>CP139509.1:311209117-311536725 GCA_021014915.2 Artemisia tridentata subsp. tridentata
CAAATGAAGTCCTAGTAGTGTTATAGTTTGTTAAATAAGTTTTCGAATGATAATAAAATTTATAGCCCTTTTAATGTATCCGTGCTCCTCCGTACCATCCTCGCTCATTATGGACCTAAGATAAACATGCTAAAAGTGTCAACACAAAGGTTGGTGAGTTCATAGAGTTTGTAAATAAAATAGTTGATTCCAATAGTTTCAAGTGTGAGTGATAATTGTAATAAATACCAATATTGATGAAATAAATAGTGGGTTACATTGTTATAGACCCATAGTTTGTTTGTTTGCCCTAACCGGGTCAACACAAAAGTAGTTCGTTTGTTTGCCCTAACTGGGTCAAAGATTGAGTGAATCCATAGGATTTGTATGCTAATAAGTTTGAACACAAGTTGTGATTGCCTGTGAATTACAATCATGTTTGAAATGGTGATATTGCAGTTGGATATATTGCCCTAAGTCTCATGACATGCAAACGTTAACAGTGTTAGTAACTGGTGATAATGTGGCCCTCGTGTATAGGAGATTGCCATCTTCTTATTCCTTCAAATATAGTGCATTGCGACTAATCCGACTAGCAACTAAGGCTATCCGTCAGGCATTAGTGGAATAGGCAGTCAGCCTCCAGTAGATCTATTCACTATATTCACGTTCACTCGCAAGTGATTAATGGTTCATGATGTGAGGGGCTTTTGGCAATAGTGTAACTTACGCAATATCAAACGGGTGTTACAAAAAGAAAATACTTGTGTTCTATTTTGTAGCATGTATCTCCCTAAGAGATACAAAAACGTATAAAAGTAGGTGTATGATCTCATGGTAATTTTTTAAAAGTGTAGAGTACTTGTGTAAGTGTAAACAAGAATTATATTTCAATAAAAGAATAGAGTATGTCATCATTTGAGTACAATGTTTAAGGTAAACGAGTAAATTTGTAAGTAGAACGAGCATGTATCTCCCCCAAAGAGTTCAAAATAAGTGAAAGAAGGGGCTATGACTCACCTTGGGATGTAGGGACGTGAGTAACACAATGGTGCCAAGGAGTATTGCAGAACAGTGTAAGCAGTATAGCACAATGATACATAATCAGCATAACCAAATGAATATAAGCTTGTCTCAAAATATGGCAAGCGGAAAGTAATCGATACGTATGAGTTTCAAAAGATAGAGCGTTTTAGTTTTCGTGGAATATTTGTATCAATGTTTGTAAAAGTTTAGTATCCCATTTCGTGTGGTGGTATGAAGTCATAGACTCAGACAAAACGCACGCCAAAGTACAAATCATATAGCATAAGTATGAAAGGTAAAATAAACACCTAAGAATCATTTAGCAAATAAGCGAGAGATAGGTAGACCGGTTAAGTTTTGGGTTATAAATTGGTTGTTTATATGACTTCTACATTGTATCTAAATGTGATTCGATTCATCAATATAATTCGTGATCGTTAACATTTGTTTACCAGTTTATATTACCAAGTTCAATATTAATAGTTCGATAGTCCATTATATGTTCAATGTTTGTCCAAATTATTTAAGTTACAATCCAATGTCTTAAGTCCGATAATTTCGATATCCGTAAGATAATTAAATATTACTTTTACTCTAAAAGTAAATAAATATCATAAACCAAATATACACAACTTAAATTTGTAACTCTAATGGGCATGACCAAAATATTAAATCAAATGCATCGTAATTAGTTTTGTGGGCTGCCAATAATAACTACACCCCTTTGGGCTTCAGGTCCAACATCACACTGACCCAAACCTCTAGTAGCAATATCATAGATACAAATTTACTACTTCTTTTTGTTGTTAAAACGTATAGCAAAATATCAATATGTAAATCATTTAGTTAACTTGTCAAGAACCAAACGCAAGTGAGCACCCTCGAGGGTGGCTCACGTTGTGCTGAGACCAAAAGATTCATCTCACCCTTGTGGGTGTGGCTTTGTTTGAAACAAAAACCAAGTAACCACCGTTGTGGTCTCCATTGTTTGAACCAATAGTAAGCATGACCCCAGGAGGGTTTGTTGCTATCCGAAACAAAGAGCAGACCAAACACACCATTCGGTGTGGGTTGTAGAACGCACCAAAAATAACAGCCCCTCGGCTTTGGTCTTTAGCCGAGACCACATCAAAATCAAATAAGCCTTAATAAGCTATACGCTTAATAAGTAGGCTAATAAGGAAAAAAAAAACATAAATAAACCAAACAACCCCTTAGTGGGTTCGAACCCTTGACCTCTCGATCGGGTTCTTCCCTTATCGAGACTAAACAACCATAGCACACCCTCGGCTGTGGTTGTGAACCGAGTAACAAAACACCCTCTTAGGTGATTCTTAACCGAGAACCAAAAACCAAAAATAAATAAACCATATTCCAAATTAAGCTTAACAGCCAATATAAGCCATAGCTTATAACAATAAGCTGTAAATTAAGCAGCATCAAATAAATTTGGAAGCTCAAGATTAAGCAACCATAACTACTCGAAACCCAACTGGGTCGACTAAAAACTAAACGGGTTCGACCCGACCCGAAATCAAAAATATCAAACAACCCACTTATGCTTCATCTTCCAATAATCAATAGAAAGAACTAAGCGTACCAATAACCATCACAAGACCCTTAAGGGTCTCGGCTTGAAACCCTCTCGGGTTTAAGCCCGATTCGATAATAAAACAAATCAAACAAACACCTCCTGAATCATTTATGCCTCATGAATTATTAACAAACTTTTTTAATCTCTTTTTAATCCATGAAAACAATATTGATTGTTTTGAAATAAAAGATTAACAAAATATTGATATGGGTTTTGACATACCCATGATGTCGAGGGAGATGAGGAGAGGGGATAAGAGTGACTGTGGCCATGGAGGAGTGGCTGTACTTGATGGTGATGGTGGTGTTGCTGTTGTCGTCCTCCAAAAAGAGAGAGATGAGGGAAGTAGTATACATATACAGTTTATGAGAGAAAGAGTAAAAGAGATAGATCGAATATATAGAAAGTGAGAGACAAGATAAGATTTTGGGTAAGAGAGTATACATAAAAAGGATAAGATTTATTATCATTTAGTGTATTGTGTATACCCCGTGTCCCATTAAGTCAAGGTGTAAACGCGGTACCACGGTTGGGTAAATGTGAAAAAATATATTCTTGGAGACGTTTTTGTAAAACTAATATAAAAACAAGACAATTGATTCTGAATAATGATTATCGAATATAAACCATTTTTATTACGGGGTTGATATGCAAGAAAAACAATATATTCTCTTGTTAAATAGACAAAGGTGAACGTAACATTCAGAGAGTAATAATTCGAATCAGAGCGGGTTATTTAACTTGAGAAGTTACCGGTTAACTACCGATTACCATAGTTGCTTTTACGTTAAGGTAAAAGTCAAATAGTCAAGAAGTCAAAGTCAAAGTCAACTTTAAAAAAAAGTCAAAGGGTAAAATAGTCATTTTGATGTGTGAAAATTTACGGGTTGCTACATTATCCACCCCTCAATTGGAACTTTCTCCCGAAGTTCAGTGGGTGTTATCCGCTAATGGTGAGTTTGAGAAACGATAAGAGTACTTGCGACGCATCTGGTCTTCACACTCGTAGGTGAATTTTGAGTTCTTACTGAAAGTTCTAACAAATTTTGGACAATAGGGAAAGGCCAGCTGAAAAACGCTGGAGAACCAAATGTTGTGGCGCCTTCTCGAGTGATTGTTGTGTCAGAAGTTAGAGGCTGTTCTCACAAGGATTTCATGAGTTGCAAATTCAGCAATTTCAAAAGCATGGAGTGAGTTGTTGGTTTGACTCGTTGGTTTGAGAGAATAGAGTTAGTATTTCCAAATCAGCAATTGTACTGAAGACTGCAAGGTCAAATATGCCACAAGCATACTTTTGGAGGATGCTTTGTCATGGTGGAAAGTTGTTGCACATTCTATTAGTATTGGGGATACTTATAAGTTTGATTGGACTAAGTTGAAGAAGTATTTGATCAAGAAATATTTTCCTCGTAATGAGGTGTAAGAAATTGAGGTGAAGTTTTCTTGTTCTGGTGTTGATATCGCAACTTATATTTGTGGCTTTAAGAGTTGGCAATAGTGTGTCCAATAATGGTTTCAACCAGTGAGAAGTCATGGGAAAAGTTCATCTAAGAACTTCCACTCGGTATTCAAGAAAATGTAATTTCGTTTGATCACTCACACTAGATGAAACAATTTGAATGTCTCGCCACCTAGTGGATCATGTTGTACGAGCTTGGTCTGCTCAAGAATTTAAATAACGACAAAAATAACAACAGTTACAACAATGACAAACGGTGTGGGGATGTGGAGAGAGAACATTTCGAGAACCAATGTCTCTAAAATAAAGGTCAACAATTCGAATGAACTCTTGGGAGAGCTTATGTGTAGGTGTCCGTGCACCTAAGTAAAGTAGGCATCTTACGTACTCAAGTAAGTGGGTGGAATATCGTACTCAATCTGTTAGTTCGAGATTGAACAAAGTCTAGAGTGTAATAAGTCTGTTAACTCAAGAAATAGCTCATGATTGTAAGAATTTGTAATTACAAAAGTGATAACCGACTAATAAACTCAGGTAGTTCAAATGAGTTCTTAAAATTTTTACTGAATAATAGAATACTTGGAGATTCTCAAGTTCGAGTTCATACTCATGTCATATCGGATACAAATAAGCCCACTATTTATAATTCATTATTTACATAGAGAAGCGTCCCAAACAATGTAAATAAAGAAATATAAACTTATGGTTCGGCGATTCACAATTTCTTTATTTAAATAAAAAGGCGTCCCAATCCATTCAAATAAAGACTTTGTAAATCATCCTACTTAAGAATTTCTGAAAAAACACTCATATGTGTGGAAAGGAAAAATAGTCCACACTGTGCTAGAATCATAGACTTTTAACAATGAAAGTTCGGAAGAGAACTTTGATGAATGTAGAGAAAGTTGCTGAACTTCAGCATTTGTAGATGATGGATCAGTTTGTTCCTTAGCAATTTCATATCCTTAATTTCCATCAAGGAAATCGATAGTTTGTGACACATTCCATGTAAAATAATATTACGTAAGATCGTGAAAAGTTTAGAGATCATTGTAATCATTTACAATGTCTGAGAAATAATTGAGACCATTGTGCAACACACAATGTTTGAGAAATAAATGGGACCATTGTGCAACACACAATGTCTGAGAAATATGTGAGACCACTATATCGTTTACAGTGTCTGGGGATGTAATAAAGACAACTGTAGGACTTACAGTGCCTTGAAAAATATATGAGACCATTGTATAAATTACAATGTCTGGGTAGTAGGAAAGACCATTGAAATCAGTTACAATGTCCTAGGGAAGTTTCGTAGACCACAAAAGTGTATGAGTAGGTACATGATTGAAAAAATGTGGTTGTGCCGTAATGCCCTAGAATAGGCATACGCAGATGTATGTTTACTCCATTGTTTGTATAAAGTGATTCAAAAGCATGTCGAATATGTATATATCGATATACCAAAGTGTTTGTGTAGCATAATTTACCTAGAAGTCACATAATCGTCTGTAGGATGGAAGGCACAGAGAGCGAAAGGCTATAAAATTGTTTGTTTGTAAGAGTGGTTATAGTTCAGGTCTCAATTAGACCCGTTTCTCTATAACTATAGCTCTGATACCAATCTGTACCACCTCCAATTTTGCGATACGCAGCAGAATTCAAACTGGGTGTTACTTCATGGCATAACAGTTATAATGTTAGAAAACGATCTCTAGTTGAGTCATTTTAAAAGATTTACCATTCGAAGATCAGAGTTTACAAATGAGGTCCTAGTAGTGTTATAGTTTTTTAAATAAATTTTCGAATGATAATAAAATTTATAGCCCTTTTAATGTATCCGTGCTCCTCCATGCCATCCTCGCTCATTATGAACCTGAGATATACATGTTAAAAGTGTCAACACAAAGATTGGTGAGTTCATAGAGTTTGTAAGTAAAACAATTGATTCCAATAGTTTCAAGTGTGAGTGATAATTGTAATAAATACCAATATTGATGAAATAAGTAGTGGGTTACGTTGTTATACACCCATAGTTTGTTTGTTTTCCCTAACCGGGTCAACACAAAAGTAGTTCGTCTGTTTGCCCTAACTAGGTCAAAGATTGAGTGAATCCATAGGATTTGTATGCTAATAAGTTTGAACACAAGTTGTGATTGCCTGTGAATTACAATCATGTTTGAAATGGTGATATTGCAGTTGGATATATTGCCCTAAGTCTCATGACAAGCAAATGTTAACAGAGTTAGTAACCGGTGATAATGTGGCCCTCGTGTATAGGAGATAGCCATCTTCCTATTCGTTCAAATATAGAACATTGCCACTAATCCGACTAGCAACTAAGGCTATCCGTCATGCATTAGTGGAATAGGCAGTCAGCCTCCAATAGATCTATTCACTATATTCGCGTTCACTCGCAAGTGATTAATGGTTCATGATGTGAGGGGCTTTTGGAAATAGTGTAACTTAGGAAATATCAAATGGGTGTTGCAAAAAGAAAATACTTGTGTTCTATTTTGTAGCATGTATCTCCCTAAGAGATAGAAAAACGTATAAAAGTGGGTGTATGAACTCATGGTAATTTCGTAAAAGTGTAGAGTACTTGTGTAAGTGTAAACAAGAATTATATTTCAATAAACGAATAGAGTATGTCATCATTTGAGCACAATGTTTAAGGTAAACGAGTAAATTTGTAAGTAGAACAAGCATGTATCACCCTCAAAGAGTTCAAAATAAGTGAAAGAAGGGGCTATGACTCACCTTGGGATGTAGTGACGTAAGTAACATAATGGTGCCAAGGAGTATGGCAGAACAGTGTAAGGACTATAGCACAACGATACAGAATCGGCATAACCTAATGAATATAAGCTTGTCTCAAAATATGGCAAGCGGAAAGTAATCGATACGTATGAGTTTCAAAAGATAGAGTGTTTTAGTTTTCGTGGAATATTTGTATCAATGTTTGTAAAAGTTTAGTATCCCATTTCGTGTGGTGGTATGAAGTCATAGACTCAGACAAAACGCATGCCAAAGTACAAATCATATAGCATAAGTATGAAAGGTAAAATAAACACCTAAGAATCAATTAGCAAATAAGCGAGAGATAGGTAGACCGGTTGAGTTTTGGGTAATAAATTGGTTGTTTATATGACTTCTACAGTGTATCTAAATGTGATTCGAGTCATCAATATAATTCGTGATCGTTAACATTTGTTTACCAGTTTATATTACCAAGTCCAATATTAATAGTTCGATAGTCCAGTATATGTCCAATGTTTGTCCAAATGATTTAAGTTACAATCCAATGTCTTAAGTCCGATAATTTCGATATCCATAAGATAATTAAATATTACTTTTACTATAAAAGTAAACAAATATCATAAACCAAATATACACAACTTAAATTTGTAACTCTAATTGGCTTGACCAAAATATTAAATCAAATGCATCCTAATTAGTTTTGTGGGCTGCCAACAATAACTGCACCCCTTTGGGCTTCATGTCCAACATCACACTGACCTAAACCTCTAGTAGCAATATCACAGATACAACTTTACTACTTCTTTTTGTTGTTAAACCGTATAGCAAAATATCAATATGTAAATCATTTAGTTAACTTGTCAAGAACCAAACGCAAGTGAGCACCCTCGAGGGTGGCTCACGTTGTGCCGAGACCAAAAGATTCATCTCACCCTTGTGGGTGTGGCTTTGTTTGAAACAAAAACCAAGTAACCACCCTTGTGGTCTCCATTGTTTGAACCGAAAGTAAGCATGACCCTAGGAGGGTTTGTTGCTATCCAAAACAAAGAGCAGACCAAACACACCATTCGGTTTGGGCTGTAGCACGCAACAAAAATAACAGCCCCTCGGCTGTCGTCTTTAGCCTAGACCACATCAAAATCAAATAAGCCTTAATAAGCTATACGCTTAATAAGTAGGCTAGAAAAAAAATAAAAAGAAAATAAATAAATAAAATAAATAAATAAATAAATAAATAAACCAAACGACCCTTTAGTGGGTTCGAACCCTTGACCTCTCGGTCGGGTTCTTCCCTTGACGAGACTAAACAACCATAGCAGACCCTCAGCTGTGGTTGTGAACCGAGTAACAAAACACCCTCTTGGGTGATTCTTAGCCGAGAACCGAAAACCAAAAATAAATAAACCATATTCCAAATTAAGCTTAACAGCCAATATAAGCCATAACTTATAACAATAAGCTGTAAATTAAGCAGCACCAAATAAATTTGGATGCTCGAGATTAAGCAACCATAACTACTCAAAACCCAACTGGGTCAACTAAAAACTAAACGGGTTCGACCCGACCCGAAATCAAAACATATAAAACAACCCACTTATGCTTCATCTTCCAATAATCAATAGAAAGAACTAAGCATACGAATAACCATCACAAGTCCCTTAAGGGTCTCAGCTTGAAATCCACTCGGGTTTAAGCCCGATTCGATAATAAAACAAATCAAACAAACACCTCCTGAATCATTTATGCCTCATGAATTATTAACAAACGTTTTTAATCTCTTTTTAATCTACGAAAATAATATAGATTGTTTTGAAATAAAAGATTAACAAAAGATTGATATGGGTTTCGACATACCCATGATGTCGAGGGAGATGAGGAGAGGGGATAGGAGTGACTGTGGCCATGGAGGAGTGGCTGTACTTGATGGTGATGGTGGTGTTGTTGTTGTCGTCCTCCAAAAAGAGAGAGAGGAGGGAAGTAGTATACATATACAGTTTATGAGAGAGAGAGTAAAAGAGATAGATCGAATATATTGAAAGTGAGAGACAAGATAAGATTTTGGGTAAGAGAGTATACATAAAAAGGATAGGATTTATTATCATTTAGTGTATTGTGTATACCCCATGTCCCATTGAGTCAAGGTGTAAACGCGGTACCACAGTTGGGTAAATGTGAAAAAATATATTCTTGGTGACGTTTTTATAAAACTAATTTAAAAAAAGAGACTATTGATTCCGAATAATGATTATCGAATATAAACCATTTTTATTGCGATGTTGATATGCAAGAAAAACAATATATTATCTTGGGAAGTTACCGGTTAACTACCGATTAATAATTCGAATCAGAGCGGGTTATTTAACTTGGGAAGTTACCGGTTAACTACCGATTACCATATTTGCTTTTACGTTAAGGTAAAAGTCAAATAGACAAGAAGTCAAAGTTAAAGTCAACTTAAAAAAAGTCAAAGGGTAAAATAGTCATTTTGATGTGTGAAAATTTTCGGGTTGCTACACTTTATCAGGAATTTTGCAAAGTGACTAAACGTTAACCCTCGCGAAATTATTTCATTTACACCATATTTCAAAACCCATTTTACTAAATTATAAATCTTTATGAGTTACACCGCCTTACATAACTATTAGTTTCAAAACAAATGGACATTTAAATGCCTATTTTGGGTCAAATTTGTATAGACACTCACTCAAGTAAAATTTTCAAACAAACTTTTATCCATTCCTCTGAGAAGGAAAAACACATAATTCCGGGACAAATCTTCAGGACCAATAATCAGGTCATTTTAACCACTTTTCCTCTATCAGGTTAGAATTTTGTGTCACTAAGATATGGAACCATATATGGGATTAAGACCAAGAAAATTTAGAGGAGCCGCACTAACAAGGCTGCGAAACATCGTGAAGTTAAGACTAGAACTGTCATCTTATTAAACTTACTTTAGAAATCATTGTATCTCACCAATTTTCAACAAGGGGAAAACCAATGGCAAGACAACCTAGGTACTCTACCACAGACAAAGAGGAGCCTTTACCATCTAGTAAGACTCAAATCGGTTGTGAGTACCAACATCTCTTCCCAGACACCAATTTATCGGATAACATAAACTGAAATCCGGGACGGATTTCGCATTAAGGAGGGTAGACTGTAACCACCCGTAATTTTCCAGAATGATTTTTAATACTAAATTATATTTATTATTTCATAAGTTTCACTTTCAAACTTTTCCAAACTTATTTGAATCGAAAACGAAAAGGTATCTCGTGAAACGTGAAAAATCGACACACAACGCGTACCGGCACAACCATAACTCGACAAACATTTCAAGATGATTTTTATACTATTTATTCGAAACTAGTCGTGTGAATACCCGTTTTTATTGGAAAAATGATTCTGAGCACGATGGCGTAATTCTCATGTCTTGAATCAACCGTTTACTAGTCTAAACGAGCCCCGAACCCCATTTTGAGGAAGATTGCAGTAATAACAGAAATGGTCCTTGGGAGTTAATTTCACCGGGGCCCCTATCCTAGTGATTTTTCATTACTGGTCCCTAGGGTTCTACTATATAACCCCACTTATAACTCACACACTCTCACTTTGGATAAAACCCTAGCCCTCCTCCTCCCATTTTTCGGCAGCCGCCACCACTATTAGGTTACCTTTTTTTGGCCAAATGACACTGCCACGCTAATCATAGCCGCCGTTCAAGGAGGTCCAAGGGGGCAACATATCGATTTTAGATTGAAGGATTGAAAGAGTTTTGGTCGGGTTATGAGCCGTCACGACCGCCACCACCATCTCCACAGCCGCAACACCATCATCTCTCACACCTTTTGTTCTTGATATGGTAAATCTTGAAACCCGCGTTTATATATTTGTTCTTGTTTTGACCGATTATTAGTTGTTGTTTTTAAAGTTTTCGTGGATTAAGCAAACGAATTAAAACGTTTTTTATTTGTGTCATGTGGTAAGAAATGGATAAGAGTGGGTCGGTTTGTACCCGACTAGTTTTGGGTCGACCTGTTTGGGTTCTGGGTTGACTCAGTGAGTCACGAGTAATAACACATATGGATTATTAATTAGCATAAAAGTTTATTAGGTGGTTGTTAGTCTCGATAGCAAACGAGACAGATTTAAGTGTGTTTGTTTGGTTTGATGGCTAAAACGTTCTCGGGTGGTATCATTGTTTTTAATATGGCGTATGATTGACTTGGTTTAGCTTCGAAACATTTGGGTCACGGTTTGGTCACCAGATTTGAGCTTGGGTGTATTTAATTGTTTTGCTTTCTTGAGTTAAAAACCAGAAACCAAAGGGTACGTTTGATTCGTTAATTGTGTACGGGATTATGTTGCGTTTTTATAGTTTGCAAAAAGGTTAAATTAGATGCGCGTGTGTTAAAGCTTATTTACCAGCTTGTTTCCAACCTTTGAGGTGTCCATTTGATTTCAAGTGTGTGTTTTGGTTATGTTGATGTGTTTTTAGTCACGAACCACCAACACTCATATAGGGTGGCACTTTGAGTTTTCATTTACTGTAACTGCATCTTTGTTTCTGTAAGAATTGTTGGTGTTGCATTAATTAGGTGCAAAAACATTAAGCCATGTGTGTTGTTAGCTATCAACTAGGGCGCGTTTGTTTATCATCTGGTGGGCCTCGAACCAAAATAAAAACATAGGGTGCGTGGGTTAGCCTTGGGCCACATAGTACTAATGACAGTTTAAGGGTGTTGGGTTGGGTCCTTAATAAGGATGAATCCCACAAGAGTTATAAAAGAGGTGTCTTAATTTGGTAAATCGTATTTAACGTATGTGACGAGTTTGCGGGTTTTGGAAATATACTTAACTAATGAAACTTTATCTTTTTTTGACATATTATTCATTGGTAGAGTTTTGGATTACATTTGGACTTGATAATTGGACTCGGATTATACTTATATCAAACGGACTAAATATATATCAGATTAAATTATTGGACAATTAGATTATATCGGACAATTGGACATTTTGGACTAGCGACGAATGTAATATATTAAACTTGGGACGAATTTAATATATTAGACTCGTAACGGACCTAAATATTCAATTAACACTTATTAAACTAATAACAAATGGCAAAACTCAATGACTACTAGATATTCTAAAAAGTGGGATTAATTATTATTAACAATTGTTCTCATTATAGATTTGTCGGGAAATATTGTTTGAGAAATTGAGTTTTATTAAAGTCACGATGACTTGGAAACGTTGTATAAACGGACGCACCATGCCAAAATTTATAAAACTTTCTAGACTTATACTTTTATTTCGAAACCGTTTATCTTTATGAAACCCGACAATAATCGAAACTCATAGTTTTATTAACTTGTAAACTTTTACCATGTGATATACTAATTTAAGTTTTCTTATAAAGCTTAAATTACTTTTCCAAAACTTTATTAATTATTTCCAAACTATATGGGATTATTGTGTAAATACCGAAACTTGCCAATTGACTTACTTTCTTGACGTAATTATTTGTCGATTACTTCCTCGACTCCTCCCTTTTTCGTTATCGTCTCGACTTGAGTCTCGTCAATACTTTCTTGACTATTCTTTTACTACTTTCCTTTATAATATATTGAGATATATATTATACTTTGGCGTGGGTATTCTTGAGTCTATGCTTTCTTACCACCACATGAAACGTTGATACTAAACTTTCTACAGACATTGATACGAGTAATCCACAAAAACTAAGACGTTTTTCTTTTGAAAACTCTTTTACTTTATGAGTCGTATTCTGAGATAGCTATATACATATTAGGTTGTGCCGATCCGGTACCGTTGTGCCTATACTCTCGATAACATTATGTTTTGCTCTTGATGCCAGTTGTGACCGTTGAGATATTTTGCGTTGCTTCATATTGAGGTGAGTTCATGGCCCCTACTTTTTCTTATTTTGAAATACTTTTTGGGGGAGAATACATGCACACTTTACTCATTTGTTTTACTTGAACTCTTTAATTAAATTATACTCATACATGATTTAATTACTCGGAAGCATTCTCTGCTTTGCTTTAATACTTGTTTGATTTCTTGAATGCAATATTATGTACTCATTACATACTTGATTTTTACTCATGGAAACAAGTGCTTGAAAACATATATGTGAGTTATAGCCCCACTCTTTAACTTTACTTTGCACTGCAAAACTTAGGGTGTGAAACATGCAAACTCTTCTATGGACCAAACTCAAAACTTATGCTTTATTAAACTATTACGCAGCTTAGCCTAAGCCTTTGAATCCCACTATGCCCAAACTCATGAACCGTCAATTCCTGCTGGGAAGCGCGAATGTTATAAATAGATCTATTGGGGGTGACTCCCCCATTTGGGTTTGGTCAGATGGGCCAAATGCCGGGCGTATATCATATTGGAATACAATTGTATTGGGATAAACACTTGCCGGGCCTTTATATTTAACATGCTTCTAAAGCATGCATCTTGTCGTAGCTTCGGTTGCATGAACGTAGTGCTAGCGTAATAGACTCTTACTTAGATGTGACATTATATTCGTTGTAATGGTCACATACTTTGCTTATGGTCCAACTTTATTGCTGAATACTTATGGTCTACTACTGATACTTTTCATGAAGCTGTGAGTGAATGGTCACTAATACTAAACTTGATTTGTATGTGAAAAACTATTCACACACGAAAACCTTGTGGTCCACTTTATTAATTTACTTGAAGGTAAACTTTATTTTCATGACATTGTGAGCGAAACAATGGTCACAAAACTTTCTATTGAACTCACATTACTTTTACTACTTTATCATAAACCTATGAACTCACCAACCTCGTGTTGACACTTTTAGCATGTACTTTCAGGTTTAAAGCGATAGCTTACTGATGGAGGCTTTGGCATGGCATGACATGGTCATAGATGACTCTGATGTATTTGGGACCGCTTTACTTCTTTTATGGGCTTATATTTCTGCACTGTTTTTGGAATTCTCCAAATAAAATACTTTTGAATATGAAACTTCTTTTAAACGGTTGAGGTAAAACCGTTCTTTGTACTTTGTGTTGTGATACCAATTTAGTAGCACCCAAACATGTATGCTTCCGCTAAACCAGATTTTAGGGGTGTTACAAATTCAGTCAATAAGGCTTTGGTAGGCTCAGGGCAAGTGTCTTGTGCTTCCAATTGCAACAATGTAGTAGGATAAAGACAAACAGACATCATTGATAACTCAACTACTTTTGACTTTTTATCCCCACCCTTTTGCTTCCCACTCATCCATTTAAGAGTAGCTTGATGTGTTCCCCTAAAAACTATTCTCTTTTGATTGTAAGTGTACTCTATAGTCAACTTCTTAAAGTCACACAGAATAGCTCCCAAGGTAGATAACAACTGAATGCCTAACACTATATCACATCCTCCCAAAGGCAATGTCAGTACATCAGTAGTATAAGTGATTCCTGGAAACTTCCATGTGAAATCCTTACATTCATACAGGCAACTCATTACATTTCCATTGGCCACAGACACCTCCATTGGACAAATTTTTTTGAGTTTGCAGCCCAATTGTTTGGCAGTGTACAGGTCTAGAAAATTGTGAGTACTTCCTGAGTCAACTAGCACATGCAGCAAATTCCTTCCTATAAATCCTCTGACTCTCATAGTTTTGTAGGAATTGACACCAGATAAAGCATTAAGGGAAATCAAGGGAGGCTCATCCATTAGATTAGGACTTACATTAAGCACACCTCTCATGAATAAATATCATGTCTACATCTTCCTCAATTACTATTCCACTCCCAATAAGCACACTTCTAATGAATAAACTTGACCACTACACTTATGGCCAGGTGAATATTTCTCATCACAATAAAAGAATAGTGTTTGGCCTCATTTTCTTCTAACTCTTGTTGAGTCAATTTCTGATAAGGCCTGTTTGGGATAACAGTGGTGTGACTAGCAGGCATAGGAGTGACATTCCTTGAACCTGTCACATTACTCCTATTGACCACAGTACTTGTCACATTACTCCTAGGGGTTGGTAATAGTGGTGTATACCCACTCCTAGTCACAACTAGATTAGCCTCTTGCATTTTAGCATAGCAATACATTTCAGCTAAACTTGCAGGCTTAAACATTCTAACTGTCATCCCTACCTCATCTTTCAATCCTCCAATAAACAGAGTAATAGAATATGCTTCACTCAATTCAACTTTATTTAACAAAGCCTCAAAGGAGTCTTGATAAACCTGAACTGAGGTAGTCTGCTTGAGGTTTTCAAGCTCCACAATTGGATCTTCAAAGACTGGACCAAATCTCTTTAGGATATTCTCCTCATAGCCACTCCAATTGATCACAGAACCATGCATCTTTATAAATTGCTTGTGCCAATTCAGAGACTTATACATTGACACCAGTTTGAATCTCTGTGCATCAGTATCAATGTGATCTATATCAAAAAACTTATTCACCTTATACAACCAGCCTTGAACATATTCTCCATAGAATTTTGGGAACTCAACTTTAGTCAACCTGCCATATTGACTGCCAAAAGTATTATCCCTTTGATTATGGCCTCCACTACTGTTTTAACCTCCACTAGTATTAGTACCTTTCCCATTCTTCAAACTAGCCACATCAATTGCTAATTTGGTAATAGTCTCCATCATTAGTGCCATATTTTCAGTCAATGACTCTAATGTTGGTGGAGCATCTAACTATGAGGTGCGTGTTTGTGGTGCCATAACTGCTACATGTACTATTTAGAAATTGATTGAATCTGTTATCAATTATCACTCCTTCACCTTCACTGAGCAACAACTAACAACTGTAACCGCCTCTTGGCCACCCTCAAGTCAAACAAAACTGTTCTTTAATCTAAGAGCAGAGGATTTAAGAACTTATGCGATGCTCTTGTGAACGCGATGAATACTTGACAAGTGATCGTGTTTCTGGATGGATAGTACACGCCTAATCAATATACCAGTGCAGTATTATTGATTAGAATCAGAGTATCAGTATAATACTCTTGATTTCTGTTTAATTTCGTTTGATCCGAAACTGAATAACCGTCGACAGAAAACTAACAACCTTCGCCGGAATTAAGTCGGAGAAGACGATATCGAGCCAGGAGAGGGCTCTGATACCAATTGAAACTAGTGATTAGAAATCAATTAAGAAATGAAATCACTCTTCAACGGCAACAACACAATTAGGAATTCATAGATGAAGAATCAGAATTCGAAAAAGTTATTGTTATTGGATAGATGTGATTTGTTACGATGGAAGGATTGAGAAAGTTCTAGAGAGAAAACAATTACAATTCATGATAAAGAAATGAGAAATGAAAGGTAAAAACTATTTATAAGAGTAGAGATGATGGATAGGAGAGTTTGGGCGCCAAACTCTAACTGCCTTTGAAACAGCTTCACTTTAGGTCCCTCAACTTTGGAAGTTGTCATTACTAGTCCCTGAGCTCACTTTGAATTGTACCAAAACTGCATGGGTTTTTTAAGAACAAATATATATCCAATAAAATAGTTAACCTGTCGTGTTAGAAGCAGCAATATCACAGTTTACATGATTAATTTATGATGTGAAGAATATAAAACGATTGGAGCGTGAAAGAGATGAACGAACCTGCACCAAAAACACATTAAAAATCATTAAAATCCTAAAATCATGATAGAGTTTTCTTCATGGAGAGATTTCTGATTAGGGTTCTTCTTAGGTATATACGTATGTTTTTTTTTTTTTTTTTTTTTTTTTTTTTTTAAATTTTTTTTTTTTTAAATAATGTGTAATAATTGGTATAAAGTTTCTTAATAATTGGTTCAATAATTGGTTGCAAAGGTTTATAGATTTGGTGTTGCAAGACATAATCACAAAAAAGTGTTGGTCTAGTGGTTATCAAGTGTGTTAATGTTACAAACACCCCAAGTTCGAATCCCTCCACTGAATTTTTTGAACTAATTAATTCCGGATTTTAATCCCTCTAATCAATGCTTAGGTGGCTTTAATTGTGATGACTTGGCATTTACGCATGATTAGGTGGACTTCCATGTCATTGATGACGTCGTACACCTCCAGTTATATATATGTTGTTTTTATTATATATATATATATATATATATATATATAATATATATATATATATAATATTATATATATATATATATATATATATATATATAAAACAGGAGGCGTTTGACTAAGCAAAGCCACATAATCAACATTAATGCCAAATAAGCGCCATAAAGTCCACCTAAGCAATGTTTGACCAAATAAAATTCGGATATTTGACCTTTAAATCCGGATTTAATTTATTCAAAAATGCAAAATGATGGATTCGAACCTGGATCTGTTAGTCCACAAACAAGTGCTTCAACTAATGGAGCAAGCCACAAGTTGTGATAGATAACTCAAAATCAAAGTGTAATATCTTAATGACACTACATTTTTACATCATTTGACTAAATATAAAACATATCATACGATATCTATTCATTAATCATGCAAAACCCTAATATCATTCATATCAGAAGTTTTTGGCAAAATGATAATATCATTCATTACACACATACATCACATTAATTGTGTTTTTATCATACATAATTATAACAGGTTTTATGTTCTGCAGGTGTACTTGGAACACTAATGCCTAAGTAAAATACACAGGAACACCGGAAGCATTTTGTATCATCAATTCATCAGAAAATAATGTGATAGGTATGTGATTAGAAGTTAAGTTTCAATTTTTTTTTCTTTTTTTTTAATGAGTTACAGGTTTTGATTACATTCCGGCAAGTTACCAATCTCTGAACTATTTGTAGGGTTCTATGACAAATATTATCGTAGGTTTAGAGGTATGGGTTGAAGAGATGTCAGTCTCTTGGATTGACGAAGAAGTACTACACATAAAAGGAAAGGAATTCGAATCACGTTTACAATTACAAATCATTATTCATATTGTTTGGTTATATGTTTTAGGTACAATACACGATTTGCAGCCATTACAAATCATTATTCATATTGTATGGTTTTATGTTTCTAGGTAGAATACACGATTATTAGCCTGAAAAACGGTCACATCAAAAGGAATCATAAATTGATGTTGTATTACGTGTAACTGTTAGACATGCTCTAAGATTGTATGATACCTTTACTATTTGATTTCATGTTTGCTTTGCTAATTTACTCCATCAACTTGATTATTTGTATGTAAGAAGTTCTTGTTGGCAACCATGCATGGGTGAAGCGGCACACAACTCTTTGCAGACCTATGTACATGAGGGTTAGAGAAAAAAATATATATTAATGATTCATATTTTATATAATGATACTCTGGTGTGGTTTAATTATTTGTGTTGTGGGTTTTCTGTATTATAGCTAACTGAAGATCTAAAATTACTCAATGAGATGCTTAACTCGGAAATTAACTGAAGATCTTATTGAAACAAAAGTATGTAATTACTGATTGAGTGGTTAATTGATTATACATTGATTGTGTGAGATGTATGACCCATGATACCTTTATTTTGGTTTTTCTATAGAATCACGACCTTGAGACAGCCAAGGGTGATCGATTATCAGCATTTTTTGGATATGTTTGAAGCAAAGTTCTTTCTGTTGGCAGCTAAGAGAAAAAAAAAGATCTTGAGGCTAAGCTCAAGCTCAGTCAACTTGAGGTGCCTTGCTCTTCTTCTTTCTTATTTGTCTTTTGGCCTAAGGATTAACCATAATTATGAATTTACACTATTCTTTTTATAAAAAGACCTGTTTAGAAAGCAAAACTACAAAATGACAACAAAGAATTAGAAGAGTCCATCATTCGTGATCGTTATCAGGTGGAAAATCTCTGCAATGAGAACCAAGAGTTGATGAAGCAATTCCAAATCTGCAAGGTATATACTGTGGCTGTTATCAATGTTTAAGATGGAACTCTCTTTTTGAATTCATTAACACCGCCTTTACTCGATAATATTTAATTGTTTAAATAGAAATCCACTTCTTTAACTGGATGGAAAATCAGTTTGGGTTAATTTGCATCGCCAAAAGATTGCTGATGCGTAAAAGCTTAAACATACTGTGCTTGAGCTTGAAAAGCTTTTCGCGATGGCGGTGTCTAAAGGATTTTACTATGATTCCATTGGCTCTTCTACATAATTTAGCCACTTTAGCATGCATTATGTTGTTTTTCGGTCATTTGCATGCTTACCTTATGCCAGCTGTCTATATGGTTCTGCAGACCAATTAAATATACTAGAAGCTGAGCCAATCTCCACCATTACTACGAAAACTTTTGGAAAGTATATAAGTTGTGTTTTCATTATTAAGATTTATCTTTTTTTTCTATCGCTCACCCAGTTTATGCTATTTATTTCTTTTCCTAGAGATGGTCCATTATTGGTGGTTACATATGGTCGGGATACCATATCCTTAGCTCCACCCCATTTTAGAAGACACATAACTCAAATTGACCCATTCATAAATAAATGGATCAAAATTCTTGATGAATAACCATTTCTTTGCAGCATAAATTAATTTTGTTTACAGTAAATAACTGTTTCTGCCGACCTTTATAATAAACAAAGGCTGTTAGAATATAATGCATGACAGGTCACTAAAGATATGGTGATCTAATGTCGGAAAAGAGACGAAGTCTGCAATTACCAATTGGATGAGTTTTCTGAATATGCTTTACTAGCTCGAAAACTGATCAGTGTAAAACTTTGGCCAATTTCGAGATGCATGAGAAATTTTATATTCATAAGCAGGCTCCTTTCAAGAACGACAGTCCATTATGAGTCGACTCAGACATGTTGCACGATGATATGCGTACGGGTATGTTTCATGACTGTTAATAGTAATATGTCTTCGAACAACATGCAAAAGTAATTGTTGGATATATGAAAACAAAGTAGGCTCATAAGCTATTATATTTAGCAGTCCCAAACACCTACTGAAACATCTGATTCACGAATATAAGAAAAAAATAGCAGCAGCTCATTTTATTACGCCTATTTATATGATTTTGGTTATGTGAGATCACATAATCACATTCACAAACGCAATGCCAAATACCCTTAGCTTCATTCTACGCTTTCTTCAGTGTTTATCAATTGTTTGAGTTTTTTCTTTTTGGCACTTTTGGGATATTCTTTTGAGTGATTAGCATTTACAGCATAAGTAGTCTTAATCTGTAACCTTTTAAGAAGTATGGTGTTGATATTATTCTATTCGGATGGTAGGAAGTAAGGAAGCCTGAAGATGGTGCAAAAGCTGCTCCTAAGAACCCAATAGAGTTAAAGGACGATAACAATGCTTTACGAAAAGAAAAACTGGTAACAGTTATCTAATTATAACAAGCAGTATCGCATCCAAACAATATCTCCTGTAGTGTGTTTGGTTACAGCCGATTATTTACAAAACACGTTATAACTTTTCAAATGTAATGCTCAACAAATTTTGAAGATCATAACACGGGCACTATTAGGTCCAACCTTCAGAAAATACGATGTATGGTGGTCTGTTTCTGATTCAAAGTATGCTGGAACCGCTTTGTTTGTAAAGAAGTGTTTTACACCAAAGAAGGTTTCATTTAATCTAGATGGCTCAGGTAACTTAAATTCACATAGATATAAAACCTTATGTTTTCTGATTGTTGTGACTCATGAGAAATAACATCATGAAAGGATTAGGTTGCTTTATGCGAATTTCTAAATGACGATATGGTGTTTCGGTTTTTCCAAGCACGAAGCAGATGGCAGAGTTATTATAGTTGAATTTGAATCATTCTGTATAATGAATATGTATGTGCCAACAATGGCTGGAAAGATGAATAAATCGTGTTTCAAAGGAGAAGAAAATGGGATAAAAGAATAAAAGAATTGTCTTTCAATCTACTGATAAACCACTTATCTGGTGCGGTGATCTGAATGTTAGGTACCTCTTCTTGGCCAAATCTTTTTTAAAGTGCTTATATGTTCAATTATGAGAGGATTATAAAACACTTAGGATGTTACTCCCTTATGATGTGTTTATGATACTTTGAGTTGATGTAGTTAAGTATGCGGAATCTACTCAACCACACTTAGAAGAGTTTTGGTTTGTTAATGGAACAGTAATGCTTGTATGAATGATGAACACAGAAAGTTTAACACCAAACGATTTAATATTATTTAAGAATAATACGAGTGATCTTGCTATCACTAGGGTTACAACGAACTTGAATCTTAACAAAACTTCTATATCTCATATGACTGATATGTTGTTGTTGTACATAATATCTAACCTAGGATCTCCTTTTATAGACTTAAGGAGTCCTTTACAAGATAAGTATTCTATCGTATAATTCTAACTAATTGTGATATACAAAAGATCTATTCCATACTTATCCTCTACAATATCGTCTAAAGCAGTTATCCATGCAGCAGTACCTTAATTACAACTAGCAGTACTAATTTGACAGTTTTTACTGTTAGTTATTTCTTTAGCAATCTTAAAGTATACACTAGCAGTTTGTACTGTTAGTGTAATTCTCCCAGCAGTACTAAGTCAGAAAATTTAATTCCCAACAATCCTCCATTAAACTTGTGATTTATCCTAAATCATCAAGTTTCTCTAAATTAAATGAGGATGTAAGGATTATTCCAAACACTACATAATTAATCTTAGTCTTCTGGCTTTTCTTTGTTCTGCAAGCTGAAATATCTTTCTGATTAGTTCATCTGCCATCTCTGAATCTTCTTCAACTTTAAGTGTTAATGACAACATAGCCAATAAGATTACTGCTCTGAGTGGATAATCCTTTTCCACTAACATATAAATTTCCAATCCTGCTTTAGTGGAAACTTTGTGAACACAACAGTTAACAAACAGTCTCCATGTGATGTCTGAGATTTGAGCTTGAAATCTCCATATAGCTTCACCTCCATCTGGCTCATATAATCTTTTCAGCTTAACCCATAGTTCTTTATCTTTATCATCTGTAGGATCTGAGGTCTTGAATCTTTCTTTAACTAAGCTCCACAATTTATCTAAGTCATCTCTGTCAAAAGCTCTGATCAAGTCTTCAAAGAATTTGTAGACTTCAGATTTTCCTCCTACCCTGATGATCTTCCACCCCTTGATTCTTCCATCTGAATACACTTCCCAGTCAATAATAGGATGCTTGGCTTGAAGGGGATCAATGTTAAGGGATTCTGGAACCACTACTATCATACTATGGATCTGCTCATCAGTCAATGTCTTTTCCTCAACTGTTTCTTCCTCTGTAGGTTCTTCTTGAACTGATTCATCTTCAGTTCCTTGTTTCTTGGAATCTCCTGATTCCAACTATTCTGCTGCTCTTTTTACACCCTTACTGGACTCAGTCTCAACTATTGCAGTTTCATCTCTTAAAGACTTTTGAATTCTTGTATAAGCTTCAATGTAAGCCTTCTCAATTTCTTCATGAGACCTTCCTTTGAAGTATATTTCCTTCTAGTAATCCTGATGTTACAAGAAATTCTTCATATACCTTAATTGTTCACTTCTTGAAGGAGGTTTCTTCTGATAAGCTTTCTTTTTACTTTGCTTCTTTCTAATCTCCTGCAATAGATCATCAAGTGTTGATTCTTGCTCTTCTTGAGTAAACTTTGACCTTTCTTCTTCTTGTAGCTTTTCAGCTAGCTTCTGATCAGCCAAAACCTGAGCAACTGTCTGTTCATCTTCAGTTTGATACATCTCTTCAACCATAAATCTTGCCATTTGATCTTCATCAGCCACTCTAGCTAACTCTTCTTCATGGAATTTCCGAGCTAATTCTTCATCAAGGGCCAACTAAGCTTGTTCTTTCTTGGATAGCTTCTAAGAAGATGGTTCTTCTTCTGTCATTATTGCCTTTCCCTTGTCTGCTATTGAGATCCTTGGTCATCTTGTATATACTGCAGTAGCAGTACCTTGTGAACCAGTAGTACCTTCCTCAGGAATACTAGCAGTACCTTGATCTGCACTACCAGTACCTTCTGTGAAGTGACCAGTACCTTGTTCCATCTGCTCTGTTTGCCTCCCCTGAGTGTCATACTCTTTTTTAACCAAAGAAATGTCAGGATCTTGATCTATTTGGGAAATCTTCCTCCCCTGTTTGGAAGATTCCTCACCATGATCTGCACTTGGACCCTCTGATGAACTAGATGAAGAAGATGAACTTGTTGATTCCACCACTTGTGTTGATCTCTTCCTTTTAAGTTCTTGACTATATTTTCCAATTTCTTCACTTTTAAAACCAGCTTGGTGTAGATAACTCCAAAGTTTTTCTTGTGACTTATTAGATCAGCTTCCAAGGTGTTTACTTTCTCAGACAATTGTGTACAAATAACCATCAATTCCTTAAGTGTTTTGCTGCCCTCAGCACTTCCTGATGTGTTACCTTCAGGGAGAGGTGCTTCATGGGGCAAAGACTCATAGTCCACCATAAGGTGAGTTTCTGAGCCACCCATAGTTTCCATTTGGCTTGGGATTCCACCAAGAGTACTAGGTACTGTTGGTGTTGCCATGGATTGGGTCTTAGGTATGTTACTTCTGTCCTGCCCAGCGTCTAAGCCTGAGACAGTAGAAGTAGCCCTTTCCATACTGATATAGTCAGCCTTATCTGCTACATTGGGAGGGGTAGGAGCTCTGTGCTGAGGAACATCAGATTCCTGTCTGGATGTACTCCTATGTGTTGATGAAGCTGGTTGTGAAGAAGAATGTTCTGATGTTGTGGGTGTGTGATGGGAGTCAACTGGGCTTGTTGATCCTTCACCCTGTGCTTGTAGCATGGAATCAAAAAGTGGAACTTCTTCCCCACTATACCCTCTTGAAGCCATTTTCATGTTACTAAAAAGTTTTTGGGTAAGTTTGGGTGTTGGATAAACAGTTTTGTGTGGAAGAAGTTGATGTTTCCTCATGTTCAAAATAGTTTGGATGAACCTGGGATACATCAAAAACTTTGATTTGCTATCAACATTTTTAACCATACCTTCAAAAGTGAGTTTAGAAAAAATGAAATTTCTGTCAGTAGCTAAGCAAATGAGAGCAATTGCAATATTGCTACTGAACTGTTCCCATGAGGTTTTCTTAGAACTAAGACAGTGAAGGATGGTGTGAATTAAAAATCGCCATTGAGGGGCAAAATGACTCTTTTGAAAAGTTAAAGCTTGTGATTAAGTGTTGTACCCCATCCTGGTTAAATTTTCAAAAATCTCAGTGTTTGGCATAGCACTAATACCATTGTCATCATTCAGGTGGAGATGCCTCCTGAGTGATGATTCAGTAATAGTGATAGATTTACCATCCACTTTAGCAGTTAAGTCTTTGTCACCATTTTCAAATGTTTTGACTGTTACAATCTGCCAAAACTGCTTGATGTGGGAGACATAGATAGTGGGATTTAAGATTAAAGAATACCTTATATGAGAACTGTTTAAAAAGTCCACTATCTGATGAAAGGTAGGATCATCCTCTGCTTTTTCCAAATATGTGACCACATTGTGCTTGTCAACAAAGGATAAAGAAGCCATAATTTTTTCAGTAAAAGATGATTTGACTGCTGTAAATAGTGTAATTTTAGGGTAGAAAGTAGAAGAAGAAAGTGAATTGAGATATTATGCAAGGCTTGTTAGGGTTTCTATTTGACCAATTTTAATCAAAAGATAACTTTTAATTGAAGATAAGGTTAATATAATAGATTAAAAGTAAAAATATCCAAATAGGAAAACCCTGGAAATAAGGAATGGAGCAGTAAAAATCTCAACTAACTCTCAACGGCTATTTTGAAAAAGCTGTTATTGCGCCAGTACTAACAACTATCCAACAGTACAAACTTAAGCCTACCTGTACTAACTTTAAGCCTGGTAGTACAAACATTTTGAGAAAAAATTGACTCAGCAGTATGAACTCGATTTTGATTAAAAACCATACTGCTAACAACCATTTTGAAGGGATTAAGTGTAAAGACAGACACTTAATCATTATTTTTGGTTTAATGCAAGCTCTGGTTGTGTGAGAACCAATGATTTCAGTTATAAATAACTGTCTGTGATCAGATAAACTCATTCAAAGAGCTTTCTTGACAGGGTTTCCAGCTCGTGGCATTTGTTGCCTCTAACACAAGTGTTAGATTCACGTTTGCTCGCTGTTCTTTCTACCAGATGTCCTTAGACTAACTCATTATACAAAAGTATAAAATGGTAGAAAGTGAGTTATGTCAGTTAATGTTTGACTAACTAAGCCATCAATTCAATACAAAATGTCATAATAAGATCTCAAGAAAGAAGTTTTAAAGAATCAATTAACTTAGGTATAAACCTTTGTTAATAGATCCCCAAACTCTGTCCATCATCAACCTATTATGTCAGCAACTGAGCCACCATTTGTTGCTCACACAATGCACTTGTA
Organism: Artemisia tridentata subsp. tridentata; assembly: GCA_021014915.2. Lineage (NCBI taxonomy): Eukaryota > Viridiplantae > Streptophyta > Magnoliopsida > Asterales > Asteraceae > Artemisia > Artemisia tridentata. The sequence goes on from CP139509.1 coordinate 311,234,378, forward strand.
ATTCCTTTGTGCTCAAACTTCCATACCTGCGATTGTTAGTCCAAAACCAAGAAAACAAAGTGCAAAGCACTTGCTTCATAACAGTATAAACATATGACAAACAGTGCTAACAAAACAGACCAAATTTGTACTAGCAGTACAAACTATACTTAACAGTACTAATTGACAAGTCTAGCAGTACAAATCCATTTTAAGTACAAAAACATATAGTTTGAAAACTTTAAGGGTTAAGCATTCCAATACTTGCTACCAAGTATTGAAACCTTCCTACATCAAAGGCTTTTTTGAGAAGATCTGCAAAGTTTTGATCAGAATCAATTTTAACCATTTGAATTAACTTTTTCTCATTGCAGTCTCTAAAAAAATGACGCCTAATTTCTATGTGCTTAGTTTTAGAATGTTGTACTAGACTTTTAATTATGCAAATGGTACTGCTATTGTCAATATATATCATGGTGTTCATAAAATTATACCCATAGTCAAGCAGTTGATTTTGAATCTGAAGCACTTGACCATAGCAACTTGCAGCAGCTACTTACTCAGCTTCAGTTGTAGAAGTTGCCACAATTGTCTGCTTCTTACACTGCCATGATATAAGTCTGCATCCAAGGAACTGACATCCACCAGTTGTTGATTTCCTGTCCAGGCTTGCACCAGCATAATCACTATCTGAATATGCTACCAAGTCAAAAGGTGATTCTCTAGGATACCACAGACCCAACCTAGGTTGTCCCTTAAGATATCTAAAGATCCTATTGACAGCAGTTAAATGAGAAGCCTTGGGAGTGACTTGAAACCTTGCACAGGCACATACAGCAAACATGATATCTGATCTTGATGATGTAAGATACATCAAGGACCCTATCATAGATCTATAAGTGTGTACATCCAAACATTCTCCATCAGCATCTTTAAGCAATGGTTTCTCTGGATCAATAGGTGTGCTAGCCACTTTAGAATCAGCAAACTGAAATTTCCTTAGTATCTCTGCCACATATTTATCTTGACTGATAAATATGCCTTCAGTTGATTGCTTTACTTGCAACCCCATAAAGAAAGTAAGTTCCCCCATGGAACTCATCTGAAACTTATCATGCATAAGTTTCTCAAATTCTACACACATTTCCTTCCTTGTGGATCCAAAAATAATATCATCCACATACACCTGTACCAACAAGATATCCTTCTTGTTCTTCTTGATGAATAAAGTCTGATCTATCTTGCCCCTTTGGAATCCATTCTCTAGCAAATAGGAAGCCAAAGTCTCATACCATTCCCTTGGAGCTTGATGTAGACCATAAAGAGCTTTCACAACCCTGTACACCTTGTCAGGATGTTCTGGATCAACAAAACCTGGAGGTTGAGAGACATATACCTCCTCTTCAATAGTACCATACAAGAAGGCACTTTTAACATCCATTTGGTAAATAGTGAAGCCCATAAAAGAAGCATAGGCCAAGAACAGTCTGATTGCTTCAATCCTTACTACTGGTGCAAAAACTTCTTCATAGTCTATTCCCTCTTCTTGTGTATACCCCTAGACTACAAGTCTAGCCTTGTTTCTGATCACAATTCCCCTTTTATCCCTTTTATTTTTGAAAACCCATTTGGTTCCAATTACCCTCATACCCTTAGGTAAATCCACTAGTACCCAAACCTTCTGAATCTTGAATTGGAGAAGCTCCTCTTGCATTTCTTCTACCCAGCTTGAATCTTCTAAGGCTTTGAGAACATTTTTGGGTTCAGATTGTGATAGGAAACACACAAACAAGCATGTGTTGGCATCTTCATGCTGCTTTTCTTCATAAACAGCACTAAGAAACCCTTGTTGGTCTGAAGTCATGAGTTGATTTCTTGTCTTTACTCCAGACTGCATGTAACCAATCACATTTTCTAAGGAGTGATCTTTGTGTATCCTTGTATGTGGTGTAGATAGAACTTGATAGGTAGGTGGTAGATTGTTGATATCCACCTCATCTTTTGAGAAATCAGCAGTGTTAGTATCTGATGGGCCAGCAGTATAAAGATTTTGCCCAGCAGTACCAACTTGGGGGTCAATAGTACAATCATCATTTGTAATGTTGTCTTGATTCTCTTGATATTCAGCTCTAACTACATTGTTTTCATCTTCAGTACCTTCCTTTGCTTCATCAGAAGAAAGCTCATCATTCTTTGAAGATGAATCCACACTGTTCCATATTGGCATCAGCAAATGATCTTGATCTTTCTCCTTTCCCAAGCCTACTTCATTTGTTGCATCATCAGCTTCTGAACCTGCAAAATCATTAGAAAAGGTTCCTGCAACAACTGGCACATAGTTCATTGATTGGGTTAAAGTATCCTGGTATGTGCTTATTCACATGCCTTTTCTCGACCAAAACCGGACCCAAAACGACCAAAAAACTAACCAATTATGCCAAATATTTCGTGTTTTTGTTTTTGATTGTGCAGGGAAAGATATTTCAAAAAAAGGACAAAATTTAGCAAATGCCGGGAAAACGAGCACGAGATTTGGAAGATTGAATAAAAGCCGAAGCCGGGAAGCAAAAAGTCAAAGTCAACCCTTGAAGAATCATCATTTGTCAAGTATGGCCCTTGGATAATACTTTTGGAGAATGGCAGAATTAGTCCCTGGGATTTTTGAAATTACAAGTTTGGTCCTTATCATTTTCTAAAATGATCCTATAAACTAAAACCCTATAACCCGGATTTAACTTAAAACCAAACGCAAAATCCAACCCAACCCACATCTTAAAATCCGGCCCACATTCACAAAAACCACAAGCCCAACCATGCAATATTACCTGCTTTCCTATACCCGGATCCATCACAAACCAAGACCCGGTCAATAGCTATTATTACCGGTCAAAAGTTAAATAAAAAAAATAGCACACCTGCCCAATTCATCCCCAATTACCCAGTTACTGTACACATGATGAACCCTAATTTTACCCCGTACAATTACAGCGAGTAAGGGCATTATAGTCTAATCATTGCGTGTCAGGGTACGTCAGACACACACGGATCGCCAGCGTGGACGAATGGGATGATTTGATTGGACGAGCCATGTCACCAAATGATCCTACGGCTGGAAATGAAAGATTGGGGAGCAAGCTTGGATCAAGGGCTTGGATTGCTTCATGAGAGACCCAGAAGCTTCTGAGGAAGGCTATATATAGCCTCTCTCACTCACGGATTTGGAGCTAGTTAAGTAGTTAGATTATTAGGTTTAGGAGTAGGGTAATGTAGTTTATTATAGTTTAGAATTACTGCTTATTGTATTTCTCTTCAGTTATTCATCATTTGTACTTAAATTCAACTTTTTAATGTTAGTCAAACATTAGTCAACCTTGCTTATTTCTGATTCTATTAATGCTTATTTACCTTATCTTCAACTTATTTTTCCTTAAAATCTCCTTTTGACACTGTTTTGTTAGTTTAAGGTTGCTAGTGTGGGAATTTTTCTTCTGAACCTTATAATAGCCAAAACAGTCACTTAGTTTTTAGATTATTGAATGCTTATTAGTTGTTAGGAATTGTTTTTTATAGCTTTAAATAATCAATGTTTAATCTGTTTTAAGTGTTTAATGAGTTTCATAAAGTTTAAAGTGTCAGGTTGTTGTGTTTAAATTACACAACAGTTTGAATATGGGTGTTTGGATTAGTGGCAGTTAGGAGTAAATTAGTTTGTTTACTGTAGATTTGCCTATTTAGGTGCTTTGGATTTGCTTAAAATTAGTGATATAAGCTGTTTGTTGGAGTTTATTAGTTTTTTAGAAGTGATTTGGATGTTTTAGACACATAGGTGCAACATAGGATAGTAAACTGCCTTCATAGTTCCCCTTTAAGCTGAGCTTATCTAGCATGTAATTTTGGCATTTTCTAGTGTAAACTAGTGAGTTAAGTGATAAACCAGAGTTTGATGTTATTTCATTAAGATTTGGTAGTGTTGAGGTTCATATTCCCCAGGCTGCTACATCAGATTACTTTTGCGGACCTCCAATTTTAAGTTGCTAAACTCAGTTTTTAATGTGGCATGTATCAGCTTAATTAGTCAACCCCCTTTGCTACGTTTTCAGATTATAAGTAGATTGTAGGTCAGTTATTATCTGTTTTAGCTTAATTTAGGATTTTGAGCTTATTCTCTAGCTTATTCAGTGTCTGCAAGTTTGCCCTATAGGACTGCTTATCTGCTGCATCAGACTTTGGTCCCCACATTCATCTGATCTAGGGATCAATTAAGCTAGTAATAGTTGTTAACTTTTGGGCGTTTTTGAATTTTAAGTTTTCTGATCTGTGAACTTTCAAAACATGAATCTGGATTTCCAAAATGAGCTTATTCCTGGCTTCTAGAGTAGCTAAAAAAAGGGCTAAACACCCATTTGTTTTCTGTTTAAGTTTAAATCTGTTCAGCTTATTTATTGCTTCTTCCTAGTGTTTATTTCATCATTTCCAGTTGTTTTAAGTTTCAAGTAGTTTGATATGTCAGTCCTGAGCTTTTGATAATTTTTGGCCCTTGTTTGCTTATTTTTAGCTTATTTTCCATCTGCTTATTTACTGTTACAGCTTATTTAAGCTGAATTACTTTCTGAAATTATTTTTCATAGATTAGTAATTTAATTTTAGAATTACTCAAAAATTTCCAGATTTTTCCAACTTGTTTTACTATTTTTAAATCATTTAAATAGTTTAAATTAGTTTTTAATTCATAAAAAATAATTAAAAAATCAAAAAAATATTTTTCTTTTTCCCATAATTTTCTTTTGTCATATAGAATGTAGGAAAATTGTTCTCATGCCCGTAGGATTAGTATTGTTCTAATTTCACTTTTATAGTTGCGTTATTACGTAGTTTTTGATTTATTTGCGCGTTTTTAGATTTAATTACGTTTTAGCTTAATTGTTCTTTACGTTATAATTTCATATGCTTTATTTCTTTATTTCTAGTATTGATTTACTTTCCGTAGTGATAATAACCAATCATTCACTTTTATCTCTCATTCACTACACAAATCACGATCCCGAATCACAATTCCATTCAATCTTCATCGGGACAACGAACTCGGGGTTTTCACATTATTTCCCTTTTGTGATTTCTCCCTTGATCTATAATTGAACACATCAATTTTTGGCGCCGCTGCCGGGGAAGGTTGTAGTGAGTGCGCGATTCCGTGTTTTGATTCGTGTTTTGAAGACCCTTCCTCGTGGAGTTATCGTTTTCATTTGTAAATATTTTTTATAAAAACCCAAAAAGATTTTCTCTTCAAAATTTATTTTCCTTTTTCTTTTGTGATTTTCCATGTTGAGAAAATTTAAAAATCCAAAAATATTCTTCTTAAACCTCTTATCCGTTTAATTCTTATCTTCTTAATCCTCTATATGTTTAATTCTGATGGAATCATCTATCCCTTGCGTCGGTTGTGGAGAGCCGCTTTTCGGTTTACCGTGTCGTTGGTGTACGTGCGAACGGTGTGGAAATGATATTCGAAACGGAAGTTGTTTGTTTTGCGGCTCGAGTAATTCAGTTGCTTATGATCCAAATCCAAATCCGTTCAACAACTCTTCCAATTTTTCCGACTACTCACCACAGCCTGATCCGTGGCTTGAACGTTATTGCGATGAGTGTGGAAATCAGTTAGATCCGTCAACAACTTATTGTCATAGGTGTACTTGCGAGAGGTGTGCGAGAGATATTATCAATGGATTTTGTTCGCTTTGTGCTTCATACAATGATGGTTTTAATCCAAACATTTTCAACTATCCTCAAAATAATTTCACTCACCCTCCTCAAATCTATTATGAGCAAGAACTGTATACCTCATTCCACACTACATCAAATTTCAAAAATTGTGGGGGTCCTCATAATGATTATCAATGTCAACCGTGGAATCAAAATTACTATGAACCTAATCCTTGCTATAGTACTCCCGGTTTTGACAATTTCCAACCCCCACAACACCATATGATTCAACCACAACCTCAGCCACCTCCTCAAGAAATACTCAATGAAGAACAACTTCTCGTTGCTATGCTTGATACACTAAAAGAACTTAAGGCTTTACGTACCCCAGAAGAACCTCATCAGAAAACTTATGGAGAACTGCTAGCTGAAGAACAAGCAGCTAGAGTAAGTTCCAATTATCGTCAAACTTTCGTTTACAATGACGACGATGATGAGGATTCTATGTGGGGAGTTTGTGAAAATTCGTCAGAAATCACTCCCGTCCTACCTTCTAAGGAACCAGAGGACTCTCTAAAAATGGGGGACGAGCATCTCGACACTATTCCGGCAACGGAATCAGACAAAGTTGAGAACCTCGTTCCAATCCCAAGTGAGTCCGAGGAAATATCCGACGATGAAAGTGATTTTCAATTTTATGGTGAATCTCTTGACGTTTCTAAGGTTACTTCCGGGATTTTCTCTAACCCTCTTTTTGAATTCAATGATGAGTATACTTCTTGCAAAGTTAATCCTCTTTTCGATGGAGGGTTAGAGAACGTTGAGGACGAGGACTCTACATTTGATGAGCCGATTTTACCAATACCTCGCCTCGATGATTCCCATGACTCAGAAAGGGAAGTTCTTTTTCTTGAAAAATTGCTTAACAGTGATCCCCTTCCAGAAAATGAGTCATTTCACGTTAATCCTTCATCCCCTCGCCCTCCTGCTAAACCACCTGATGATGGAATTCTTTCTGATATTGAGTCAGATACGGAGACAATAATGGACGAGGTGCAAACTTCTAGCACACAAAGTACAGCACATGTCCCACCTCCGTATATCCTTCCTGAGCCCAAGCTCAAAGACATACTTCATAAGAGCCATATCATACCTCCTCCGGAGTATGATTATTTTGCTTTTGAGGAAGATCATGACCCGGGGGGAGATGTACTCTATCCTAAGAGTTTTATTATCCCGACTTTCCCTCCTGAGGTTTTTGAGAGCCTTAATGATGAAGAATGGATTCCCATTCTAATAAGGATCTTTCTTCTTTTCTTCACCTACCCGGTGATTTCTTCTATCCTTCACTCCTTCGGGAGTGAAGACACCATCTTTGACCCCGCATCTCTCCTTCTTTTAAGCCGCGGGTATCTCATCGGAGTGGAACTTTCGTATGCTTCAATGTTTATCCAAACATCTTGAACGAAAGTCCGATTGAGATTATCTTTTCCACATGCTCCCCCAAGAACAAATAAATTCGGGGCGAGTCTAAGCTATACGACTCGATAATAAACAAGCGCTTCGGGGAGAGGCACCCCATGCTTATCCATCTATCTTCTTATCTATTTTCTAATAAGTGACGTGAGGAGGGCTTTCCTTCTCCATTTCTTGTGTTTCGTTGTTTTCTGTGGTATGTCCAGGATTACCCGATGATGAAGACTCTCGTGCTCGTGGTTTGCTTCTCTCCACTCGAGTTTCATCATTCGTTGCTCATCCGATATCCTAATTCTTATCGTTTTACATGTATCTTTTGGCATAATTAATAAACGGCCTTAGATTTATGTAGGAGAACCCTTACCTTTAAGACATTGAGGACAATGTCTCGTTTTAGTCTGGGGGGAGGGGTAATCTTTCGATTTGATTTTTGACTTTCAATTTTTGCCGTTTACTCACGCAACCCCGTTTTTCCTTAAAAATTGAAAAAAATTCAAAAAAATGAGAAAATTTAAAAATTTTTGCAAAAATGTAATAAATTTTGACATTTTGTTGACTTTCCGCTGGTGAGGGTAGGAATAAAATTCTGACTTGATCGGGCGTGTTGAGCCCTAGCTTGTTCCCTTAACCATTTATAATCTATAAGCTCGTGCTAGTCTTTTACACAAGTAGCTATAAAATGCGAATTCTTTTTAAGAGTTTGCAAGTTCCCGTATCGACTTTATATATGCATGGCTTGATTATTTGGCTAAGCATTCGCGGATCTTATTATTTAAGATTTTAAATTTGCGAAGAACGAGAAATGATAGAGTTGTTCATAAGTTAGATTGCTAAACGTGGAGTAGTTGGATCTCTTTAGAGCTCATCGAAGTTAATTGTGGCTTCTTGTTCCCATAAGCTTGTTTCACCCAAAAAATAGTAATCTAGGAATAATTAAAGCTATTTTGGTTTTGGCGATAATTAGTTTTTATTTCTTCCTTAGAGAATTCTTGCTAATGAAAGTTGGGTACACATCAAGGTACTGTCAGTGTTACGGTGTAATAGACTATTCCATCTTGCCGGCTCGCAACCGATGTTGGGATTGTTATAAAAGCCGTAGGACTTGGGGTTTGGCAACACAAATAATTAATGAATATGATAATGTATAATAATAATCCAAAGCCATAAAAAGTTTTCTACATCTTGCCGGTTCGCAGCCGATGTTGTAGACTTCTAATAAAGGCAGAGGAAAAATTCCAAGGTCATAATAGACTATCACATCTTGCCGGCTCGCAACCGATGTTGTGATTGTTATAAAGGGCCAAGGATTAAATACGTTAATGTGCTTGAATATGTAGATAAAGTGTTATAATGCCAAACTTCGACTCCGGGGGTATCCTAATAAAAGCTTCTGTCTCTGGACTCGTAGATGAGTTGTTTCGGTCGTATATAAAAGGGATATCCTCAAAATCGTGTTAAATCAGAGACCTTGATGTGGACCTCATTTTTGTATGCAACGGTTTTCGAGGGAGGGTTTGGAAACTACTTAGCGTCTAAACTAGGTATCTTTATCGGACTAAAATCTATCGAAACGAGAATTTGAAGAAATTCATTTCTCACCAAAAATAAAATAAATAGAGGAAAATAGGAATTTGGGAACAAAGAGTCCACAATTAGCTTTCTGGGTAGTGTTGGCAATCTAACTTGTAAATAACAATGATTTCGTTTTTAAGCTTAGTTTGGGGACTCGTGAAAAATCAGGAACGACGAATTTTATCCGTATGGTCACTTCTTTATGAGTCGTGTTTCCTGCTCCGTGATCCTAAAAGTTATCGATAGATAATGATTGTCAACAAAGCCGTCACATGATAATAAGAAAAATACAAAAATAAAATAAAAGGAAAATCAGAGAGTTTTTAGAACTTAAGATTTCTTAATCTCTTTTGAAAATTTTGCTACTTCTCAAAGTTAGTAAAAAGAGATTGGAAATTTTTGGTTTCAAAAACGTGTTTTTATAACATTGCATGAGGACATTGCAATAGCTTAGTCTGGGAGATTTTGGTATGTGCTTATTCACATACCTTTTCTTGACCAAAACCGGACCTAAAAAGACCAAAAACTAACCAATTATGCCAAATATTTCGTGTTTTTGTGTTTTTGATTGTGCAGGGAAGGATATTTCAAAAAAAAGACAAAATTTAGCAAATGCCGGGAAAACGAGCACGAGATTTGGAAGTGTGACTAAAAGCCGAAGCTGGGAAGCAAAAAGTCAAAGTCAACCCTTGAAGAATCATCATTTGTCAAGTATGGCCCTTGGATAATACTTTTGGAGAATGGCAGAATTAGTCCCTGGGATTTTTGAAATTACAAGTTTGGTCCTTATCATTTTCTAAAATGATCCTATAAACTAAAACCCTATAACCCGGATTTAACTTAAAACCAAACGCAAAATCCAACCCAACCCACATCTTAAAATCCGGCCCACATTCACAAAAACCACAAGCCCAACCATGCAATATTACCCGCTTTCCTATACCCGGATCCATCACAAACCAAGACCCGGTCAATAGCTATTATTACCGGTCAAAAGTTAAATAAAAAAAAAATAGCACACCCGCCCAATTCATCCCCAATTACCCAGTTACTGTACACACGATGAACCCTAATTTTACCCCATACAATTACAGCGAGTAAGGGCATTATAGTCTAATCATTGCGTGTCAAGGTACGTCAGACACACACGGATCGCCAGCGTGGACGAATGGGATGATTTGATTGGACGAGCCATGTCACCAAATGATCCTACGGCTGGAAATGAAAGATTGGGGAGCAAGCTTGGATCAAGGGCTTGGATTGCTTCATGAGAGACCCAGAAGCTTCTGAGGAAGGCTATATATAGCCTCTCTCACTCACGGATTTGGAGCTAGTTAAGTAGTTAGATTATTAGGTTTAGGAGTAGAGTAATGTAGTTTATTGTAGTTTAGAATTACTGCTTATTGTATTTCTCTTCAGTTATTCATCATTTGTACTCAAATTCAACTTTTTAATGTTAGTCAAACATTAGTCCACCTTGCTTATTTCTGATTCTGTTAATGCTTATTTACCTTATCTTCAACTTATTTTTCCTTAAAATCTCCTTTTGACACTGTTTTGTTAGTTTAAGGTTGCTAGTGTGGGAATTTTTCTTATGAACCTTATAATAGCCAAAACAGTCACTTAGTTTTTAGATTATTGAATGCTTATTACTCCCTCCGTCCCACAATAAGTGTCCAGTTTGACTTTTCAGAGTCAAACTGGTTCAACTTTGACCTTAAATATTATTATTTTTTGTTATGTAATACTTGATGAAAATTATACAAATAAAAAATACACTTAAAACTCAATATATTCACATATTTTGCTTCAATTATTGTATAACACACGCAAATATAGTTAAGGTCAAAGGTGAATCAGTTTGACTTTGAAAAGTAAAACTGGACACTTATTATGGGACGGAGGTAGTAGTTGTTAGGAATTGTTTTTTATAGCTTTAAATAATGAGTGTTTAATCTGTTTTAAGTGTTTAATGAGTTTCATAAAGTTTAAAGTGTCAGGTTGTTGTGTTTAAATTACACAACAGTTTGAATATGGGTGTTTGGATTAGTGGCAGTTAGGAGTAAATTAGTTTGTTTACTGTAGATTTGCCTATTTAGGTGCTTTGGATTTGCTTAAAATTAGTGATATAAGCTGTTTGTTGGAGTTTATTAGTTGTTTAGAAGTGATTTGGATGTTTTAGACACATAGGTGCAACATAGGATAGTAAACTGCCTTCATAGTTCCCCTTTAAGCTGAGCTTATCTAGCATTTAATTTTGGCATTTTCTAGTGTAAACTAGTGAATTAAGTGATAAACCAGAGTTTGATGTTATTTCATTAAGATTTGGTAGTGTTGAGGTTCATATTCCCCAGGCTGCTACATCAGATTACTTTTGTAGACCTGCAATTTTAAGTTGCTAAACTCAGTTTTTAATGTGGCAAGTATCAGCTTAATTAGTCAACCCCTTTTGCTACGTTTTCAGATTATAAGTAGATTGTAGGTCAGTTATTATCTGTTTCAGCTTAATTTAGGATTTTGAGCTTATTCTCTAGCTTATTCAGTGTCTGCAAGTTTGCCCCATAGGACTGCTTATCTGCTGCATCAGACTTTGGTCCCCACATTCATCTGATCTAGGGATCAATTAAGCTAGTAATAGTTGTTAACTTTTGTGCGTTTTTGAATTTTAAGTTTTCTGATCTGTGAACTTTCAAAACATGAATCTGGATTTCCAAAATGAGCTTATTCCTGGCTTCTAGAGTAGCTGAAAAAGGGCTAAACACCCATTTGTTTTCTGTTTAAGTTTAAATCTGTTTAGCTTATTTATTGCTTCTTCCTAATGCTTATTTCATCATTTCCAGTTGTTTTAAGTTTCAAGTAGTTTGATATGTCAGTCCTGAGCTTTTGATAATTTTTGGCCCTTATTTGCTTATTTTTAGCCTATTTTCCATCTGCTTATTTACTGTTACAGCTTATTTAAGCTGAATTACTTTCTGAAATTATTTTTCATAGATTAGTAATTTAATTTTAGAATTACTCAAAAATTTCCAGATTTTTCCAACTTGTTTTACTATTTTTAAATCATTTAAATAGTTTAAATTAGTTTTTAATTCATAAAAAATAATTAAAAAATCAAAAAAAATATTTTTCTTTTTCCCATAATTTTCTTTTGTCATATAGAATGTAGGAAAATTGTTCTCATGCCCGTAGGATTAGTATTGTTCTAATTTCACTTTTATAGTTGCGTTATTACGTAGTTTTTGATTTATTTGCGCGTTTTTAGATTTAATTGCGTTTTAGCTTAATTGTTCTTTACGTTATAATTTCATATGCTTTATTTCTTTATTTCTAGTATTGATTTACTTTCCATAGTGATAATAACCATCATTCACTTTTATCTCTCATTCACTACACAAATCACGATCCCGAATCACAATTCCATTCAATCTTCATCGGGACAACGAACTCAGGGTTTTCACATTATTTCCCTTTTGTGATTTATCCCTTGATCTATAATTGACACACATCAAGTATCCAGGTCAAATAGCCATTTTGGACCTTCACCTGTAACATTAGATTTATTTTCTAGAAACTGTACATGCAGGTTCTCCTCAACTTTCCTTGTTCTTGTGTTGTAAACTCTAAAGGCTTTGCTATTTAGTGAGTAACCAACCAAGAATCCTTCATCTGATTTTCCATCAAATTTGCCTAAATGGTCTAAGGTATTTAGAATAGTTACATGACACCAAAAAGGTCTTAGAAATCCTAATGCAGGAGCTCTACCCCTAAAAAGCTCATATGATGTCTTGTTGTGTGGTTTAACTACCAAAACCGTGTTCTGCACATATCAAGCAGTATTAACTGCTTCAGCCACTTAGAGTCAGCTAACATAGTTCTAGCAGCTTCTATTAGTGTTCTATTTCTCTTTCAGCAACTCCATTCTGCTAAGGAGTTCTAGCAGCACTAAACTCTCTTCTAATACCTTTCTCCTTACAAAACTCATCCATAACTCTATTCTTGAACTCTGTCCCATTGTCACGCCTAATGACTTTAACTTTCTTATCGACTAAGTTTTCTATCTCAGTAATGAATGTTTTAAGAAAGCTAGGTGTCTCATCCTTAGAACCTAAAAAGAAAACCCATGTGAACCTACTATAGTCATCAGTAACTACAAGACAGTAACTTTTATGCATAATACTACTCACAGATGTTGGGCCAAATAAATCTATATGTAGCATAAACAAAGGTTGATTAATAGAGTTATAAATCTTGGGCTTACAAGAAGCCTTGTGTTGTTTGCCTTTAAGAGAGGCAACACAAGTTTGGTCATTTTCAAATCTTTTCTGAAGCAAGCCTCTTACCAAACCATCCTTAACAATTTTATTAATGGTTTTAAAATTTATGTAACCAAGTCTTTTATGCCGTAACATAGACTCATCCAATGTGGCCTTAGCAACAAGACAAGTAGAGGCCTCTTTAGGAACAATCTTTTTCATATCAACACTGTACATGTTGCCCTTTGTTGGAAATTTAAGTAGAACCTGACTTTCATCAGGAAACTTAAAGTCTGGGGAAAGCACAAGACATTCAGTGTCAGTAAAAAGAACCTTGTTCTTTATGTCACACATTTGTGAGACACTAAACAGGTTATACTTAAGCTATTGCACAAAGTACACATCTTCAAAATCTAATTTACCGGTTTTCAAGGTGCCTTTACCAGTAATTCTTCCTCCTATTCCTCCCCTAAAGGTAACATATCCTCCATCCATTGGTTGAAAGTCTGAAAGATAGGACATGTTGCCTGTCATGTGCCTGGAACATCCACTGTATGCATAACCTTGATCTTTATCATTATCCTGTAAATGTACCTGCACATGAAATACGGAAATTAGTTTCCTTGGGGTACCCAAGCCATCACTGACTTGGGTTTGCCTCGTGCATCAAATAGTCAAATCTTTTCAAAACAATTGATGCACCATTGGGTTTGATTAGTCTCCATACCCAACATGTTGAGGCCTTAACATCATTAGCCCTCTTATCCCTAGCAGTGTTTTCAGAGTTACCAGTACTAACTGCTTGGCTAGCAGTACTAACTGCTGGCTTTGCAGTTTTAGCCTTTGGTTTCCAAAATTGTTTTTGTATCACTGCTTTCTTTTGAAAAGGCCTTTGAACAGTTTGTTGTGCATATTTGAAAGTTGGTTTTGCACTTGTAACTGCTGGTCTAGGGTAAACAGTTTTAAAAGGTCTGGCAGTATTAACTGCTGGTCGAGCAGTACTAATTTGTTTTTGGCCAGACTTCAATAAAAGTGCCATGGGTCTCATTCTATTAGCATTGGGGTGAGTTTGAGACCTGTGTAAGTTCACCCTATGACATGAGTTCCCAGTTACCCTGTTGTTCCCAATAACCATCTTTCTTCCCTAATGGTTATGACAAAAAGCCTCAAGATGGTCAAAACTACCACAAGTAAAACAAGCCTTGTTATACATAACAAAGTCTTCACCTAGTTGGTGGGACTTGAGGTTATTCCAGTTCCTCTGGTTACCTCTTGGCTTGTCTGTGGACCTATGCATCTCACAATACCTAATTGTTTTCCTAACTGGTTTAACATTTGATTTAGGCTTAACAGTTTCATTATTAACCACCTTAGGAACACTGGTTCCTTCTACTTTAACCACATCAGGTTTAACCACAACCTGATCTTCCTCATCATCAGATGTCCAATCCTCAATGGTTGGAGCATCTGAATTCCTATCAGTGGACACCTTGTCCTTAGGGAGTGAAGTATCACTTGCACTCTCAAAAGGTTCACTGACTTCTACAGGTTTATTAGCAGTTGTATTTTCTTTTAGCTTACAACCATATTCTAACTTAGGTTGTTGAAACTCAGGTAAACCTGTATGCTCTAGGTCAATGCCTGGGGGTGCAAGCACTCCTCTGTGAGGAGGTGGACATGTTTTTTACCCCAACCCAGACTTAGCCTTATTAACTATCTGACACTCAATGATTTTATTCACACCTTTTGATACATATTCCAAAGTGTCTACAGTTAACTGGATATTATCTTTTGCCTTAGTAATTTTATCCAATTCAGCTTTTAGCAAACTAATTTTAGCATTCTTAAGTGACAAATCCCTCTTAAGAACATCTATGTCCTCAGCAAAAACAGATTCATTGTTCTTATAATGCACTATTTGTTCTTCTAGGGCTGCTAAACCTCTCTTATGATTAGACAAATTGTAATTAGTTTTTTTTAATTCAATCCTCTGCTCATCATAGTGTTTCTTTAAAGTTTCATATTCTTTTAGAGCAGTGCATGTTTTAAAACAACATTTAGCAGATTGTACCTCAGAGTCAGAGAAGGCCATAAGTGCCATCTCAGTAGGTGCTTCCACATCAACTGCCATAAAACTCCAATCATAGCCTAAGCCATCAATAGCCACCATAGCCTTTGAGGTTGGCTCAGCTTCTTCCACAGCCTTGGGCTTGTTCCCATAACCTCTGCTCCTGCCATCCTGTTGCCTAGGTCTCCTGCATTCCCTTAAAAAATGCCCCAGCTTGCGACAGTTGTAGCATTCTACCTTTGATTTGTCAAAACCAGCAGTATCATTGCTTCTGATAGTGATCTTCTTCCCAGTTCTTTGGTAGAATTTATTAGCCCTCATGCTAAGATGTGAGATCTGCCATTTGAGATCCATCTCCTCCAAATCATCATCATTAATCTCCTGGAGGTCTTCATGTGGTAGGAAGTAAGGAAGCCTGAAGCTGCTCCTAAGAACCCAATAGAGTTAAAGGACGATAACAATGCTTTACGAAAAGAAAAACTGGTAACAGTTATCTAATTATAACAAGCAGTATCGCATCCAAACAATATCTCCTGTAGTGTGTTTGGTTACAGCCGATTATTTACAAAACACGTTATAACTTTTCAAATGTAATGCTCAACAAATTTTGAAGATCATAACACGGGCACTATTAGGTCCAACCTTCAGAAAATACGATGTATGGTGGTCTGTTTCTGATTCAAAGTATGCTGGAACCGCTTTGTTTGTAAAGAAGTGTTTTACACCAAAGAAGGTTTCATTTAATCTAGATGGCTCAGGTAACTTAAATTCACATAGATATAAAACCTTATGTTTTCTGATTGTTGTGACTCATGAGAAATAACATCATGAAAGGATTGGGTTGCTTTATGCGAATTTCTAAATGACGATATGGTGTTTTGGTTTTTCCAAGCACGAAGCAGATGGCAGAGTTATTATAGCTGAATTTGAATCATTCTGTATAATGAATATGTATGTGCCAACAATGGCTGGAAAGATGAATAAATCATGTTTCAAAGGAGAAGAAAATGGGATAAAAGAATAAAAGAATTCGTCTTTCAATCTACTGATAAACCACTTATCTGGTGCGGTGATCTGAATGTTAGGTACCTCTTCTTGGCCAAATCTTTTTTAAAGTGCTTATATGTTCAATTATGAGAGGATTATAAAACACTTAGGATGTTACTCCCTTATGATGTGTTTATGATACTTTGAGTTGATGTAGTTAAGTATGCGGAATCTACTCAACCACACTTAGAAGAGTTTTGGTTTGTTAATGGAACAGTAATGCTTGTATGAATGATGAACACAGAAAGTTTAACACCAAACGATTCAATATTATTTAAGAATAATACGAGTGATCTTGCTATCATTAGGGTTACAACGACCTTGAATCTTAACAAAACTTCTATATCTCGTATGACTGATATATGTTGTTGTTGTACATAACATCTAACCTAGGATCTCCTTTTATAGACTTAAGGAGTCCTTTACAAGATAAGTATTCTACCATATAATTCTAACTAATTGTGATATAAAAAAGATCTATTCCATACTTATCCTCTAAAATACCATCTAAAGCAGTTATCCATGCAGCAGTACCTTCATTACAACTAGCAGTACTAACTTGACAGTTTGTATGGTTAGTTGTTTCTTCAGCAGTCTTAAAGTATACACTAGCAGTTTGTACTGTTAGTGTAATTCTCCCAGCAGTACTAAGTCAGAACATTTAATTCCTAACAAATTATGATTACTATTAGGCATATGCATATGTTATTAGCATAATTTGTCCCTGAAATTGTTGTTCATCTGTGATTTTTTGCTATAGCGTCTTTCTAAAGACGGTTTAATCTTTGCAATCACGAACTGGGTTCAAGGTTCTTATGTGGCTCAAAAACAACCACTTAATTGGTACAAGGTACGTGATCAAACTAGCAATAATCACTTATTAAGTTTTCTAAAAATGAATAAGAAAACTTATTTTACATGTTTTTTTGTTATAATTATTCATCTAGTAGAAACTTTTAGAATTCTTATCATACGAATGCGGCTTTCTTGCGGGTAAGCCTTGTCTGAGGAGAATTTTTGGTCAAGGATACTTATTGTAACACCCCAACCCCAAAAGGGTCTAAGTGTAACATTATGGTGTCAATCAGAACATATAAACGCAAGCGGAAGACTTCATATTAAAATACTAAGTAAAGAATTACAAAGACTTCCAAAATATAATCCAAACAATAGTCTAAAAAGAAATACATATCCAAAGCAAAATTATAATCCAACAATGGGGAAACTAATCATGGGTAGGTCCTCTAGAAGCTCCTACTCTCATCACTCAATCCCAGCATCCCGCTTGATACCTGCCGCAGGGAAAAGAAAATGCGGCTGAGCTTAAAAAGCCTAGTGAACAGATATAAACAAATGAAAGGTAATAAGCGTATACGAAATGAATAAGCGAATGAATCCAAGAGAACCTACTAAAAAAGATGTCAAACAGAATACGGAACATATGAAAGGAATCAAAGCATAATAATGAACATAAAGTGGATATCAATATAAAAGGAAATGCCCAACAAATCATATAAAAAATTGTACATGGAGTAGCTAGCTCGATGTACCAAATAGTGAAATGGGGTGTATTGCACACACACAAGTCCATTCACAAGCATATATTAAATCATAACTGAACAAATACCTAGGATGCATCCATACGCTCCCTTCAAAACAAATATACATATGCCAGTTCTAGACTTAACACCAAATAGTGAAATGGGGTGTATTGCACACACACAAGTCCATTCACAAGCATATATTAAATCATAACTGAACAAATACCTAGGATGCATCCATACGCTCCCATCAAAACAAATATACATATGCCAGTTCTAGACTAAACATACATACAATATACACGGGCCAGGTGCGCTATATATAGCAACATAATCAAATGGGAACGCAGTGGACAAAAACCCGCCTCCACTGATAGCGTCATTACCATTGGTGCATCAATGGCACGGTCATGGACTCCCCATGACTGGCTACAAATATGGGCAACATAAATAGGCATAGCACATGCAATATAATGATAAGGGATAATTATAAATTATCCAGCTCAGATAATAGCTATATAAATAGAATATAGCATGAAACGAATAATCAAACGAATACTAAAAAAATATGGATCATATCAAACGGATCATAGCAAATGGATCATAACATAGCAAACGAACCAAAGTCAAGGATCAGAAAGTCATGAGAACAAAACCCTTACTGAGAAAGGGTAGAATATTTGTAGCTTATGCAAAGTAACTCAAACAAAATAGGAAAGCACTCGGTAATAGAGATTACTCTTTTTTCACAGAACCTATACAAATTAATGATCACATATTACTTATAAGCTCATTTTACAAGTTTACTGCCTATAGTTATTCACAAGGTTTTCAAAATCGGGATCCTACTTAGGATCGATTTCGTATTTGCAAGATCGAGATCGTAAGATCGGATCGGGATCTTAAGATCCTACTATAATCTCATTTTGTTAATAGTTATTGTAATATTATACAAAAATATAAATTAATATATATCATAAACACAAATTATGTAAATATTTCATAGAAATGTTGTCTTAAATTATGATTATGAAATTTTTAAGAATATTAACATTTTGTTTTTTTTAAATTCTACAAAATACATTCCATAATTTTTTAGTTTTTTTAGTTTGTGGTTCGAGAAAAGTAAGATCAGATCGTATTAGATCTTAAGATACTATGGTAAAGATCGGGATCCTATAAGATCTTAAGCTTTTAAAGATCCTTTGTAAGATCCGGATCGTTTTTGCTTCGCAGTTTCGTAAAATCGTAAGATCTTAAGATCAGGATCGGGATCCTAACAACCATGGTTATTCAAATTTCATATTTAGGGTTTCTTTCTATTTTTAGAAACTATCCAATTTTAGTAACTTTCTATTTTTAGTAACTTGCCATATTTAGAAGGTTCCCAGATTTAGAAACTTCCCAAATTAAGTAAGTTTCCACAATTAGTAAGTTTCCCGATTAATAACTTTTAAGGTTATAAATGACAATTAAGTAAACTTAAAGACTTAATATGACCAATATTATAGTTTAGGGTTTAATATGGCAACTTATGGTAGTTTAGGGTTTAAAATGTTATTTTAGCAAAGTTCAGGGTCTAAAATGTAAATTATAAATATATGATTAATTCTCACGTTTGTAGATTTCATGCATCTTATTAAACACACCCATGCAACTTATTCCACCTTATTCATTTTAAAGACCCTAATTCAATAACAAACACAACTACATAACCCTCTTGTGCACTTTCTCTTAATCGACCCATTTTACATCTCATTTAGCCGAGCACTCCACACTGACATACCTTCTTATACACGACCTATACAACTTCATTTTTCCCTTTATAAAACCGAATCAAACTTGACCCTTTTTTACCCTTTCCATTAGCTATATCATGCGAGACCAAAACCACTTTTGACAACCTAATTTCGCCCAAAACAATTAACCATATTTGACCCATGTTTCCCCGTGTTTGAAACCCTTAAACCCGACATCAAACACCCTCTCGAACACACATACAAACTCACCTTTTTCTAGCTTATACGTCACACATCGTCACACCATTTCAATCACATACACGACACAACACCACCTCTTTTCCAGCCACTCGACACACACAACCACACGCCATATTATATCAATTAACTAGGACATATTAGTGAATCTGAACCACATTCTTATGATTTTTAAGGACTGCCAATTAAGCTCCAAAAATTCTGAATTAATTCTCAGTGACTCCCATATCAGTTAGGTACTTCCAAAAATTTTTAAAGATTTTAATACCAAGCAAAAGTACTATTTTAAAAATCATATTTCTAGACCTGTTCAGAAAGTTAATTGCAGATACACACAAAAAGTTTGCCTTTCATTTACCTATTTCAACACTTCAGAAAAATCCACAAAAATTTCGGGAAATCAAAAGTAACTTAAATATTACTTCTATTAAAGGAGAGCTCTCAGTTACATGTGGTTTGCAAATTAAAATTCATAAACACCGACTGATTTTTAAGTTCCCAAAACTCAGGTTGGACACATGATCCCATAAATTCATAAACATGACCAATACGACTCCAATTCACTCCCAATCAATTGGAAAACATAATTAGGACATTAAAATAGGTTTACAAGCAAAAAACTAGTATTATACACTTATGAAACTCTAGCTATAGTGTTCACATATTCAGCCTTCAAAACTGCTTCGTTCAAAAACCCGTTTAAGACCATCATGTAACATGTTTAGTTTATACCAACACACACTACACCTTATAATCCACAACACATGCATCTAACATCATATTAACATATTCAATTTATCACACAATGATCACACCATCATAAGCCCTATCAAACCCTAACCCTAACTCGTATCATTTATGCAAACCAACCAAGCCCTAAACCTTAATCTCTCATACACCATAACACACACCTCTTATTAATTCATGTAGGGTGTTAGGAATTAAATATATGAGTTGATATTGACAAAAGATGAAAGATGGAGGAGACTTATGAAGACAAAGATGAAGGACTATTTATGTTATTCATTAAAGTATTTGTAACCCTAATCTCTATCTTATAATTAGATTAGAGGCGTATTGTTTTATACAGGGGCTTCCTCAATGTAGTCATTAAAAGTGTGTGTGTGTCTAGGTGTCGAGTCCTCTAATGGACACCTAGGGTTAGGGTTTGTAATCGTTTGACAAACCTTGATTAATAATAATGAATCGTTTCCGCTGCATACTATCACTGTTCTTGTTCATTATTATGTGTTATCCTAGATATGAGGTCTAACAAGCCTTGAGCATAACGATCTTCACAAGTGGTATCAGAGATATGTTGCTCTTGATATCTGGGATGTTACAAGGTGTTTAATTGTCGACAGAAGGAGCAGATCTGAAGAAGTCAGTAGTAGGTTGGAGCAGACACACATATATTGGTGATAAATTGGTCGGTTTGTTGGTCAACTGAGGTAATCTTGTTTTTTTTCGGTATCGATCTGTTAATGATGTGTGGCGACATAATTGTTTTGTCGTCTTTGTCTTTTAAAATAATTATATTAACCTCGTACTATGAAGAGCACATGGGTTGGTAATTAATTGTGATTGGGGATAGTGGGTCGGTGTACCCAGAAGACTTTCTATTACATATATTCGTACTGATTCGATATACAATAAAAAGGGTTAATTTTGTCGTCTGATGCATACTGATTACATAGTACTGATTTGAAAGAAATTATCACATTAATTGGTCGAGTATTTTTCTGGAGATGTGAAGTCAGTCATCTGTCATCTTTTGAATTTATTATGGATCGGTGTGGAATATTGAGATTGGTTTACGCATGATTGGTTCAGTGTATGGGATAATTTGTTTGTCGCTTAGCTGTTGCATTTTCATTGGGACGTTGGTGAGAACAGCTACGGGTCAGTAGAAGAATTTATTATGTTTGGTCAAACGTGTGGGTCTGATGGTTTCTACTACTAATAGTTACTACTGCTCACATTAAAAATTGGTACTGCTCATTGATTCTTAAGTAGCAGTTGGTACTGTTGTGACTAACAGTTAGTACTGCTCGACAACAGTTAGTACTGTTCATTGGTTTATATGTAACAGTTTGTACTGCTAGCTTTGGAGGATGAACAGTTTATACTGCTGGTTTGTACTGCTCAAGCATGGGCTTCTCAAAGTGAGGGGAAGCATTGGTTATTGATTTGGAACTGTTGATTCCAAAGCACACACACAGGGGAAGAAACACACACACAAGATGATGATTTGATTTCGGTTTGTTAATGATTTATGGCTCGGAATTTATTTATTGGTGATGAAGATTGGTTATTACTCATTTGACGGTGAAGTGGAATTTTTCAAGTTTGTTTCTTATTATATCTTAAGGTGGGTAAGGACACTTTAAAGATAACTTATTCATTCGTTCAAGATTACGAATTGGCAAAACACTTGAAGGAGTTACGTTATTGTGCTCAGTGATTTTTCTCAGGAGATTGCGATCTCCTTATAGGACACAAGGTTGGTTTATTCTACTTCAGCATCGAATTGGTAATAGTTAGTTTTCTTCTTCAATACATCGAGGTTATGCTACATCAAGGTGAAGGTTTTACTACTGCTCATTGGTATTACTACGGCTGGTTTTGATTTCTACTGTTTCAAGTTCATTTTTAGTGCGAAAAACTTAATGGTGGGTAACTTGCGACATTGGAAAGATGGATTGGGCGTGTGGTATTGATTTGTGGTTGTGAAGATCAAAGTTGCAGATTTTTGTTCCCTATTTGATTATGACAAAAAGGGGAAGAAGAAGATATTGAAGATTGCAGCTTGAAGATCCTTGATGGTATGCATAACTTAAGGGGAAGACGAGGAAGATGACATCTTTCATGTGCTTAGTTTTGTCATATAAACTAGGGGAAGATTGTTAGGAATTAAATATATGAGTTGATATTGACAAAAGATGAAAGATGGAGGAGACTTATGAAGACAAAGATGAAGGACTATTTATGTTATTTGTTAAAGTCTTTGTAACCCTAATCTCTATTATATAATTAGATTAGAGGCGTATTGTTTTATACATGGTCTTCCTCAATGTAGTCATTAAAAGTGTGTGTGTGTCTAGGTGTCGAGTCCTCTAATGGACACCTAGGGTTAGGGTTTGTAATCGTTCGACAAACCTTGATTAATAATAATGACTCGTTTCCGCTGCATACTATCATTGTTCTTGTTCATTATTATGTGTTATCCTAGATATGAGGTCTAACAAGCCTTGAGCATAACGATCTTCACATAGGGTTTTATTTCCAGGATTTAGGTCGTGTTTTAATGAGTTTATTAGGGTTAAAGACCAGGTCCAAAGCATATACCAACTGATTTCGTACAGCCAAGAAAAGATTTAAAAGTCGACCCTTATGTAACATACGTTCATGATTTCATGTGTTCCATTTCCATTCGTATAATCATATTTACGTGTTCATTTGATTAGGCTATCATGTTTTATACATTACATAATATATAACTCGAGTCCAGTATCCACAAAACGATTTATATTTTGGTTTACATCTGATATTAGTCGAACAGAAGTATAAAAGAGGCATGGGAAAAAAACCTTGAATCGGATTTAGGATTGAATCAAGAAGCACAAGGAATCAAAACCCACGATCAAAACACCACGATCACTACCCCTCATCCACCCACGAATCTGATCACTCTTTTCTCCTTTTTCTTCGTACCTTCTTGGATTTCTCGATGCACAATTGAGCTGCCATTTGTATTTAGTTTTTAGGGTTTTGTGTGAAGTAATTTGTGATATACGGTTCTTTGTAGATAATGGGGGGAATGGATTGCCGAGTATTTGAGAATAAGGGGCGGACTTTTTTTTTTTTTTTACTTCAATGTATCTAGCCATGTTTCCAAATTTGTTGTGTACAAGTTTTAAAGAAATCGGACCCATATGGACTAGTTAATCATGTGCTATAACTAAAGTATATGTGTGTCAAATACATATATGTAACTTATGTTTAGACATTTTCATACTTGTAGGTTAACATATAAAATATGGTACACAGTTAGTCAAATGCTCAAAATTTTAGGTAATATTCGTAGTCCCATGTTCAAGTGTCGTTTCATATTTCAGGTTATTATAATTCTTCCCCTCTTAAAAGAAAAATTTCGTCCTCGAAATTTGAAGCTGCAAAAGTTAGACGGAGATGTATCAATCACGAAGAGAAATGACAATAATTAGTCTCATGCTCGGAGAGGTCCTTCCAAAAGCATCTTCACAAACGGAATAGTTTTATTTCTCATGACTCGATCCCGACAAATTAGGATAGCCCCAGGATCTCCACAGGACACAAATCATAACAAATCTGATCCAGCGAATGCGAAGCAATTACGCAGCAGATGATAGCAGAAATCTCATAGAGAGATACATGAAACACATATACACACGAGGCAAATACGGAGGTAGTGCTAAACGATGAAATTTCATCAACTCTATCCAAATTCTGAACGAACTAAGAAACTTGCTAATAGTTAGAGAAACACATATCGAATCATCAAACGTATCAAGAGTTTCATAAAGAGGTGGATAACATATTCGTACCGACGATCAAATAAGCACATATCGGAATATCAAAACGTATCAGAAGCCTAATGGAATAGGTAGGATAATCGTATGAATAAGAACGAATCTAACGGCTAACTTATCGCGAACTAAATTTTCCTTATATGCCAAAAGGTCTAACTCCTCTGTACGAAAACATCATACGGAACATACAAATTCCCAGTCTAAAGTTCCAAAATTTATCTTCCACAATGATAACTAATCCATTAGTCACTGAATCAACCTCCGGACCTTCAATAAGTAACTCTCTGACTTAATTCAACCAAATGGTGCTCCACATCTCCGTTCATACAAAACTCTGAAAGAAAAATCCTTGTCACTTGCGAGCCTTCTAATCGTAGGGAGCAAACACAACCAGAACTAACACTTGTCAAATTTCCTGCTCAACACAATCATCCAAGCTCGAATAGTTGTTCTGCTTATCCATCAGTATGGAGGTGCAAAGCATTACTAAACTTGAGTCTGGTTCCTCAAGCCTTCAGTAGCTCTTCCTAGGAATGTGAAGTACAAACGTGAATCTCTGACACGATCACCGCAGGTGCGCCATGTAGCTTGAATAATCTTCTGCCGAATGAAATCTCTGCCAATCTTCCCAGTGAGCTGACCTCGTGAAACAATCCACTACAACTCAATTCGTATTGTCCTTCCAAAATGTGCGCGGAAATCCCGTTACAAAGTTCCTGAAAATTTAATCCCACTTCCACATACGAACGTCCAAACTAAGGAGAACTACTTGAACGCTGATGCTGAATCTTGACCTGTTGACACTGATGCTACTTACTTTTATCACACAAGCTATTTAATTAATCCTAGATCTAGAGAGAGAAAGTTTGAGAGAGAAAGAGAGTGGAAGGTTAACTCTTAATAATGAAATGTGAAATGAGCATTCAACCAACCAACCCTCTCCCTTGAATGGGAGGGGGTATTTATAGTTTTTTACAAGGCATGGGCTCTAAGCCCTAATTAAAACATAATTAATTTAAATAACTAGACACAGCCCATGGGCCTTCTACACAGGCTGGGCCATAAAACAAACCTAAAGGCCTAAGCAACCTATTACATAATGATCAATACTTGATGAATAATAAAGTGTTCCCAACAATCTCCCCTTAAGTATTGGTCATCAAGGTTGCTTGACGTTGTCTTTGCTTCTTGGCTTCTAACATCTCTTGCATCTTTGTTCCTTAGTTCTTGATGTGATATGATATGGTAATGATCTGCCTTCCACCAACGTTCTTTAATTCTGGTGTCTTTACGTCTTTTCCACCATGCTCATATGTCTTTTGACTTTTGTTCTTCAACTGGTTCTCACTTCTTCAATCTTTGACTTGTGAAAGGTTGTAGTGCTTGAACTATGACTTTTCTTTAACATCTTTGAACTTTTGTTATCTCTTAGTCATTGTGAGAACTTATCTTCAGGATATGAGCATGATGGAATGGTGTATATGTAACTCTAGGTCTCCATGATTCGCTGCAGGTAAACAGTTAGCAATAAATCATCCGGCACTTACAGATTCAGACTTCGAGATCATCAACAGCATAGTGTGAAGACTTTCTCTAATTCTAACCCATGCCGTTCTGAATCGGATACCCCCGAAAGGGCTTACACAGACACACCGAAGTGCACCTACGATTCAGTAACCCGCTTAGGATCACCTCACGACTGTAGACCATTTTTGGAGCTAACACTAAGCGTAATCCACAAGGGATTACCAAAATGACCTGCTGTCAGGGCTGTTTGATGTTGACCCTGGCAGGATTTCCATTCAATCACTGAGAATCACAATTTATGAATTCTCACATGAATGTTCTCGGCAGATTGCTAAGATCTGCGAAGGACACTCTTATAATTTACAACTGGTGTTCCTTTTGTTGAACAACCAGTGTATGCTAAGTGTACGTAGGAGATCTTTGATGTATCTCATGGCTCTAGACTCGATTCAGTGCTTATTTGTTTGGTCATCGGAGGCATGGAGCAGAGTGCCTCCTTTTCAATATCAACACTTCTCGTAGTGAGAGGTCGATAGATAATGAAGGGTTCTCCGTGTGAAATGAAACAAGTGTCTTTTGAGAGACACCTGAGTGGCTAGAAGGTTTAGTACAGTGCGTCACTGGGTCCATGACGGCTTAATTTTCAATACCGGTGTTACCGTAGTAACAAGCAGTAGCATATGTATTGAACCCGGTGTCTGCCCTAAGGTTGAACAAATGGAGGGCTATTTCTTATCACCCTTTTCTTTACTTTTCTTTTTCATTCTTCAACCCCTTCTTTCTCCTTTCATTTCATTTCTCCTCTTTTCATCATACCTAGGACTTTCTAGTTCCAAACTATTGGTATTGTCCTTGGGTAGATCCCTCCGGCTCTGGCGGAGCATAGGACGGTTATTCCTAACCTTAGCCACCTTATATAACCATGACTATCCTATTGTTGCCATAAACCAAACCTTTTGAAAATCTCTCAAAGTGTTTATAATTGTAAAAACATATTTTGTTAACACTTTAAGAGTTTTGTGATTTTCATAAATACTCCCCCTTAACATGTGCTCATAAGTTGTTAAAATAAATTTGCACATGTCGGGTAGAGTTAGCACTTTTGAATTGATTTATTTTCAATGAACATGATCGTCGCGAAACAAGTTTACATCACTAGTAGAACTAGCTTGAAATTATTACTCGTCCAGATCACATTCAAGGAAAATCGCTCAAAATCGGTACATTCTACTCAGACATATCCTTTGCGAGACACATTTACATCACCAGATGAACTGGCTTGAAATTATTACCTGTCCAGGGCATGTCTTTTCGATTACTGACTTTTGATGTCATCAATTCGAGGGTTCAATTCCGAGTCTTGCTCACATGAGAATTTCAGCATTTTAGTACCATATTTTAATCACATTTGAATTCTCCCACTCAAAAATAGCATACTCATGTTGTTTTTGTTAAAATTTTGATTAAAATATGCTCTTTTTGAGGTTTACAGGAAGAATTTCAAGAACTTTTGTATTCAGAACAAAGATTATTTTTCAAATACTCCCCCTTGACGAGGGAATACTTGTCCTTATGAGCAGAATTTTGAAAAACTTTAGAAAAATTCTGGTTTAATTCTACTCATAAGTAAGAAGCTTTCGCTCCTTTGATCAGGATTGAGGCACTGAAGCGTACCTCAGGGTCCTTTCTTTACAGGAACAGGTTGTACACTGTGATGTGTGCACAAGCCATAAATGAGCATATTTAATACTGGACTGATGAAGTGTCTTCTGAGTATTTCCACAATGATTTGGCAAATTATCAAAGTCCACTCTAGACTTTGACTTACTGATTTTGCGCTCATCACCTTCTGGAATCATTTTCTTTCATGTCACGGATCCTTGAGACATGGTCAGCCTGTGTGTCACAAACACCAACAACAATACAATAGATATCGTATATATGTGTTAGTGAATGTTATTTGTTACACGATAGTAGTCTAACTTGTATGATGCATCACATAGATGGGCTAAATCATGAAAACATTCACATATCATTCAAGCAAACCATTTTCAAGCAAACGAGTTCACACAAACATTTGCACATTCCTAAGTTTATATAAAATTCTAAGTCTGGAAAATTGGGACAAATTCAGTAATTCATACAAACTCGGTAATCAATACAAACTTGGTAATTCATGCAAACTCGATAAATTTATACATACTTGACAAGTTTTTATAAACTAGCTAAGTTTGGACAAACTAGCTAAGTTTTTACAAACTAGCTAAGTTTGAACAACCTCGCTAAGTTTGGACAAACTAGCTAATTTTGGAAAAACTAGCTAAGTTTGGACAAATTAGCTAAGTTTGGACAAACTAGCTAAGTTTTTACAAACTAGCTAAGTTTGGACAAACTCGCTAAGTTTGGACAAACTAGCTCAATTTGGACAAACTAGCTAAGTTTTTACAAACTAGCTAAGTTTGGACAAACTCGTTAACTTTGGATAAACTAGCTAAGTTTGTACAAACTAGCTAAGTTTGGACAAACTCGCTTAGTTTGGACAAACTCGCTAAGTTTGGACAAACTAGCTAAGTTTGGACAAACTATCTAAGTTTGGACAAATTTGCTAAGTTTATGCAAACTAGCTAAGTTTGGACAAACTAGCTAAGTTTATACAAACTAGCTAAGTTTGGACAAACTCGCTAAGTTTGGACAAACTCGCTAAGGCATACAAACTAGCTAAGCTTGGACAAACTAGCTAAGTTTGGATAAACTAGCTAAGTTTGGACAAACTTGCTAGGTTTGTACAAACTCGCCAAGTCCATGACTTTTGTCTCCTAACTCGGGGACAAAGTCGAAAGGTTTGAACGTTTTAGTACAAAGTCGATAAGCACAAACTTGATAGATATATCCAATTTTAGCACAAAGTCGACAGTTAATCAGAAACTTGATAGACGAACACTTAAGCACAAAATCGATAACACTTTATCAGATTTCATATAAATCTTTTACAAGTCACAAAGCAATTTTGACAAGTATTCAAAAACATGTTCAGCACACAGACAAACATTCAGAAACTAACATTCATCTTATCATCACAGTTAATACTATTACACCCTTTCATTCGAACAATAGCAAACTGTTGGATTCATATTGAGAAAACTTAAACGCATAATCAATAACAGTAAGTATGCATATCCCATCATCAAAAACAACAAAGCACACCACACATTCTCCTCAGCTCACAAACGCAACTCCTTAAACCCTAAATCATTCGAGCAGTCCTGTTGGTGTTATAGAATCTAATTAATCAAGTGCAACATACTCAGAAACATGTTATGAAACTATTACACTAACTTAATTAGATTAACCAACACTATCCAAGAGACGCCCAAATTTGACCACGTAAACCCTAAATCGTAAGTCATGAATTTAATCTACAAAAACAATATTCGAACGATTATGACGCTTAATAGATTCACATGAACACTTACAAGTTAGGATTTAATCAACAAATTGACGATTCTGATGTTCTTGAGGGTTTAAGACTTTGGCGGGTTCGTGCGAGTGTTTTGAGTTTTGAAGATTCTGAATAAATGTTTGACATGGTCAGAATTTTAAGATATATAGTTTTAATTTTGCTCTTTTGACAATTTTGGTCCTCTAACTAGAATTCTAATTCTTTTCAAATCCTCAAACTAGTAACAATTTATACTTTGACATGTTCAGCCCCTTTACTATAATCCAAGTTCACATGTGATCCTATTGAGACAACTTTTCCTAACTTGACAATTTCAGTCCTTGATTTTTAAGAATGGTTGAAACTTTTGTCAAGCTCATAAGAATAGTCGGAGTAGTAGCCAATACGATGGGCATCACAATGCTCATAGAGATTATAACGGATACAAATCAATGCTAGGAACATCTTGCTCCTTCACATGAAAATGGACATAATCAGATTACAAATCGATCATAGAGAAAACTTCACCCTGAAGTTGATTAGATAAGTCGTCGATAACGGTATCAGTCCTAATCACCATACTACTAAGATTCCATAATTCCATGAACAACCTCATACCACCATCATTCTTCTTCATAACCAAACTGAAACACAACACAGAGACGCACACAGATGGATAAACCACTTCCTAGAAGTAGGTCCTTCAACACTCTTCATTCAACGTTTGTCGTTCGTAAGGGATTTCGGAAATAGGCAAAACGTCGCTTACACATGAATAGAGTTCTGATTCAAATAACACACTGACCTCAGGCACTCCTCATGACATTCTATGACTCCAATAAGTTCAAGGTATATGATGTAACTATTATCACGCTGGCCAGACGTCATAATACTTGCATCATATACACATGCCTTTATTGCAATCATAGTCTACCTCAAGTCGTGACAAAACACATTCTAATAAACGGATCATAACAATTACATTCGAGAGGAAATCTTGGTAGTCCATCAAGGAATACATCGCGAAATTCAACATCGAAAACTCTCGAGCGAGTTACATCAAACGGAATATCTTCACAAACGCGAGGGATTAATATGCGAAATTTCAAAGCAAAGGTGATCATAATAGTATGCCAGTTCAGAAACCTGGGCACGGAGTTTGAGTTTCATAAGTCGTCAGAGATGACAAAATCATAACTGTTGTTAGCATCTCAATGCTCAGTCAACAATTACATGACCCGAATGAAATTGAATCGAACATTCCCAAGGAAATCAGATTAGCAGGATGAAATTGATCTTCAAACATCCTCAACCGTACAGGATAATCTACACTCGTGATGGATAGTCACAAGATTCTCATAGGGATAGAATTAGGAATAGCAATTCAATAATGCAGAGGGGAATTAATGTGCTTTGTAAAAGCAAAAGACACCACAGGATATGTCGTTCTCGTATCAAATAAAACCACGCAGCACGATTGCATAAGTAAGGAATACCCGAAACAGTACTTGATGTGTCAGCAGCCTGGTCCCTGGTCAGAGCGAACACTCGGCCCTCGGCAGATTTGCTGTCAATCATTCTCATTCTTACGGTTGTTACCTTTCACCTTCGGACACTCTTTCATCCAACGTCCAATCACACTACAACTAAAACCGGCATCCAACGTCTTATAACACGATTACCCCGATGAAACTTCTCACAGTCAACACATGGAGGAGATGGAAACTGGTCCCACAACTTCTTCTGGTCAGACGAACCCGAACGTAGGGATCAAAGCGAACAATGAAGACAAATCAAACGTAAGGATCAAAATACAAAGGAAGAGATCGCGTCAAACGAGAAGCCTAATGTCTACCCAATATCCTCACAGGTCATTCTAAGGGAGGGAAACAAATCTTCCTATATCCGTGGTTAATAATTACCAGAGTTCTCATAGGATTAGCAATGGATTATGCAGATTCAAGCAGTATCAAATGATACATACTATATCCAGCATAAGTAATGAATTCACAGAATGTGTCAAACACATGACGGTTGAATGACCTTCAGGATGGTCAGAAAGGTATCAAACTGTTTATCAAACAACTCGGAGATGGAGGTCAAAATCAGGAAGTGAAACCTAAAGGGTGTAAGGTATCCATGTAGTTCTTAAGGCATTCCAATCTTACTTGGTTACTAAGCTTAGGTTGCAAAACTTTCTAGCTTCTGAAACAAATGTTCTTATAAGGCATAGCTAAAGGCAGAGGCACGAATCAGAGTGATGCGGAAGCAATGCTACTTACATAGATGTCCTAGTCTACCCATTCCTCACCGGTTATAACTTATGTTCCTATGGGGAGATCCTAAAGCAATTTCTCAAAGGTTGTCTTATGAGCGCCTACAGTGGAAACTTAGTGGTCCAAACTTCACAGGTCAAGGGTAAATGTATTACAAGTCGCAACCTGTCTCTGATTCCATAATTGTAACACCCCAACCCGATAAGGGTAGAAGTATTACGTTATGGTGACATATCAAAGCAAACACAAGCATATGACGTAGTTAATACAAAAGAATTTCAAAGGTTACAAAGGGAAAATCTGTAATACAAGGTTACAAATGAGAATTACAATAAATACTAATTCTAAAAAAATATAATCACTTCTGGTCATCTCTAATCCAGAATAGCTATCAAGGTATAGTCTTCTAAGTCCAAAGTACTCTCCACTCATAACCCAGCTTCCAACTAAAACCTGCTGCAGGAAAAGAAATGCGGGTGAGAATAAAAAGCCCAGTGAACAGATATATATAACATAACATAACGGTAAATAAGCATAAGCAACGAAGGAATAAGAATACCAAACGAAAAGCATAATCATGAATGTCATACGAATTTTAAAGGAAACTAAGAATCAAGAGTGCATGAGAACTGAATAAGAAACGAAACAAGAAATGAAATGAAAACAAGGAAAAGGTTCATATAAGGATGTGCCATAAGAACTACATATCATAATCCGTCCAATCATACTAAAGCAATACAAGTATACGAAGAGGAGAGACCTCTAAGTAAATAAAAGTGTGAGAAAGAGTGTAAGGCACACACCGCCTGGTCACCATAATCACATATACGTAAAACCTAGGATGCATCCATACGCTCCCTAACATAAGTATGTATGTCAGTACTAGACTGACCACACATATAAGGTTGGCCAATAGTGCATGCAAAATAAATCATAACATAAGGGGGAACGCCGTAGATCTATCACACCTCTACGGGAGTGTCATCCCTAGGGTGCAATCCAAGACATGGTCATGGTACCTCCACAACTAGGTCAGCACAGGCACTGATCTCTCCCTTTCTAGTTATAAATAATACGGTCAACCACTTGTGAATGGTCAACAGTAAAAGTCAAACCAGGCAGGGAGAAAAATGCAAGATTTAAATCCATGGGAGTATAGAATTATATCCCCGGGTCGTTAAGTCCCAACGAGGTGTGTAAACTGTAATACAACGAATTCGTGTGATCTGTTGATGTTGAATATATAAAGCAGGAATCTGATTGACTAACACTAGGAATGTGAATAGCAATAGCTCTGTCACAGCTATATCCATAAAAACGTGCAATCAGAAACCCTAAAAACGTAAAGGATATACAAACGTACGTTTAGGTTAAATTAAACGTAAACGTACAAAAACAAAACGATTTATAACTATAGTAGGGATTTGCATGCCTTAGGGGCTTAAATGCAAATTAAACAAACTTAAAATATTTACTTATAATTTACAAACTTATATAAAAGTTAAGAAAACCTAAAAACCTAAAATGCGTACGTGTACGTAACAATTACGTAAACGTACCAAAATAAAAAGTGAATTCAGTCCAATACAACTCCCACAAATGTGAAAATTATATTTTTGGAATCCTAAAAAGATAAGAAAATTATTAAAAAAAATTAAAATAAAATTTTTACACTATTTACTTAATTATTATAAATTAAAAATGAATTAAATGTATTTAATAATGAATTAAATAATAAGAAAATCTAAAATTAACCTAAATAAATGAAATAAAGAATCTGAAAAATCTAAAATATTATAAAAGAATTTTAAAACTAAAAATATATTTTTTACACAATTATTCTATTTATTATTAATTATTTACTATTATTAATTACTAAAAACTATTATTGATTTATTAAAAGTATTAAATGAATAAAGAAAAATCTGAAACTTTTTACATAATTCTAAATTAAATATAAGAAGCTAAGAAAAATCTAAAAACTATATGTGCTTAAGGAAAATAAGCAAATAAGCAATAAGCTTCTTAAATAGAAGCTATCACTTAGCTTTAAAGGGGAGCTTTTTGGTTTTTTTCTTTTTCTGGATTAATTATACAATGATATTATACATGTTTAATGAAAACAAAATTTTACAAACTAAGAAATAAGCAATTCGTGGGCTTATGACTCATTCAGTAGAGCTTTTGGGCTCACAGTGAAGTCATAAGCTCAAAATGAGCTTGAAAAAGCTTTATACAAGAAACAAAAGATAAAATAAGACAAAAATAAGCTAGATGGACAAGTCACAAGCACTGATAAGCTCTAAATAAGCAAATCAACAAGGTACTGCTAGTTCAAGCAAGGTACTGCTAGAGCAAAATCATCCTGCTGATGAAGTAAGTGATTCTGCTGATAGTGCAAGTGAATCTGCTGATAGGCTCAGTACATACTGAGAAAATTGGGACAAGTTAAAAGCTACTTGCAGCCCTAGCAGATGAGCTACAAGGGGAAAATTAAGCACAGGATCATTGAGTTGGGTGGATGAGCTTCACATAAAGCCAAAACACACAAGCTATGGATCACTGGAGAGCTTTTAAAGAGCTTGTGGAAATGGTGTAAGTTCACTGAGTGAACTGTTGTGAGTGGGCAAACAACAAGCTCCTATATTACTTATCAAATAAGCTCAAACAAGCTACACAAGCATTGAAACACTGAGTATGATGGATAAGATCACAAGCTCAGGCTTAATGAGGGCTTAATATGAACTTAGGAAAACAACTCCAACTCCACTGTTTGCTTCAGTGGAGTGAGTTAGATGGGACAAAATTAGGAGGGTTAATTAAGCAGTCTAAATAAGCTACAAATGAAAAATAAGCATACACATAACACAAAGGCCATAAGGGCTTCTAAGAACAACAACAAAA
Source organism: Artemisia tridentata subsp. tridentata (assembly GCA_021014915.2). Lineage (NCBI taxonomy): Eukaryota > Viridiplantae > Streptophyta > Magnoliopsida > Asterales > Asteraceae > Artemisia > Artemisia tridentata. The sequence goes on from CP139509.1 coordinate 311,268,728, forward strand.
ACAGGCACAAGTTCAAAATCACAAGCTCAAGTGATTCTGCTGATAGTGCAGTGATCCTGCTGGTAGTGCAAAATCAGCAGTTTCACTAAAGTTGACTAAAATGAAATTAGATCCTAAACTACTGACTAATTATGTAATATTAAGCAACAAGAACATGAAATTAAGCAAGATAAACAACTTTTACACAGATATGCAGGATTATTAGATCTAACAACCTCACAGTTCTCATATCTAGATTGTCAAGTGTCAATTTGACTTTCTAACATGCTAAACCACTTGGTTAATAGTTCTCTGAGTCAAATAGGTTCTATGTAGTGTACATCAAACAAGAACAACACCATTTAAACACTCTTTAACACAGATGCATTATTAAATCCAAACAACCCTTTAATGGACCAAACTGAAGTTTTCCAAAGCATTAGACTGTATACACCTATCCTTTCCAATCCAGAGGTCACAATGTGTCAAATTAGACCTTTTTAAGCATAAACAAGTAGTCACAAATGTCAAAGCCTAGGATTATCAAGAACATGGCAAAGTGACAGTCAAAATGGAATTTCACACCACAATCAAATCCAAAACATGATTACCTAATATTAAGCTATATAATCACTATCAAACAGCAAAGAAACATAAAAACATGAAAATCAAAGCAGATTAAAGACTAGAACATTAAAATGCAAAAAATGGTAAAAAGGGGCTTACAAATGCATCCTGCCTGAAACTGAGAACCAAGGCCACAGAACACATCCTAAGGCTTTCCACAAAGCTTCTAAACCAAAGGCAATCCACAATTAACCTTGCTCCATGCAGTTTCATCAAGAACACTTTATTATTTTTGGTTTTTTCATTGTTTTTCTTGTTTTTTATCTATTACTGAATTTTAAAGACTACAGCTACATTAATGTATCTAAAAGCTTGAAAGCTTTTGTCAGGAGCTTAAGTGAGCTTAAAGAGTCCACTAAACAACTAAGATTAACAATAAATTAAAAGACTTGGAAAATTAAATGATACGAATAAGAAAGACATGAATTTAAAAGATAACTTGTATTAAAACTGTAAATAAGGTTTAGTTTAACATTGTCAGTGTAAAACTAACACTTGAAAGCATTAAATTGACATTTAATTAAAGAAAGCAGTAAACTAATTATCACTACGTGACCTAGGCTAATCCAAAGGTGTCTTCTTCTCTAGCCTCCTCTTCTCTTTTATAACATTCTGAGTTCCACTTGGTTTTCTGGTCAAATCCCACCTTTAATCTTGTCCATTGATTGACTGAAACTCATCCTAGCCATCAAAGTTACTTTTGGCGCCAAAAGTCTCAAAGATAACTTGCAGCCGTAATTTTTGCAATTAAAGAATTTTGGAGGGATGTATTGGTGTAAGAGACAGCTGGGGGGTGAGGTGGAGTGAATATTGTGGGCTGGTATGGAGCAGTGATGGTGGTTTGGTGTTGCAGTGATGTGTGAGGAAGAAGGAGGGAAAAGGGGGAAAGGAAGTGGGTTTGACTGGGTTTGACCCCGGTATTATTTATAAAAGGGAATGGGCTGGGTTTATTTTTGGGCTTGGTTTTGTTTTGTGGTTGGGTTTATGAAGTAATAAAGGGTCCGGTTGGTTTGTATAATGGATAAGCCCAAGGACTAAAGTTGTAATTTCTGAAACTTGAGGGGCCTGATGTGACAAACTTCCAAACTTCATTCCAGGGATCACACCTGCCAATTAACATTAGTACAAGGACCATAATTGTAAATTTCCATTTTTAAAACTTCCAAGGACCTTTTATGTCAATTTTGGATTTTGAGGGGTAAAAGTTGCCATTTGTAGAAAACTTTCATCCAGGGACTATTTTGAACAAGTTTGATTGTCCAAGGACTTAAGTTGACTTTTCATTCATTTTAAACCTTTAGGGACTAGTTTTGCAAATTGGTGATACTTCAGGGACTGAAAATGTCAGTTTTGTGAACTTTGATCATTTTTCACTTGTTTTCAATCTTTTTATACCTGAATCACATAAAAACACATTTCAATGATATTTGTAACATTTATATGGTCATTTGTGTGTTTTTGGTCGTTTTTGTGGGGTTAAATAATATAAAATATATGTGTATTTAGACACATATCATGGTACCTCCACAACTAGGTCAGCTCAGGCACAGATCTATCATAGCATACAACAATTATAATCTACCATGGCAAGAGAAACAAAATAGTAACTCAATAAGCATGGCAGAGACATTTAAATAAATGTCAGAATGAATAAATAGGAATGACAATCATACAATGAAAGTCATGAGTCAAATAAGGGAATCATATCAGGCATAGGATCAATGGAAATATCCCTACTGAAAAGGGAAAGAATATATGTACCTTATCAAAGCACACAAATCAAAGCAATTAAATGAATGGGAGCAGGGGGATCACTCCTTCTTCACCCGATCTACAATAATCATAAGTTTACTTATAAGTTTCATAGTTTCATAATCAAAAAGGTTTCATTTTAGTTTTCTTTCCATTTTAGGTAGCTTTCCATATTTAGCAGGTTTCCATAATTAGTAACTTTCCAAAAATAGTAAGTTTCCATATTTAGTAAGTTAACCATTTATAGTATCTTAGGGTTACTCTATTCAAATTAGGGTTAATAATGTAAGTTTCATAAGTTCTTAGGGTTTGTTATGCAAGTATAATAAGTTTAAGGATTATAGTGCAATTATTGTAAGGTTAGGGTATGAAATGTAAATATCATAAAGTTATATGATTTAACAAGATAAGTCCTTTTAGTTTGAATAATGATAAGTTTAACTCTTTAGTTACACAAATAATCCTTATTAGCCCTTTTTAACTTTTACTCAGATTTTAACCTTGAATAGACCAGACTTTGACGAATTTATTAACCATATCAGAACACAGAAATAAAATCCACAAAAATTCACACTGATACTTTAATGTCTTGAGAATCCACACGAATTTTCCCATAATTTATTAATTAGTTTAACCCCACAAGAAAAATACTCCAATACAGACTACCCAGAAAACATGACTGCTGTGGTACCCAGAAAGTATCCACTTGGTTACCCCACCAATACCTCCAGGAAAAATCCCCAAAAATTCATGACATTACTAGGCATATGGAAGTTAAATACTGGAAAGTTTTATGACCCAACTCCTCATGGTTTGACAATGAAAAATCTTCCAAGTGGCCTGATTTTCAAACTCCCAAAATATGATTTGACACTTAAATTTATAAAATAAAAAAGAGTATCTTCTCGACCTCTAAAAATTACAAGGCTTACATATCCAGAAAGCTCTTTTCTTAAAATTAGTTTTAGACCCAATAATCACTCAAAAACACGTTACCATTATCAAGATCCACCCGATCCAATTAGACCTAAATTCTGGACATAAACTAGGGTTCATGATTTTAAGTGATTAATTAGGGTTTTTCATTCCCATTACTTATTTCTTGATACAAGCAACTATATTTGACATCAAAACAGACCTAGGTCTACTCATATATGTTTTAACATGTACATACCAATTCAAATCAAAATCACATCAATAGGTCGATCATATTAGGGTTTATAGAGCCGATATTTCATGTCTTTTACTTATGATTTTATGTAGTTTCTTCTTTGATTTTATGTATAGAACGAGCTTAACAAAACAAACAATAATCAAACAAACAAAGTTGAATTGAACAAGGGTGATACAATTACCCTCGTTGCATGATCATAGGAACAAGAACAAGAATGGATCGATCACCACAGAAAATACACCAGCCGATCCTCACCAAGATCCCTTCGATCAGCTTTCAAAACTCACGAACACTACCACCACTTTGAACCAGGAAACAAGCACACCTAATCGCCAATTTGAAGCCACTAGAGAACTTCCTTTTTCCTTGCCTTTGGATCGAGCAGCAGGTAACAAGAGAGGCAGCCGATCTTTTTTTTTTGTTTTTGTAGTTTTAGGGTTTGCTATGTGAAAAACATTTTCGGTATATAGGTATTAAATAAGAACCGTGTATTTGATTATGGGCTAAACAAGGAATGGATCAATTTTCTTATGGGCTTGATGTCATTCATTTTAATGCATGATTTTCTCTTATGAACCTAGCCGAAAATTTGGTTTCTTGGTCACAATAAGATGTCATTAATTATAGACTAGAACTAGGAGAATATTTGTTTTGTGATTCTAAATTATAAGGTAAAGTATTCGTTAACTTAATTTGTTAGATACTTAGGGTTTTAATCACTTTGGGTTAAGTTCAAATAATATCCATTTGTGTGATTTTATAAATTCTTAAAATTTCAAAATCAGGGGGGGTATTTTGGTCATTTCAGATTATGTTAATTTTAGGGTTTTACATAGTAAATATGATTTTTCTTTTGTGAGTCAATCAAAATCACCTGCCTCGTCAAGCGATTATCTTGCGTTGATCGAGAAGAGCTACATGACTTCAAGGATGAAGTTCATTGTATGATAATCACCATTGTTAACATCAAATAGTCCTTGTGATATTTTAGTGTCAATTTCCCCCTAATATGCTCATCATTTGCATTTTTTTACCTAAATATATGCTCTTATTTCTTAATATTTCATTTTCAGGGCATAAATGAGCATAGGAACAAAGAGACGCGGATTTGGAAGAATATTAACGAAGATATACATAAGTATGCTGACCAGATGGAAGTTATGGTGTAGTCTACACTCTCTACTTACGCCGTAACTATGATTATCACTAGAAGACCAAAGTCAACGTAGCTCAAGGTTACGGCGTAATTTCACAACATAGTTACGCCGTATATATTCCAAGACTTAGAAGAATTTTGTGGTCAAGATAGTTACGCCGTAACTCATTTACATGGTTACGCCGTAAAAGTGATAAATTTCACTACGAGAGTTTTACGATCGTAACCCATTCTCAAGGTTACGCCGTAAATAATTTACTATGGATAAGATCATCTGAGATTCGATGGTTACAGCGTAACCAATTCTTAAGGTTACACCGTAACTTTGACGAGGCTATAAATACAAGCCCTAATTCTGCATTTTCAACATCACTTCCCAACACAAAATACCAAGGGACGTAAAGGGCTTTCTGAAGGACGATCTTCAGCATTATACGGAGCATCTTCCAATGGAGAATTCACACCATTACTACATAAGTTTTAGTTATTTCATATCAAACATTTGTATTCAATTCAATGTCTTTTGTTATGATCATTTACATTGAATATGCTGCATTGTTTAATATGATTGGCTAAACACCTTTGGTGTTAGCCTAGTTATGAAATTATTATTGCTATGATTTGAGTTTTCTTACATTATTTATCGCTTTTGGTGCATACTTTCTTACCCTATTCATGGACACCCTTTTTTCAGTAGTATCACAGCTTGATAGTATCTATAAAGCTAGGAGAATTGACCATAGGACCCTAGCCGAGTAGGTTGTGAGGAATGGTAAGAATTGACCATAGGACTACCATTTCCTTGTGTGCGAATTGATCATAGGATCACGTACCAAATGGAGATACTTAAGAAGTTAGGGAAAACCTAAGTTCAGAGATGCCGGGTTTTGCAAGAATAGGTCTAGATTGTAGATGGTACGTAATGACTAAGGATTAGGTTACCCATGACACCCATCGAGTAGCTACGGTGGATGAGGAATCTAAACTTATAGGGTAGACAAATTGACCAAATAAGTCTAGTGACATTTACCCCCACTTGAAGCAGTAGAAGGCATTAATAGGAAGACTTAGTTATGGCGTATTAAGATTAATAACTAGGCTAGCACATTTCTCACTACTGATTGTTCATCACTTTAATTTCGTTTTCATTTCATTTCATTAGTTTAAATGTTAATCTTTTCAAAAACCCCCTTTAAAATCAGTGACATTAGAACTTAGATTGAATTAGCACTCATAGTGTCACACACCGCTAAAGCGGAAACACAGGATGTAACGAGTAAAGGCACAAGCACAAGATAATAGAACATGCCAACATTAATTAAATCAAATAATACAACATTAAAACATTGTTTTGGCCGACATCGGTGAATAAAAATAAGTTTGAATTCTCGAAAGATATTCTTTTGACAACTTAATGAAAATGGTGATAACATATGAAGACTTCATTGTGTAGTGCCCTTGTGAAAATGCTTACTGACGGTCACCTGAAATGCATGAGAAAACGGGTCAACTATGAAAATAGTTGGTGAGTACACAGGTTTTATATAGTACGAAAACCATTTTAGAGAAAGTCGCCTAGCAAATGTCCTGTCAACTCACCATGTTACAAGTCCCGCCCATACAAGACTTGTAACATATAAGTTCACATACATTTCCATAATAAAAGGAATACACCGGGTTGTCAAAAAACACGTGGTCATAATAGTTCACATTAATAACACTTCGTATATAATAAATCAAGAACGCTCGGTCGACAGGGGAGACTTTGTACGCTCCGAACAAGGGAGACTTTATGTCACTCCACCACCTAGGCGAGATTTATTCGTCACTTCACCGACATGGCGAGATTTATTTTCAAGTACGCTCCGAACATGGGAGACTTTGCACGCTCCGAACATGGGGGACTTTATGTCACTCCACCACCTAGGAGAGATTTATTCGTCACTCCACCGACATGGCGAGATTTATTGTCAAGTACACTCCAAACAAGGGAGACTTTAGGTTATAGTACGTACGGTACATTAGGTTCAAAACAAGTCATACGTTCGAAATTAAGTTCAAGAGTTCGATTCAAATTCAAAATTTCAAGTCAAAAGAGTTCATAAAATAGAAATCAATTTAGTTCGAGTATGATTCATGCATTCCACCCCAAATAAGTAAAACAGTAAAAAGGGGATTGTGAATACTCACCTTAAGCAAATGGTACAAGTTACGAGATATGAGTTTACGAAAGACCGCACGAAGCCCTAGGAGTGACCTTGAATGATGGTCGCGTCTTAGGTCGTGTACATAATGAATGCATATGAGTTTCGAAATGTTTATGAACTGATTACACCATCTTAGTTAGGATTTTCAAAGTTTACAAAAGATGGAGGATCAAAGTTGTCATTTTTAGAAAATATTACAAGCCCTAGATTAAGTGTTATTTAGGTTTTTAGAATTTTTGTCAAAATCTATACGCTTGCCATTTTCAAACCTTAAACCATTGGACCTTGGTTTTTATGTCTACGGAAAGATAATTAAGTATGTTCTACTAATATGTGGGTCCTACTAATCAGAAAGTTTTGTAACCCAAGTGAAATTACCAAAAGATGATATCTCGAGTTCTACAACTCGGTTTTACCTCGTTCAAGTTGCCAAGTTAAGCTAAAGGGTCTACTAACTCCTTATTAGAAAAAGAACATAGTGTTTGGTAAGAAATTTTGGACAAAAACACGTTTGGAATCTGTTGTTCCAGATTTGACATGTTTCACGAAAACATTTTTAATTAATTCATCCGGATGAGTTAAGATTCGAATTACCCGCCGAAACGAAGACAAGACACTGATCAAAAACCCCATATTTTTAGTTCAGCCCAAAACCCTACTGAGTTTATACAAATAATTCGTTAACAAACTGACTCAAACAACCCTTTTCAATCTTAATCAACAACAAGTTATAAAGTGTTTTCCCACTAATTATAAGGTATAATCAGTTAAGTAAAGTGTGTTCATGCTTAAAATGATTAAAGTACAGTAGGAAATGAAGAAAAAGAATGAGTCTTATAAAGATTGTGGTGAAGAAAGTGAATCAAGAACAAAGAACACAACACCAAAAATCACTATCAAACACAAACCCTTGCCTCTAAATCAAAGATCAACTCTTGAAAACCTTTGATCTACTAACTAGAACACTAGATCTAATCAATCTAAACACATGCAAGACCTTTAAAAAAACCTCCAAAGAAACCCAAGAATCAAAGATGAGGTGGTGTTGTTTGTTGGTGAAATGAGTTGAGATGTAACAACTAATGAACTAACCCTTAAATCAATGATCAAATGAGCAACAAAATTAAATGGTTATGGTGGTGGGGGCTGTGGTGGTCGTGGTTAGGGCTGAGAACAAGAAGAGAGAAAATTATTTTAGGGTTTGATGTGTGTAAAGATGTGAGAGAGAGAGAGTTAGAGTATTAAATGAAGTTTTATAGGGAAGTGAAAGTCATTGCATGCATTCTAAGTGGTGGAGAGAGGAGGTGGGAGGAAATTTATGTTTCCTAGACACTCCATATATTATTTTAAGTTTAAATGTGTAAGTATAATAAGTGTTTGGGTGTTGTAGTAGGTTATGTAAGGTAATGAGTAGTAATTAGGAGTTTTAAGTGGTAAATGGGAAGGGTGAAGGGTGGTGAATGACCAAGTCTTAAAAACAAAGGAAATGATCAGTTTTTATTAGTATTAGGTTAATATTTGTTGTATTAGTGTGTTTGCTTGGTTTAAATCAAGCGTACAGACTTAAAAACGCGAATTATGCATTACCGGGTAACCTAAAAACGTGAATTTTAGAAAGTTGATGTAAAAATATTATAAAATTGTTATAAAGTTTAAAATGACTAACTTTAATATTTCATAGGAGACTTGGGCTTGCCGGAGTGTTAAAACAAAATTAAAAATCAAAAAGCGTGGGCTAAAAACGCGTAAAACGTAAAAAGTACAAAGTTCACGTAACAATGGAAAAATAATAATGTGACTTGTGAAGTATACATGAAGTGAATGTATAATGTCTAAAACATTTAGAATGAACATAGTCTAGGGTCCGTTCCAGTTAATATACGTTTACGACGGACGCGGGCTAACCTAGCCGGTAACCGGTAAAAGTCAATTTCCACGAAATTAAAATAAACAGAACAAGTAATTGGTTAAATAATGACCCGGAAAATATGGATTGTTACAGTCCATCCCCCTTAAAGGAATCCCATCCCGGGATTCAGTTCGTTCATCCTATAAACGTACGTTCTCGTGCCTAGATTTGATTGAGGTAAACTTTCCTACTCCCGAACATAGTTGGTATGTGTGTTTTCACATACCTTTTATATATCAAAAATGGACTCAAAAGACTAAAAACAGACCATAAATGCCAAATATATGCTTGTTAGTACGTGCAGCTAACGGATATGAGAAAATGACAAAAAGAAAGACAAAACGTTAAAAAAACAAGCACGGGATTGGAGAGAGTGTGAAAAGCCGGACCTGGGGATAAAATTCTACATTTTGGATCATGATTAAACTTTAAATGAAAAATCCTAAACCCATTTAACCCTAAACCTAAAACATTTTCTCCAAAGGTCCTAACCATTTTCAAAGTTAGTCCTAAACTAACTAAGTTAAATCCTACACAAACCAAACCGGACCAAATAATAAACCCAACAATAACCAAGCCCAATCCAGATCCAATAACCACAACCCGTACCCATCCACCCTTTTACCCAAGTCAAACAATAATAAAACCTGGTCAAACCAGTCAAAAAAGACGCGAATAGCAGGTTTACTATTCACCCTCTTCCCCAAACTTACTCCGACTCACTCGCATCAATTAACCCACCTTAAGTACCACTCACCTTCTTAAAGCTGACACGTCTGACAAGGAATTACATCATTTGAAGCCAAGCTGGCAATCCGAGAGCATCTTATTGGTCAAAGCTTATTGGCACTCAATCTAAGGGTTGCAAATGATAGGAGATCAATGAAGGGCCGAGATTAGAATAGATAGAAGCTCCTTGGAAACGCTAGAAGCATCCGAAGTTGGCTATAAAAGGACACCTCCTCACCTCACAATATCATCTTTTTTACAAATTTTAGTTTTTAGCTTATTTACTGCTTATTGTATTTTTAATTGCTTTTTAATATTGTAATTTCCTTTCCAAGCATTGTAATCCTTTTAAGTTTTAATAAAAAGTTCAGTTTACCTTAAATTGTGTTTCAAATTTACTTAATGCTTTTATCATGTTTTCATTTAGTTGAATAAGCTGTCCAATAAACTCTTATACTATCACTTATACTCAACAAGCTGCTCAATAGCTTGTCTGAGTTCTAGTTAGTTTGTGTTCAGTTTTATAAACAGTTTAGTTTAGAAATTTGGTTTTGAGTACAAGATAAGCAGTTTGGAAGATAAGCCAGAAATGGATAGGCTTATAGGGTCTTACCAGCTTATCATCTGAGAAGCTGGATCTTGTGGAGTAGCTCCTCGGGCTTATTTGATCTTTGTTGAGCTAGGATCAAGGTATTTTTCATTTCTATCTTTTAAATTGCTTATTGCTTATTTGCTTATTATCTATTTATTAATGCTTAATTTGTCTTTTATATGCTTATTTGTGTTAGATCTGTCAATTTAGTTGCTTATTAATAGTTTTATAATCATTTACTCTAAATTTTCTAAAACTGTCATTTTAATCCAATAAGCTTAGCTTATTGGATTGTGCTTATTTTTCTTTGCTTTTTGCTTAAAAGTCATTTATTACACTTAATGTTAATCTGTTTTCAATAATACATTGGTTTTATAGATTAAATCTGTTTTAAATAGCAGTTTCAGTTTTTAAAGGGGTGTTTGGGTTAAGCCTGTTTTAGTGTGTTTTGGTCAAAACTTCAAATTAACTTAGCTTGAATTCAGTCTTAGTGGTAGTTTAAAGTTAGACCAAAGCATTTTTATCTAGTTTAATAGCTTTTAGTTAAATTTTCAAAGTTTCAAAGCTTAAAACTAGTTAACAGCTAATTTTGAAAAGTTCTTCAAAAGTCCTTTTTAGTTGTTGGTGTTGAGTCTATATCAGTTTAGGATTCATGTTTTATCTTTAGGTTTTAAGGTCTGAGTTTTGAGTCAAGTCTAAATAAGTTTTCATTGTTTAAATTTTTTGATTTTTCAGCATAGCTATTAAAAAATAGTAATAGTCTAGCTTATTTTAGTTAAAACTGGTTTCGTTTCACCTTAATTTAGTTTAACTCAGCTTCTTTTAGTCTAGATAAGTCCATTTTAAGTGATTTGAGTCTAATTTTAATTGCTCAACCTTGTCTGCAAGGTTTGATCAAAAATCAGAAAAACCAAAAATAGTGTATTTGTCAACTTCCTAACAGCTTATTTTTAAGCTTCTTTTTAATTCAAATTGTCTGAAAATAATTTTATGTGTTCTCTGGTTGGTAATTTATGTTGTTTTAGAGTTTTTAGCTTATTTCAATAGCTTTTAGTAGCTTATTTTTAACTTTAAAAGTAGGGGTTCAGGTCTGTTTGTTTATATATATATATATATATATATATATATATAAATAAAAAAACCGCCAAAGGTGTCTAAACTGTCCTTCTTATCAGCTAGTTTTTAAGCTCAAATTTTGATTCAAAATGTCTGAATTTGATTTTATGAGTTCCGTGGTATGTGATCTTTGCTGTTTTAAGATTTTGGAATACAAGCTTATTGATTTTGTGGCTTATTTAGAAGCTTAAAGGTGCCCTATCAGGCTGTTTTCATAACAGTTGTGCGTTTTAGCTTAAGTTAGTTTTTGAGCTTATTGCTTGATTAGAATTGCTTATTTAGGATTAGATTTGCTTATTCAGTCCGGATTCTAGGTTTTAGGAGCTTATTAGGGAAAAGCACAGGCTTATAGAAGCTTGTGCTATTCAATCAATTTACCCTTTTAGCGTTTAAGTTTCTTTTTAGTTTCTAAGTAACTGTTTTCATAATCAGCTTTTTCCAGCTTATTTTATAAGTTTTAAAAATAGTGCTTTCACAAAAAGTCTTCATTTCCAGCTTATTTAAAAGTTTCAAAAAGAAAATTTGCAAAAATAAAAATATGTAAGCTGAAAATGTAACACCCCAACCCGACAAGGGTAAAGGTGTCACATCACGATGACAAATCAGAGCATAAATAATACACAGCGGAAGCCATAAACCAAAATCAATAAGAAAGTCAAGCCAACACGGCTTAAACCAAATTACATGAGTTCAAAAGATAAAGATAAACCAATGGAATAAACAAAAGAAACCGAATCCCGAAACAAATGTCATAATATAAGGGTGGTAACTAAGGTAAGTCTCCAAAACAATGTCTACTCTCATCCCAAAGCAATCCCAGCTCCCAGCTTAGATACCTGCCGCATGGAAAAGAAAAGCGGCTGAGCTACGAGAGCTCAGTGAACAGATACATATACAAAGCAATAATAACGAAACCGATATAAGATATAATGCGATGGGAAAAGTCATAAGGTACAAGCAATGAAAGGAAAAGAAATAATATAGGATAGTAATCCACCACGAGCCCAGACAAATCAGATAATCATATACAGTAACCATAGAGGAGCGACCTCTCAGATATGTGAAGGGCATGTATAGCACACAGTACCAATCACCAGACAAATCATATCATATCATATCATATTAAATCCACTAAACAGAAACAGATCTAGGATGCATCCATACGCCCCTACCCAATCACATGCAGACCAAAACAAAGGGACGGTGTGTAACATCACTCCAACACACTAGAGTCACGCCATCGGTGCATCAATGACATGGCCATGTTACCTTCATGGCTAGGGTCACAAATTTTGGCTCGGGTATCAAACTAAGAGTCAGATATCATATCAAATCAAAGTGTCATAATCAAAGGTTCATAACAGATGGTCCATAACAGATGGTTCATAACAGATATATCAGATGTAATGCCAAAGATCCAAATCAGAGTTTAACAGATCAAAGTATACAAAGCAAAGGATCATATCAAGGGTTCACAACAAAGGGAAACATAGCAATGGCTTTGGGAAAACTTAACGAATCAGAATCAGAATCATATCAATGAGATAGGACACCCTTACTGAAAAAGGGCAGAGTATTTGTACCTTATTCAAATGCAAGCACAAAGAACAAAAGCAGAAAGTACTGAGACAGATCAGGACCTCTTTCTATCCACACCTAGAGAAAGTAGAAGACAAAAATTACTAAGGGGTTCAAGTTCAGATTACCATCTTTAGTTATCTTTCCATTTTAAGAAACTTTCCAGATTTAGTAACTTTCTATTTTTTTTGCAGGTTTCCAGAATTAGTAAGCTTCCATTTTTAGCAATATTCAAATGATATGAGTTAAGTGAAGTCCTTAATTAGCTTATTATAGAAATCATGTTTATTTGACAAGTTATACAAGTTCAGGGTTAATTATGCCAAGTTTTCCTAGTTAAGGGTTATAAGTGTAAATTTACCAGAGTCAGAGGTCCAAAGTGAAAATGTCATAAGTTACTCATTTAAACACATCACTTATTCAGAATTACTTCTTCAATCCATTGATGCGTGGTTTTGCAACCTTACAACAGGTTTTACCTCTCGAGGGATCTCAAGAGGCTTACAACCCCACCAGGCAGTGTACCTGACCGATGTAGTATAGTGTAGTGGTAAGTACGGGGGATTGATCGTTCTCCACAGGGAATAGTATTCGTTAGGAATGAAAAATTACTCTAATAGGTCTAAGGGTGAGAGAAGATTCTTTTTATGTTTTTATATTTTTATGAAAGCAAGTAAAATCTCGGGTTTGAAAGAGTGGGCAGAATTAGTTGCTAGTCAACTAACCCAAATTACTACGAATGCAAATAAAATAAAATAACAGAAAATGGAAATGTTGGTGAAAACTTATGTGGAGGGAAATGTGTTTACTTAGATTTCCTTACTCCCTAACTATCTTTTACCGGTTGATTAGTGTATATTAGTTGCGTGGATGACGGGTGTATTCCTTAATACCATTCGTGGGGTGGCGTATGTACTTCCCCAACTCTACAAGCTCCTACTTCACTCCTATGTCGAGCCGGCTAGGAAGCTCCTAACATGGGATCACTAGAATTCGCTTGTGCATTAAATACAACCATAAAAACCTTTAGTACGCATTGGTTCATGTTTCTTAAGACGTTCAAGCAAGTTACCGAATAGGAAGTTAGCCAGTTTTCTTAAGCCTAACATAGATGAACAATCATCCAATACAACTAACAACACACTAATAACCAACAATCAATAGCTAGGTTTCATTAGATCTAAGCAAACACAAGATAAATCTAGCCTAACATGTTAAACAAAAGACAAGAATAAGATAGAATCAAACAACACATAGACATATTGAATGATTAATTGATAACTTATCTTCAATGTAACATGGAAGATCTCAAGGCAAAAAGCCTTGAAAGAGCTGCCAAATTCGTCCTAGGGTTTTCACACACAAAGTTCCCCAATAAGTTCCACACTAATGACAAAGAATTGCAAAACTATATATAGATTTTTAGATCTGACGGCGTCACGTTATGGAGTGTGACGCCGTCACCTCGCCGCTTTTAGGGTTCCCGGATGACCTTCTTGACGTCGTCCCTCTTTAGCTCTCCAAAATCCGTTCTGGCCTATCAAGGCTTGACGCCCTCAGACTATGAACGTGACGCCGTCCCTCTTTGAATTATAACGTGACGACCTTGATCAAATTAAAGGGTGACGCCGTCAGAATTCCCATGCAATTTTCACTGGCTTATCATGAGTAAATTTCACATCCACCACTTTTGCCAAGCCATGACGCCGTCCAGGGTTAATACTGACGCCGTCAAAGGTAACTTCCAGCAAGATTTTGAGACTTTGTCGTTTTCTTCACTTTTATGCTCCAAAAACGTCCAAAATGCTTCCTTTTCCAGATTTCTTCTCAAAAGTACCTAAAATGACAAAAGGAACGATTTAGGGCAATATTTGATCAAATAAATACGATTTAGGGCTTAAATGACCCCTTAAAAGCGTACACTTTTCGCTTCATCAAATACCCTTACACTTGAGATTTGCTTGTCCTCAAGCAAATGCGCTTTTATTCTAATCAAAATACAAGTTAGGGGTCATTTAATGCTAACATAAAAGTAATTACAACAAATAATCGTTCCACTTTAATCATAATAAGCACGGAGATTACAAACTAGCACCTCACAAGTAGTGTTTAGATACTCACATCTCTCAAGTGTCATCAAAATAAATCTCATAAATGAAAACGGATAATATCTCTCACTACCTGTCATAGCAAATAGATTACCATAGGCTTGGGAAAGGATCAAAAACCTCCTCCACTAGGCGTAAGCACCTAAGATAAACTATCAAAGAGGGCTTTTACATGGGTTATAACATTAGGTGTAGGGAAAAGGAAAACACGGTTTTGTTGGATAAAGGATATTTTACTGGTGGCGAGTTAAAGATCTTGATCAATTACATGTACTATACAATGTTGCTAAGCCAAGACTCGACTCGATTTAAACAAACATAAAATGAAACGGGATGGTAGTCCGTATGTTTTTTCTACTTTTCTTTTTCTCATTTTTTGTATTTTTCTTGATTTTTTCGATTTTTTTTTTTTTTTTTTTTTTTTTTTTTTTTTTTTTTTTTTTTTGCATACACTTTTGCCCTACCATCCAAAATAATACATCATAGGGGCATTGCATTCCCCTTACACTTGAACTTTTACATAACTTTACAAATAACTATTCTAATGACTCGAATTAAGATAATTGAAAAACTTGGAGTACTTTTAAAATATTTAGCACATATGGGGGTAATAAATGATGTTCTTCCCCATTACTCTATTACACTAGTACTTTACCCATGAGTCCCAATCGTCCCAAAACAATATGTACAAGGATATGACTCGACTTAGCAACCATGTAATCAACTAGATAATTAACATGGGTTTAAACAAATGTTGTCACAATAATGCACTAAAAATGAGTGCATACAAGGTAGGCTAAGGCGATTTGGGTGTATATTTTAGTGGGGTGTAACAAATTCTTCCTTTAAGTAAAATGCTTAAAGGTCGAAACGAAAAGATAGGCTCTGAGGGGTGTACTAGGGGTATCGTGTACTAAAAATGAGTACAACGCAAAGGGTGTGGGAGAATTACTTGACCAATGTAGCCAATGTAATTATAACAAAAACACAGGTGTAAAACAATGGGTTAATCCTAATGCCTCTTATCATGTAGTAAATCTAACTACACGAATGTAGTCTCACTTGTGGCCTTGGAATGGTCCTAACGCAAGTTCTAGAATCTAAGTGCTACCGGTACACACATCATAGCATAAATGCTTTTTCCTACCGGTGGAAAATTTTTTTTAGTGGTACGGTTTTTGTGCTAGTCATATAACTCCTATCCATGAGACGCTCATTAAGATCAAAGTTTCACTCCTAAATGTTGTAAAAAATTTTAAATTTGGCACTAAAATTGCCTTAACAGGTATTTCTCTCAGTTTTATTACACATCTACCATTAAACAAACAAAAATCAAGCGTAATAGCATTCTCTAAAAATCGTACTTTTACCCCCCCTTACACTTAAGATGAACATTGTCCCCAATGTTCAAATAACAAGATGTAAAAGTATAAAGTAAAAGAATGAAATCAAATACTCCCCTGATTCGTTCGGTGGATAATGAAGTAACACGGTTAGATCTTCTTCCAAGATAATGTTGAAGCTCCATGACTAATGCATCGCCATAAGCTTGATCCAAAAACATTTCCTTGTCCAAAATAACCTGTTAAACCTGAGAAAACAAACACGAAAACCTGCATAACATCGGCGGGATAAATCTATATATAAGGATATAATGCTTGTGGAATGATAATTTTGCAGATTCATGGAGATTATAAGTTATAGATTTAATAAAAACTTTTATGAAAACAAAACTTTCAAAAATTTTCAGAAAATTAAACCTGACGCCGTCAGGTTGTAAAGCCTGACGCCGTCAGAAATGATCTGACAGAATTCTCATGTTACGTTTCCGGAAAAATTTTGTAAAAACCTATACCTTACTTCCTGGAAATCCTGCAAAACATCATTATGACTCGATACAAGCATTTGACTCAAACAAATACTAATATGTATGTTAATTTATTTTTATTATGATTCATGTTCATTTGTGTTCTAATAAACCGATTTAGATTTCCCTTACACTTAACTTTTGCAAAATACCTTTATATGTAGTTAAGACGAAGTTAAAAACAAGATAAAGCATTTTCACAAATTACTTTTGAACATGAACCAATAAGAATAAAAATTAAACACACATACGGAAGCAAATAAAAACAAAAAAAACAAACAAGTAAATAAACACACAAAGCAAATAAAGCTTGGGTTGCCTCCCAAGAAGCGCTTTTCTTTATTAACGAGTCTTGTAGCTAGACTCAAAGTCACGTGTTCTACGTTTTTCCGTTTTGCTTCTCAATTGCCCCTCTAATCATCCTAACAACCTCCATATCAATTTTGTATTTAGGTCCAAGGTTTAAGCAATCTTTATAATAAAGGCTTCTCTTATTCCAAACATAGTCCATGCCTTTTTCTTTATCCTCTTCATTGATGTCCTCAATCGCACCAATGTTGTCCATGTCAAATCGAGGCACAAAACGAAATTCATTTACCCGATAAGGCATCCTATATGTGATCCTATCTATGTGATTAGAAAACTGAACCGTGCCTTTCAAACGATCATACCTTAAATTGGATGCTTCAATAAATGGCTTACCTAACACCACGCGAGATAGGCGGCAGTCAACAACACTTGCCAAATCTTCTAAGATCATGAAGTTGGTGACAAAGGTAAAATTCCCAACAAGGATATGCATATCCTTAATCCTTCCAACGAAGTTGCAAACTCCGCCTGGACACTTGGGGTCCATCCTAGGCTCAAGTGGTGTGTTTATGATCTGGCTATAAAGGCCTGAGGACATAACGTTGATTGGGGATTCACAGTCAATGTAAGCATGCTCAACGTATTGGTACCCAATCATACATGGTATCTTCACATTCCCGGGATCACCTCTCTTAATCTTTGGGTCAATTCTAACAAAAGGTGGTCGAGGGTTATCAACTAGGTTGTTATAGTAAGCAATCTCCTCCTTAGTGGGGTATTCATTGAAACAATCATCCAACCTAGGATCTACCTTCACTTCATCAATTTTCTCAATCAACTTATCAACCGTAAGATTATTACGTTCTAAGTAATTATCTGAGTATATGGCGGTCCCTAAGTTGTTCAAGGCATAATCAAGCTCTATATCAATCATTCTACTGAGCTCCCTGAGCTCACTAATCTCATTCTCAAGTTGGCTACGCAACAAAGCCACTTCGCCAGGTGTAAGGGGTGGATTCGCGTTTTCCATAATGGCAAACTGAATAGTCAATGAAAATCTGTTACGAACAAAAGCACAAAGAAAATAGATAGACTAAAGAAAACCTAGAAAAATAAAATAAAAATCTCACTAGAAAGGAATCTAGCGAGTAGACCTATAAAATAAAAATTCAACCTAAACAATAACTATTCCCCGGCAGCGGCGCCAAAAACTTGATGCGTGGTTTTGCAACCTTACAACAGGTTTTACCTCTCGAGGGATCTCAAGAGGCTTACAACCCCACCAGGCAGTGTACCTGACCGATGTAGTATAGTGTAGTGGTAAGTACGGGGGATTGATCGTTCTCCACAGGGAATAGTGTTCGTTAGGTATGAAAAATTACTCTAATAGGTCTAAGGGTGAGAGAAGATTCTTTTTATGTTTTTATATTTTTATGAAAGCAAGTAAAATCTCGGGTTTGAAAGAGGTGGGCGGAATTAGTTGCTAGTCAACTAACCCAAATTACTACGAATGCAAATAAAATAAAATAACAGAAAATGAAAATGTTGGTGAAAACTTATGTGGAGGGAAATGTGTTTACTTAGATTTCCTTACTCCCTAACTATCTTTTACCGGTTGATTAGTGTGTATTAGTTGCGTGGATGACGGGTGTATTCCTTAATACCATTCGTGGGGTGGCGTACGTACTTCCCTAACTCTACAAGCTCCTACTTCACTCCTATGTCGAGCCGGCTAGGAAGCTCCTAACATGGGATCACTAGAATTCGCTTGTGCATTAAATACAACCATAAAAACCTTTAGTACGCATTGGTTCATGTTTCTTAAGACGTTCAAGCAAGTTACCGAATAGGAAGTTAGCCAGTTTTCTTAAGCCTAACATAGATGAACAATCATCCAATACAACTAACAACACACTAATAACCAACAATCAATAGCTAGGTTTCATTAGATCTAAGCAAACACAAGATAAATCTAGCCTAACATGTTAAACAAAAGACAAGAATAAGATAGAATCAAACAACACATAGACATATTGAATGATTAATTGATAACTTATCTTCAATGTAACATGGAAGATCTCAAGGCAAAAAGCCTTGAAAGAGCTGCCAAATTCGTCCTAGGGTTTTCACACACAAAGTTCCCCAATAAGTTCCACACTAATGACAAAGAATTGCAAAACTATATATAGATTTTTAGATCTGACGGCGTCACGTTATGGAGTGTGACGCCGTCACCTCGCCGCTTTTAGGGTTCTCGGATGACCTTCTTGACGTCGTCCCTCTTTAGCTCTCCAAAATCCGTTCTGGCCTATCAAGGCTTGACGCCCTCAGACTATGAACGTGACACCGTCCCTCTTTGAATTATAACGTGACGACCTTGATCAAATTAAAGGGTGACGCCGTCAGAATTCCCATGCAATTTTCACTGGCTTATCATGAGTAAATTTCACATCCACCACTTTTGCCAAGCCATGACGCCGTCCAGGGTTAATACTGACGCCTGTCAAAGGTAACTTCCAGCAAAATTTTGAGACTTTGTCGTTTTCTTCACTTTTATGCTCCAAAAACGTCCAAAATGCTTCCTTTTCCAGATTTCTTCTCAAAAGTACCTAAAATGACAAAAGGAACGATTTAGGGCAATATTTGATCAAATAAATACGATTTAGGGCTTAAATGACCCCTTAAAAGCGGTACACTTTTCGCTTCATCATCCATCAAGTTTCATATTTTACACTTTACACCCTTTATTTATCAAAGTTACAAAATAACCCTATAGTTACATAATTTACAATTTAACCCGTGTTATATCCTTAATTACCCCAATAACCCTTATATTTAATTATTTACAGAATATACACACTAATTTCATGTATGGTACGAATTCAACCTTTAGTTTCACATAATTACACATTTAGCCCCTTTAATTTATAAAACTTATAATTTAATTCATAAATTCATAATAATTTCACATTAGTCCCATAAATACTCAAAATTACACAATACACTCTTAATATTATTATTTACACAAAATCACTTCAAGTTTCCAGAAATTACATTTTTAGTCCCTTTTTTTTTTAATTACTTTCCAATTCGAATACATATTATGAAATTTACCACTTTAATCCTCTTAATTCCAATTCTAACATACATGACCCTTATTTTATATTTTTACATGATTAGTCCCTGATTATAACACATTACAAAAATATCCCATGAGTTTTAGAAATTACAAAACACCCCCTTACCTTTTATTTTCCAAACGTTAAATACAAAATACTATCAAAACTAAACCCTAATCATACTAATCATTATGCAATCATTATATCATCATTTAACCATCATTTATTATCCAAGAACAAACCCTAAATCCCTAAACCCTAACTCGTTCCATTTTAATTCTTTTTCTTTCTTGTTTTAATTTAAACCCGATATAACAAATAATTCCAAAACCCACGAATTAAGCTACAAAAATTTGAAATCTTATTTTTATGATGTTATATGATGTACATAGAAGCCACAAAAATTATGCAAAAGGTCCAGAAAAATCTCATCTATTTTATGTCGAGTTTTTTTGTTTTTAGGGTTTCGAATTCAATAATTGTTATATGATCGAATTATGATGCATGGCTCGTTTCTCTTATTTTTAACATGTTAAATATGATTAATGAAGTGCTAGAAAAATACCAGAATTAATTTGGAATGAATGGATGAATTGTTTCGATTTTATGTTACTCGGTTTAAAGCCTCGACACCAAGAAATTCGCCACCACCACACGAACGATCCACACACCTTGTAGACATTTTTCCCAGGTCATAATCAGTATAGAGAATGTAAGAATATTGATGAACGAATTTTTAGATGATCGTATGAATTATGGGAGATATATACCTTTCGGATGAAAAACAATACAAACAATTCCACCACGATTGAACCAAGCAAGCCACGAACCAAAACTTATTTTTCCTAGACTCCTTAGATGATGATGAAGCTCAGAAAATTGCCTCTCGAATTTTTGGTGGCCGGATTAGGGTTATACAAATTTTTTTTGTGTTATTTTGTTCTATCGGTAATTTTGATTTAGGGTTAAATGGAATTAGTCATATTTAATAAGGTAAAACCGTGTGAGGTGGGGGAATTAGGGCTAAAATCACAGGGCATTAATAGACCAAATCAAAATCCATAGTTTCCTAAATTAAATCTTACATTTAAATGGTTTTAAAACATATTTATAAGTTTTAAATAAAAATAATAATATTCATTATAAAATTTCGGTACATATTGTGTGTCACAACAAATTTTAGAATTTCCCAAAATGTCAAATGTGGTAGTAGGAATAATTTTACTTCATATCTTAATCATCTCCCGAAGTTTGGAATTTATTTGGTACTTTTATAAACATATTAATCAAAGTTTTAGATTTTAAGGGCATTTTGGTCTTTTACCATGTTTTCAGATTTTGGGTGTTACAATATGTAAGCTGAAAAAGCTAATAAAAGCTAACAGTTAACTAAACAAGGATAAAAGTTGTTGAGGAAGTCTTCTATTGCTAGAGACACATCATATGCCTTGAACTCATCAATGTCATGTTGCTGCATCTTTACTTGAGCCTGCAACGCGCCGAGTTGTTCCTTAAGAGCCTGGAGTTCACTTGTTTCAGGTTTTTGGGGTGTAAGTCTTGGTGAGGGAGGCTTTGTCTTGTAGTGTTGATCAATAGATGATGGTATAATAGGTGGAGTAGGTATACGGTCATCATCTTGATCATCATCATCTTGGTTATCGTCATCCTTATCACTATCACTGTCATTGTCGTCATCACTTTCATCATCCTTTTCTTTATCTTCATCATCTTCCTTGTATTCCTCATATGTGTTCTCTGTATCAGATTCTGAGGGTGAGTGAATGAGTTGGTCTGATTCTTCAGATTCACCCTCAGACTCAATCAGTAAAGCACTTTCAGATTTAGACAGTGTTGCTTCCGTCTCATCATCAAACTTTGTGAAGATTTCTTCTTCACTAACCTTTGATACGGACCCTTCACCTTTCTTCTTTAGCTTGAGTTTCTCAAGATCAGCCAAATACTTTGCTTTGTTTTCTTGTAGAGATTTCCTGAGTTGTTCAATTTCCTCTTCTTTTGTCTTTGGTGGTTGTGGGGTGTCATTGGGTTTGTATTGAAGTATTAGTGATTTGCCTTTTCCCAGACCTTCCTCATGTTTTTCTTTCTTAATCTTCATGATTCTTTTCCTTTCTTCCCTCAGCTTGGTTCCTCTTCTTCTTCTTCCACTAGTACAGATATAGGATTTCGTCACATATATGGGATTTCTAACGGCCACACAGTAACATATTTATGTGACTAAATATACCAGAATAAAATAAACAGCCACACTTGATCCGACTTGTGTGACCATTTCGGAATTAAATTGTCACACATTTGAATATTTTCGTGACTAGAGGTATCTGGTAAGAAACATTTTTATTATTTAGTCACACTATATCTATACCTATGTAATAAATATATGTCACACAATTGAACAGTGTGACCAAAATCCATATATGGTCACATGAAGTAATTGTGTATGTGGCTAAATCATATCTCAAGTTTCTCACACATTATTTAAAAGTGACTGCTAGTTTTTGTTGAAAATTTAGCCACATATGAATTTGAAATGTGTGACTACTGAAAAGTAAGTTTGAAGCATTAGTCACGATATGCATTTAAAAGTGACAAATATATGTCACACACTTGAACAGTGTGACCAAATGTCATATATGGTCACACAAAACCATAGGCATACATGATTAAGTGTAATCAAAATTCGATACATATGGTCACGTAAGTTAATATGTGTGTCTAAAGTTTAGTGTCTGTTTGTCTGCCAAATCCTAATGTGTATAGTCACATTTAATTGTAGCACGATCATATGACTATAGGCTTTACAATAGTCACACCATATCACAAATGTGTATCTAAATTATGTTTATGGCCACATTATAAGGGTATTATATGTGACCAGTACATTCAAAATAGTCACATTGTGAAATATTCATGTGACTATTATATATGCATGACTGCGCATTGACTACTTTTTCAACCACTGTTTTTTTCAACAAATTGCCTGCAATTGAGAATCTTTCATAGGTAATACTAGTTTTTTCAAACAAATGCCTGCAATTGAGAATCTTTCATACCAAACACTGTTTTTTTCAACCAAATGCCTGCACTATATAAAGGCATAACCACATACATGAAAAATGCATATACTAAAAAACTGTAACAAAAAAAACAACAATTGAAACAATGAGGGCCAACAACAAACCAGGTATTCAACATTGTGCTTTTCAACTATACATGTTTATCTCATAAGAAGTACTAACTATACTTTCTAGCAGTCTTAACTCTAACTCTAGCAGTATAAACTCTTCAGCAGTTGTAATGTTGTAATGATCCCAAACAATTAATTATGTGACATATTCTTGGGTCCTAGATCCTTTTTCATCTTCTTGAGCAATTTATAAGTCATCTCATCATAAGTAAACTGAAGCTGGAGTCTTTTCTTCCCAAACAACATCTGATGTAGAATGTCTTTGAATTTTTTTAAAGGGTCATCCTTTTCTACAAGCATGTAGATCACCAACTCATTTATAGTTAAAGCATGTACTCCACATCCTTGAAAAAGTTTCCATTCTATAACTGTGTTGTGCGTTAGCTTTCTCCAACATTCATCCTCATGACTTGGTTCAAACATTACCTTCAAGTAATTCCAGATGACTCTATCATAGATTTGGTCTGGTGTTTTATAACCAAATCTTTCTTTGAGTAACTTGCATAGAGCCACCATATCTTCTTTGTCAAAATTATGAACCATCTGATGAAAGCTTTCAAACCTTTGAGATGAACCATCATGCCTCTTAATATCATAATAAACTGTTTTCCCTTGAAATCCAGACTTGAAAGCAACAATGCGTTGTTTAACATTTAAAGGTTCTGCATCCATGGCTTCTCCTTCAGGCTCTCCAACAAATACAACTGCAAGTTCGGTGTGAGCTTGCATTTGTTCTATATCAGCATCAGCTTGCTCAGTTTTCTCTTGGTCTATGCTATGCTTTTTCTCTGCTTTGTGCTCACTCTTCTTCTTTTGACTGCTTTTTCTTTCAAATTGTTCACCTGCTCTTTTTGAACTTGTTTTCTCTTCTTTCTTTTCTTCACTGCCCTTCACCACCTCATCATTCAAGAAGCTTTTAGTGTTTCTCTTGGCAATTGCATATAATTCTTCAATTCTTTTATCATTCAAGAATTTCAAATCCTTTAGTTTTCAATTGTCCATATTCTTCAAATACCTGCACATGAAAGCTCTTCTTTGTGCTGGAGTGGGTGGCTTGTTCTTCTTAGCTGCATATCATTGTGCTGTATAGAACTTCTTTCTTCCATCAATAAGTTCTTTCAGCATCCTGGCTCTTTCATTTATTGAGTACTGATCTTGCTCTTCTTGATGTAGTTTCTTAGCAAGCTCACAATTAGCATCAACCTGAGCCCTTTCTTCATCCCATGCAGCAATTAACTCTGCATTTTTAGCATCTTTTTCTTCTTTTATTCTCTTTTTTCCAAAGTCCTCTGATTTTCTTCTTCATACTCTTGTGCTAATTTCTTAGCAACTTCAGCATCAACTTGTAATTGTTCTTCTTTTGATAATGGTTTCTTCACATGCTCTTAAAAAAGAATCCCTTTACCTTTTCCTTGTACCTGTAGAGTTGATTGTTTACCTTTTGGCTTTGATGATGTCTCTTGTATCACAACATCTTTGGTTACTGGTTTTGATGTCTTCAGCTCAGCAAGTACACTAACAGCATTTGTATCCTCTGGTGTAGCAGTACTAGCTTTTGTACTACCAGCTGTAACTGGCTCACTAGCAACAATAACTAGACCACTAGTACTACTAATACCCTGATCAGTAGCACTATCAACAATTGTAACCTTGACCAAATAGCTATCAATCACCACTTGATTCCCTTGGTTATCAGCAACTACAAAATCCATTAGATCACTCTCTGCACCAATACTTTCACCCTCTTTAGCCTCCCCTGAAACTTTACCTTCATTCCCCCCCCCCCTGTTTGGGAGCATCCTTAGAAGCTTCAGAAGATATAACCTTGTGTTTGGGAATTCTTGATCCTTTGACTCCTTCTAAATACCTAACCCTTCACTTCAAAGCCTTTATCTCCCCACCTTGAGCTTTGATGACTCCTTTTTGAGAAGCAGCTAGTGTTTGCAGATCAACAATTTGTGCAGACAGCTTGGTACAGGTATCCTTCAATTCATTCAAAAGTTGCATACTATCCTCACCACTTCGGCTTGTGTTACCTAGCCCGAGAGGTGGATCATTGGAAAAGTTAAGTTCAGTCTCACCCCTAGGATGAACATCTGAACCCCCCATTGTTTCCATGTGACTGGGTCCTTCACCTGAATCACTTCCATGTGGACCAGACTCATTAGAAGTTGTCTTGGTTCGGGTCTTAATGATGTTACCACTGTCCTGTGCTGCTGCTAAGCTAGACACAGTAGTGGCAGCCCTTGCCAACATGTCACTCTCCCCACCAGTGACAGCCTCATCTGCAACAGTTGGTATAGAACCACTAGCCTGAGCTAGCTCAGTATTCTTGGTGTGAGTCCTACGTTTATAGGTCTTTTGTTGTTGTTGAGATGATGTAGCCAAAAGTGTGGGTGTGTGATGGGTACCAGCTGGGATTGCTGAACCTTCACCCATTTGGGTTTGGGCTACTGCCACCATTGTTGGAAACAAAGGTGTCACTGTCCCTGAAAAATCTTTTCCATCCCTCCTCGTATTAGCAAAAACCTTTTCTTATATTCAAATTGGTTGTCCAAAAAGAGTTGCAAAAACCTTGGATATAGAAAATATTTACCCGAAGAACTATCCAAGTTCTTAACCATAATATCAAAAATTAATTTTGAAAAATTAAATCTTTGAGTATTTTCAGCCAAACAAATTATAGCAAAAGCTAAATTACTGTTAAATCCATTCAACGTAGTGGTCTTTTGTTAGGAATATAAATATTCATATGAAGACTCGGTCACCCCGAGTACTCATTGGCATTAAAGTAGCTCGTAGGCTTATTAGTACTAGTCTAGATATCTTATTATTAGTTTAGTTATATTAGTATTTGTGGAGTTGGGTCGGGTCTTTACCCACTGTCAGCTCACTCCACAGCCCACTAGGGGCAACTTAACTAGTAGTATAAATACCCCTTCCCAAGTGTGGGAAGGGTTGGACCTTTTCATTTCCCTAATCTAATATTCTCTAGTGTCTCTTTCTAAAGGTTCCCAACTCTTCTCTTTCTCTCTCTAGAAATCAAGCTAGCATTAATCTTGTGTTTGTGTTATGATTTATAGTATCTTACAATTGGTATCAAGAGCCTTGGTTGGATTTTGGGTACTCGGATTTCTTTGATTGGTGGTTTTTTTTTTTTTTTTTTTTTTTTTTTTTTTTTTTTTTTTTTTTTTTTTTTTTTTGTTCTTTTGGTTCGAATACACAAGACAAGAAACTGGATTTCTTTGATTGGTGTTTGTCTTCTTTTTGTTCTTCTGATTCGAATAAACAAGACAAGAAATAGTTATATTATTACTTTTGCTTCTTTCATTAGCTGCTAACACAAGTCCATTTGAGTTTGGGCTTTAACAGTTTAAGGCTCATTAGCTCCATGTCAGCCTAGTTGAAGTTAAATGTTCCCTGGTTTGCTAGTTTAAGGATTCGGTTTGCTTAGCTTTAATAGTTTCATATCATTTTGGTTTACAAGGCTAAATGTGTGTTTTAAAAAACTGGTTCTTGGTGTGTTAAAAAGGTGCTTTATATCAAAAACTGGTCCTTGTTGCGTTAATATTTCTAGGTTGCGGTTTGGTGGTAAAAGTTGTTCTTGGTTGCGGTTTGTCTAATTGCTTGACTGCGTTTTGTGTTTTGAAGACAAGGAAAGTGACTTGTGACTGCGTCTTGTGGTCCTCAATTTGTTGTCTAGTGGTTGAGATGTGATACTCTTTTGGTCATTGTTTGCGGTTTGTTGTAAAAAGGGAAAACTTTTGTTGCGGTTTGGCAAAATTATTGAATGTGTCTTGGTCTGTAACCAAAAGGGGGGGATAAAGACAAATCAGGTTTGACAGCGACATTTTGTTGGTTTGCTGTTGGGATTTGACCCTTGGTTTCTGCGGTTTGACTTCACTGCGATTTGCGTGTGCTATTGCGTTTTGTCAAAGATTGCAGTTTGTGATAATTCTTGTTTGGTCCACATGAATCAAAAACTGCTTACAACATTACAACAACAACAAAGAAAACTACAATCTCATATAATCAAACAACAAATCTATTCGACAACAAATCCACAACAACAAGAAATTACAACAACAACTAACCAGCACCTCAACTCACATTCTCATTCGAAATTACATTTGAAAATACAACACCCATCTCTAACCACTAGATATTAACAACAATCAACAAATGAAAATAGATCTCAGTTTTTCTCTTAATCAAATATTCGTTCTTAAAAGAAACGCTTAAGAGATTTACCATCATTGATCCGTGTTCGAAGCTATACTTCCTTACATGTCCGAAAACTCTTAAACAAAAACGATAACAAGCATGTTATCATCGTTCTTTTGTTCGATTAAATGACACAACTACAAGATCAATACTTACCCGTAACCTTTTGACAAAGAGTCTTTAAGCGTTTGCTAC
This sequence comes from Artemisia tridentata subsp. tridentata, assembly GCA_021014915.2. NCBI lineage: Eukaryota > Viridiplantae > Streptophyta > Magnoliopsida > Asterales > Asteraceae > Artemisia > Artemisia tridentata. The sequence goes on from CP139509.1 coordinate 311,296,571, forward strand.
TGGAAACCATCAAAAGGTGATTTAGGGGTGTCAATTTTTTTTTCTTCGATCTGTGATTTAAGTGATGTTGGATGCGTTGTCTTAAGGTGATTTAGGGTTGAGATTGCTAAATATTAGGGTTATACGTGTGGTTAAGTGAGTTTTTTTTAAATACTGAAAATTAGAGTTAATTGGATTAGGCTTGGGCTTGTACTGGAATTTTATTTGGGCCAAGTTAAATTGGACTGATATTGTGCAGTCTGAAAGTTGTCATTGGGCTGCAAAGTGTTGGGCTCAAATTTCTTTGTGATAAGTTGGACTGGATTTTTGTCTTTCGTGGACTGGTATATAATCAAGGGAAGTGTTGGGTGCATGATGCATAGTATTTGATTTAAGTTAGGTTGTTTTGGGAAGATTTTTTTTTTGGTATAATTTTGTCAACGATTTCGTGTGAGCTTCAATTATCCGAGATTAATTTTAATTTTAATTTTGGGTGGAATTTTTCGGGTTGTTGGATATAACTACGGTGGTTATTTGGATTCTCTCTCAACCAAAAATCAACCAACAGTTCACAAAGTCTAACAATCAATCACCACCCTCAACACACAATCACTAATCATCGAACTGAACCAAACGTTATCATAACACATTCAATGAATCATTGTTTCACGGTTCATTCTTGATTTTTGTAAAATCCAGCGAAAGATTCTTTCATATCTAAGATACTCAAGTTGTACGACACGAATGATAAACATAAGACTTCCAATCTTGTACAACAAATAAACGTGTGTGATTCTAATAATGCTAATATGGAATCGTTGTGCTCGAATTCTCAAGAGAAAGAGTTTCATCAGTCACTAATGTTGCCTAATGCAAAGGAAAGTTGTATTGAATGTTTTTGGTTACTTCACTCACATCTCAAGGTTCTCTTTGAAAAACCTGGACACTTGGGAGGATACACACGGGCTTTCGCAACACTCTTTGGTCAAGATGTTCAGGATTTCACAGTTCAAATGATTCTGTATTTAGATCAACTTGAACAACAACTTGACAAAGGATAATTTTCTGAAGGTAGATCCATGGCTGCCTTTTGTGTGATCAACAACCAACTCCAAGTGTTCATTGATTCGCAATTCACTGAGGATTATGATTATGACAGTCAAATGACGAAAAAGTGTTTTGCTAATTACACTGGAATCGAGGTTGACATGTTTAGAGTTACACTACTCCAGCTCATGAGTAATGTTAAGGAGTTCATTAATGAAAGAGCACAACACATGGGGAACGGGACAGAGTCAAATAAGCATGATGATAGCAACAGCTCAGGGACTGATATCACACATGGTGTGGATGCAGATCTCAGTCCAGTAAATCACCAAGTATCATCTGTTGAGGTACATCTGTCTGATCAACATAATGTTCTTTCTAATGAACAACACCATACTGACCAAATTAAACCTACTTATGACACATATCTGTTGGAAAAGACTGATAGCAATATCACCTCTTATTCAACAAATATGAGTCATAAGGGGGGAGAAATTGATCATAATGCTGAACATGATGATGCGTCAAGTTCTTTGCCTACGGCTGAGTTTTTCAAATCAAATGATATGGTTGAAAAAGGAGTTTATAATGAACTTTCAAACAGATTTTTACAACTTGAAAAACATTGTATTTCACTTGAAATCTCAATGCAACAAAAGGAAGAAAGTCTTCAAACTAACCAACCATGTAGGAATCCAGAATTTCCTGAATTCCATGAATTTTTTATGATAAACGATTTGAAAGCTTAGCTAGAAGCCAAAAACTTAATGATCAACAACCTGAAAAAACATATTGTTGAGATGTGTGATATGTGTAATGATGTTAAGGCTAAACATGACAATGATGTTATTGCAACAAAAAATGTTGAATTAGAATATAAAGTGGCTGAATTACTTAATGAAAATGAGACTTTGAAAATTCATTGCAAAGAAATGTGTGACTCAATCAAAGAAGCGAAAACTAAGACTGTAGAGCAAACAACCTCTTTGATTGCCAAAAATGATGAATTCAAAGCTCAACTTCAGGAAAAGGGTTTTGCAATTGCAGAGTTGAAAAACAAGTTAAGAATATCGACAAGAAATAGTGTGAACACTAAGTTTGCAAAACCATCAATCTTGGGGAAACCACCACTTAGAAACCAATCAGTTGTTAGACAACCGACTGCGTTTAGATCTGAACGACCAAAATCTTCAAAACCACGGTTTGCCTCCCAAGTTGATTCGAAACAAGTTTTGTCAAAACCAGTCACTTCATAGTCTAGACCTAAGGAAAAGGAATATACGCTTGCAAAACCTCATCATATGAGTGCATCTAGTTCTTCTAGGATTAGTTCAAAGTGTGTGTCATCTGTGACACCAAAGGAACATGTTAGTAATAAAAACAGTGTTCAGAATCACAACCTAGAGGATGCTAAGAAAAACACACATGAAAAGACTAGGAATTTGACTGTTTCTAAGAGTAGTTGCGTATCGATTAAAGAGATTCTCGTAGCAGATCACTCTAAAGAATTCTAGTCTTTTTTCTGAATCCAAACACTCTGTTTGCTCAACTTGTCAGATATGTGTTTTAATGCAAACCATGATGATTGTATAACAAAGTTCCTGAAGGAAGTGAATGCTCGTGCTAAGGTTTAATCCTCTAAGACTAGAAACAACAACAAGCCCGTAGAACCAAAGAGTTATACTTAGAAACCTTGTAGGCAGATTGTTGTAGGACAAAGGTCTTCTCACAACAAGTCTTCCCCTGTACATGAGAAACCAAACATTCCTAGATCTTGCCTTAGGTGGATACCGACGGGTAGAATTTTTAAGATTGTTGGTCCTAGATGGATACCTATTAGAAAGATGTTCACTGAGTGCAAAAACAAAGTTGATAGTGAAACCCCAAATGGTCCAAATGTTGATATCACTAACCCATATAAATGCAAACAAACTCTTAATGTAAGTGCAAGTAGTCTTTACTTAAATGCAGGTACATCGTTCACTCCCATTAAGGAAAGACTTAGGGTTTGGTTGCCGAAAAGACTGATATCTCATGAATTAGGGGTTCAGGCAACTCAATCCTGATGAACATCTACAATGACGTCTGTTCACATCAGTTCAGGCCTCGTTCTTCAACAAAATGACGTCTGTTCGCATCAGTTCAAGCCTCGTTCTTCAGCGACTTATGATGTTTGAATGCATCAGTTCAAGCCTCGTTCTTCAGCGACTTATGACATTTGAACGCATCAGTTCAAGCCTCGTTCTTCAGCGACTTATGACATTTGAACACCTCAGTTCAGGCCTCGTTCTTCAATGACGATGACGTTTGAACACTGCAGTTCAAGCCTCGGGCCTCAATATCAACATAATGGCGTCTGCTAACAACTCTTCAGGCCCCGTTCATCAAAGAGATGTAAAACCCTAAAATCTAAAATGTGCAAAAAGACCAAAATGCCCCTATAACTTAAAAGTTAATTTAAAACTTATTAAGGTACCAAATGGATTTCCAACTTTGAGAAATGATCAAACATGAAGTAAAATAAATTTCCTTTGCAACATTTGACATTTGTGAAGCCCAAAATTTTGTTGTACACCACATATGGTTCGAAAATACTTTTGTAGTAATAATCATAATATTTAACTTATAATATATATTTAAAATACATTTAAAATACATAATTAAGTAGGGAAAGATTATCAACATTGAATGGGTCTTAATCCCACTCGTTTTTCCAGCCCATAATTCCTTTAATTTCGGTACAAATCTCCTTAATTGATTCATTCCCTTCAAACCCTATTTTAATAGTGCCGACTAGAACAAAAACCATTCAAAAATCCCTAAAACTTTCATTCGAAATTCTGGAGGTGCAAGCATAATTTTCTGGTGTTAGTCGAGGTCCAAGGGAGTGTAGAAAAATTGGTGTTGGTCGTGGTCTTTGCTATTTCGATCGCTAGAGGTTTATTTGCAATTCGATAGGTAATTTCCAAATCCTTTGAACCGATCATTATACACTTGTTTTGATAATTTTCTCATGATCCTCACACCCTATTCGACCTATTAAAAATAGCTTTGGAGCTGTTCTGGGTTGGATTCGATCATAGAGAATTAATCTCCTAGTCGCGCTTCATTCTAAGGTAAATTCTAAATCAATTCATACGAGCCTTGTAAAATTCGTCTATCATTTTTCTTGTGATCCTTACATCACGTATACTCTGTGAAAAATAATGACAAGGTCGCGGTGAAGCTTTTGGAGTCATATTGGAATTTTGGTTCGATTTTTCTTATACGCATAGGAATAATTCGTACAGCCTCTTTCGCACGTTAAACCTCTGAATTGGTATTTTTCCTATGATCCTTTAGACTCATATAACTCATATAAAATAAGAAATTTGATCCATGCACACCCTATGAATGATTTACGAATTTAATCTTTAAAACATGCATAATAACTAAATAATTCAATCCGAATTTTAGAGGCTTCATAATTATTTTATTTGGACTCTACATAATCATATTAGCCTGGGAAAAATGCTATTTCGATTTGTTAAGGCCTAATCTAATTATTTTTGATTTAATGGTTTAATCGGATTTAAGTTAAATAAAGAAGGAAAAGAAAATAAAACATGCCGATTAGGGTTTGGTGATCTAGGGCTTGTTCTTGATAGATAAAATAATGATTGATGATGATGTAATGATTTGATGATTGTTGGTAATTTTAGAGTTAGGGTTTTATATATAAAAAGGGGTAATCGGTTAGTAATTAAATTATGAGGGGGTGTTTTGTAACTTTTAAAACTAATGGGTTATTTTTAGAACTTAATTTGGACTGAGTAAAATTCGAATAAAATATAAGTGGAGGGGGTTTAGTGTCATTTTTGTAATTTAAAGGGTTAAAATGTCCTTATTATTAATTTGTAATTCGATTTGTAAATATTTAAAATTGAGGGACTAAATATGTAATTTCTGGAAACTTAGGGTTGATTTGAGTAATAAATTATATTTGGGGAGTTATGTGTCATTTTGGTAATTTAATGGCTTAATATGTAATTATTAGTAATTAGAGGTTGAAAATGTAAATTAAGGGTTAAATATGTAACTTTGATAACTTGAGGGACCTATTGTGTAAATTATGAATACTTAAGAGTAGATTCGTATAAAATGATAAAATAAGTAATCATTGTGTAATTTTGATAAACTAAGGGTCTAATGTGTAATTATGGATATTATAAGGTTTAAAATGTAAATTATATAACTTAAGGGTGTAAAATGTAAAATTGAGAAACTTGAGGGGCTGAATTTGTTAACTTGATAAATATGGATTCAAAACAGATTAATTGGGATATTTTCATAATTGAACCTTATCTTTGATATAATTACACTTAAAACCCTAATTTATGTAAAGTTGTCATTAGTAACCCTAAACTTTTGTGACTTGTTAAAATCCACCCTAAGACCATAATATGTTGTGATAATGACTTAACCTAAATGAGAATATGGGAATCTTTCTAATTATGGGAACTTTCTAAAAATAGAAACTTACCAAATATGGAAACCTACTTAAAATGGAAAGTTACTTAAAATGGAAAGGTTTGTAATTCTTTTCTACCCCTCTAGGTGTGAAGAAGGAGAGGAGCTGATTCCTATCCCATCTATTTTCCTGTTTGGTTTGTGATTTGCTTTGCTTTGAAATAAGGTACAGATATTCTGCCCTTTTTAATAAGGTGCCTTCAGTCTCTTGAACACTGATTTGATTTGACCTTGACTTTTGCTATGAACCTTTGACATTTGGACCTTTGGCTTATGAACCTTTTGACATGAACCCTTGATATGAACTTTGAAATTTGGACTATGACTATATGAACCTTTGCTTTGATATGAACCTTTGACCTTTGACCCCAGTTTGATACCCGAGCCAAATATTTTCCTAGCCATGAAGGTAACATGGCCGTGTCATTGATGCACCAGTGGCATGACTCTAGTGTACTCGAGTGATGTTGTACACCGTCCCCATTTTGATTTGATATGAGCTCACTATGATATGATTTGATATGGCCAATATGATTTGTTTGGGGGGCGTATGGATGCATCCTAGATTTGATTTGTATGTGATTTGTATATTTGTATTTGGTGACTGATGATGGGTGCAATCCACGTCTTTCACATATTTGGGAGCTGATCACTCCACTTTGATACATGAGGACACCCCTCATATTATCTGGTTACTATAGAGGCATCCCCTCTGGGCTACTACAGGATTTGGATATTTGATTTGTTTTGGGCTCGTGGTAGATGACTGTCCTAACCTTTACTCTTGTACCTTATCTATATCTCTTTCATTGTGTTTCGTTTATTCGTTTCCGTTAATTATATATATCTGTTCACTGGGCTTTTTAAGCTCAGCCGTACGTTTCTTTCATGTACGGCAGGTATCTAAGCTAGGAGCTTTTGGATTATGCTTTGGATGGGATGAGAGTTAGATGAAGCTTTGACCTTAGATGACCACCTTTATCTTATGACTTTGTTTTGATCATGGATTTCATTTGTATTCGTACCTTTGGATTATTTCCTTTCCCTTGAACTTATGTATTATTCAAGTCGTGTTGACTTGACTTTTCCTTTGAATTATTTATTAAGACTTCCGCTGTGTGTTTATGTATGCTTTGATTTGTCACCATAATGTGATGCTTCTACCCTTGTCGGGTTGGGGTGTTACAATTATGGTATCAGAGCCAGGTTGCGACCTGTAGTACATAAGCATGGCCTGTGAGTCTTATGGACCCTAGGATTTGACCCTTAAGGCTTATGTTTTGACTGGTGAGGTTTGGGTAGACATTAGGATTATGTTTCGTCTTTCCTTCGTGCCTATTTTTCCTATTTTGCTAATCATTTTCGAAATCATTCAGATGGTGAACACTCGACATCAGGAAGACCTTAAGGCCATGATAGCAGAAGCTTTGGCCAACGCTCTTCCTACCTTGGTGACTCAGGTTACCAACAATATTCAGAATGGGGCAGGTTCTTCCGGAGGTGGTGGTGCAGGTTCAGGTCCAGGTAATGGTGGTGGAGGTGCTCCACCAATGGGTATCCATGTCTGGATTGAGAAGTTTAACAAGCTCAAACCCCTCTCTTTCCGTAAAGCTGCCGTCCCCACTGAGGCGGAAGACTGGATTATCCACATGGAAAAGCTATTTAAGGTTTTGGGTTGTCCAGATGAGTTTAAGACGAGATTGGCTGCCTTTAAGTTTGAAGGCGATGCACAGAGCTGGTGGACAGCTTATGTCCAGGCTCAGGAGCAAGGTTTTGAGGAGACTTGTACTTGGGAGGATTTCATGGGTATCTTTTATAAGCAGTACATTCCAGTGGCGGAACAGCAGCGATATGAGCGGGAGTATGGAAACATCCGTCAGGGGGACCAAGAGACTACTGGGGAATTTATGCAGCGATTTATGAGGCTGGCCAGTTTCGTTGGGCCAGATATTACGGGAGATGCTTTCCGTCAGGCTAAGACGTTTAAGTGGGCGTTAAAGAAATGGATACTGAACCAGATAGTGAATACGCAGTATGATGATGTGGCGGCAGTTGCGAACGACGCTCGCAACATCGAGATGTTGCATAGTGATAGTAGTGGTTATAATAAGCGTGATAGGGATGGCAACCGGGTGCATTTCAGAGGACAGAGTCAGCAGGGACAGGGTCAGGATTTCAGAGGTCGGCAGGACCAGGCATCCGAGCAGAGAGGTCGACAGGACCATAGGTACGATCAGCGTGGTCGCCAGGACCGGGACTACAGTCAGAGGCGACAGGATTCTCGGGGTTATGATCGGCAAGTTTCTGGGAGGAGTGGGTACAACAACAATAACCCACGTCAGTATCGTGATCAGACTACTCGGGGTGCTCAGTCGGGTTATCAGTCAGGTTCTTCTGGGCAAAAGAGGACTAATGAAGTGTTACCTCCTCCACCGCTTTGTTCCACATGTGGAAAGCCCCATCCGGGGCCATGTCACAGGGTTACTGGTGGTTGCTTCACATGCGGGTCTCTTTCTCATCGAGTGAAGGACTGCCCACAGGGAAAGCAGGTTGTTCCATCAGGTTCGGGTAGGCCGGCTCCTACTTCTGGTCGGGTTTATTCTGTCACACGTGATCAGGCGGCAGGCACGTCAGGTACCATTACCGGTTATCTTTATGTTGGAGATCATATTGTTTTTGTTTTATTTGACACTGGTGCCACACACTCTATAATATCTAATACGCTTGCCAAGAAAATAAAAGTAACTCCAACACCATTGAATAATCTTATATCTATCTCTACTCCTATGAAAACCCAAGTTACCATCGATTGTGAATATGTAAATTGTCCGCTAAAATTTGATGATTGTGTTCGTCCGGCTAATTTGCTTCCCCTCGACATGATTGATTTTGATATAATTTTGGGTATGGACTGGTTGTCTTCTCATAAGGCCACCATCGACTGTCATGCCAGAAGTGTAAGTTTTGGCAATATTCATCATCCGGATTTTGTGTATCACGGTTCTCAGCCTTTGAAATCTGTTAAACTTATTTCTGCTATGAAAGCGCGGACTCTAATCTCTCATGGTTGCCAAGGATTTTTGGCCTCTGTTAAAGATGCGTCTTCTCAGGGACCTGATATTAGTAGTGTTCCCATTGTTCGGGAGTTCGCTGATGTCTTTCCCGAAGAACTTCCCGGTATTCCTCCCCCCAGAGAAGTTGAATTCAGTATTGATCTAGTTCCCGGTGCTGAGCCGATTTCTAAGGCTCCGTACCGAATGGCTCCCATTGAACTCAAAGAATTGAAAGTACAGTTAGAGGAGTTATTGGAGAACGGTTTTATTCGTCCGAGTGTTTCTCCCTGGGGCGCTCCTGTGCTATTTGTGAAAAAGAAGGATGGTAGTATGCGCCTTTGTATTGATTACCGGGAGCTCAACCGCATTACTATCCGTAACCGCTATCCCCTTCCGCGCATCGACGATTTGTTTGACCAATTGCAAGGGGCAAAGCACTTCTCTAAGATTGATTTGAGATCGGGTTACCATCAGCTTCGTGTGAGGGAACAAGATGTTCCCAAGACTGCCTTTCGCACCCGCTATGGTCATTACGAATTCCTGGTTATGCCTTTCGGCTTGACCAATGCTCCGGCCGTTTTTATGGACCTTATGAACCGGATTTTTCATGAGTTCCTCGATAAATTTGTCATTGTTTTCATCGATGATATTCTAGTCTATTCAAAATCTAAGGAGGAGCACGAACAGCATCTTCGGACTGTGTTGGAGATTCTTAGACAGAAGAAGTTGTACGCGAAGTTTTCTAAGTGTGAATTCTGGTTGAGTCAGGTCGCTTTTCTGGGTCACGTTGTTTCTGCGGAGGGTATCACTATGGACCCAGCGAAGGTCGAGGCTATCACTAAGTGGCCTAGACCTACAAATGTGACTGAGGTGAGAAGTTTTCTGGGACTCGCGGGTTATTATCGTCGTTTCGTTGAGGGTTTCTCGCGGCTAGCCTTACCATTGACCCAGTTGATGAGAAAAGGGGAGAAATTTGTATGGACTGAGGAGAGGGAGAACAGTTTTGAGGAGCTTAAGCAGAGATTAGTGTCGGCACCTATTCTGACTCTTCCGTCTGGTTCGGGTGGTTACCAGATTTATAGTGATGCATCTAAAAAGGGTTTGGGTTGCGTTTTAATGCAGCACGGAAAAGTCATCGCCTATGCTTCGAGGCAACTGAAACCGTATGAAGAAAATTATCCGACACACGATTTGGAATTGGCTGCAGTGGTTTTCGCTCTTAAGATATGGCGGCATTATCTCTACGGCGAGTCTTGTGACATTTTCACCGACCACAAAAGCCTTAAATATATCTTCACGCAGAAGGAGCTCAATATGAGACAGAGGCGATGGTTGGAGCTCCTGAAAGATTACGACACCCACATCCAGTATCATCCCGGCAAGGCAAATGTTGTTGCCGATGCTCTTAGCAGGAAGTCGGGTATGGTCGCTAGACTAAATTTCGAGCCTCGGATTCTAAATGATTTGGAGATTCTTGATGTTGAATTTTGTGTTCGGGGTTGTGACGGTTACTGGGCTAGCCTAAAGGTTGAGTCTAACCTCATACTGCGGATTAAAGAAGCCCAGAAAGATGACGGTGAACTCTGGGCCATTGTGCAGAATGTGGAAGATGGGAAGCAATCGGAGTTTCGGGTTGATGAGTTTGGTGTGGTATGGTTCGAGGATCGTCTTTGTGTTCCCAACGATCCTGATTTGCGAGAGGCTGTTTTGTCAGAGGCGCATAGTTCTCCCTTCACTATACATCCGGGTTCCACCAAAATGTATCGAGATTTGAAGCAACACTTTTGGTGGAGCGGCATGAAGCATGATGTGGCGTCTTATGTAGCTAGGTGTTTGACTTGTCAGCAGGTCAAGATCGAGCACCAGAGAGCCAGTGGATTATTACAGCCGTTAGATATTCCGACCTGGAAGTGGGAGGAAATTTCTATGGATTTTGTATCGGGTTTGCCACTTACCAGAAAGAAACATGATGCGATTTGGGTGGTCGTCGATCGACTAACCAAGTCGGCTCATTTTCTACCGATTCGTATGGATTATCGGGTTCCTAGATTGGCAGAGATTTTTGAGCGGGAAATCGTTAGACTTCACGGTATGCCTACGGCGATTATTTCAGATAGGGATCCACGGTTTACTTCACGGTTTTGGAAAGGGTTACATAAGGCTTGGGGTGCACGACTCAAGTTCAGTACGGCGTTCCACCCTCAGACAGATGGTCAGTCAGAGCGGACCATCCAGACATTGGAGGATATGCTGAGGGCTTGTGCGTTAGAGTGGACGGGTAATTGGGACGAGTATCTTTGTTTGGTAGAGTTCGCTTATAACAACAGCTGGCATGCTAGTATTCGGATGGCTCCCTTCGAGATGTTGTATGGACGGAAATGTAGGGCACCCGTCTGTTGGAACGAAGTGGGAGAGCGTGCTATTGAGGGTCCGGAGTTGGTTCAGATCACGAATGAGAAGGTAGATGTTGCTAGGGAGAAGTTGAAAGAAGCTAGGGCTCGTCAGAAATGTTATGCGGATAAGCACCGTCGTGATTTGGAGTTTCAGGTTGGCGATCGGGTTTTCCTTAAGGTTTCACCGTTTCGGGGAGTCAAGCGTTTTGGAATCAAGGGCAAGCTGAGTCTCCTCGATTCATCGGACCATTCGAGATTTTGGAACGTATTGGAGAGGTTTCCTACCGTCTAGCTTTACCTCCCCAGCTTTCGCATGTGCATGATGTATTCCATGTATCTCTTCTACGGGGATACAACTATCATCCTCTTCATGTAGTATCTTATCCTCTCGATCAGATTCAGCCGGATATGTCTCTTCCGGAGGAGCCGGAAGCGGTTCTGGATCGCCAAGAGCGAGTTATGAGACGAAAAGTAATTCCGTTCGTTAAGATTCTTTGGCGGAACCACCCAGAGCGGGAAGCTACCTGGGAGACTGAGGAGTCTATTCGTGCTAGTTATCCTCATTTTGTATTCTGATCTGGTATGTCTCTGTTTTTGTTTCCGTTTCATTTCATTTCCACTTCTTTGCAAATTTCGAGGACGAAATTTTTTCGTTTAGAGGGGAAGAGTTGTAAAACCCTAAAATCTAAAATGTGCAAAAAGACCAAAATGCCCCTATAACTTAAAAGTTAATTTAAAACTTATTAAGGTACCAAATGGATTTCCAACTTTGAGAAATGATCAAACATGAAGTAAAATAAATTTCCTTTGCAACATTTGACATTTGTGAAGCCCAAAATTTTGTTGTACACCACATATGGTTCGAAAATACTTTTGTAGTAATAATCATAATATTTAACTTATAATATATATTTAAAATACATTTAAAATACATAATTAAGTAGGGAAAGATTATCAACATTGAATGGGTCTTAATCCCACTCGTTTTTCCAGCCCATAATTCCTTTAATTTCGGTACAAATCTCCTTAATTGATTCATTCCCTTCAAACCCTATTTTAATAGTGCCGACTAGAACAAAAACCATTCAAAAATCCCTAAAACTTTCATTCGAAATTCTGGAGGTGCAAGCATAATTTTCTGGTGTTAGTCGAGGTCCAAGGGAGTGTAGAAAAATTGGTGTTGGTCGTGGTCTTTGCTATTTCGATCGCTAGAGGTTTATTTGCAATTCGATAGGTAATTTCCAAATCCTTTGAACCGATCATTATACACTTGTTTTGATAATTTTCTCATGATCCTCACACCCTATTCGACCTATTAAAAATAGCTTTGGAGCTGTTCTGGGTTGGATTCGATCATAGAGAATTAATCTCCTAGTCGCGCTTCATTCTAAGGTAAATTCTAAATCAATTCATACGAGCCTTGTAAAATTCGTCTATCATTTTTCTTGTGATCCTTACATCACGTATACTCTGTGAAAAATAATGACAAGGTCGCGGTGAAGCTTTTGGAGTCATATTGGAATTTTGGTTCGATTTTTCTTATACGCATAGGAATAATTCGTACAGCCTCTTTCGCACGTTAAACCTCTGAATTGGTATTTTTCCTATGATCCTTTAGACTCATATAACTCATATAAAATAAGAAATTCGATCCATGCACACCCTATGAATGATTTACGAATTTAATCTTTAAAACATGCATAATAACTAAATAATTCAATCCGAATTTTAGAGGCTTCATAATTATTTTATTTGGACTCTACATAATCATATTAGCCTGGGAAAAATGCTATTTCGATTTGTTAAGGCCTAATCTAATTATTTTTGATTTAATGGTTTAATCGGATTTAAGTTAAATAAAGAAGGAAAAGAAAATAAAACATGCCGATTAGGGTTTGGTGATCTAGGGCTTGTTCTTGATAGATAAAATAATGATTGATGATGATGTAATGATTTGATGATTGTTGGTAATTTTAGAGTTAGGGTTTTATATATAAAAAGGGGTAATCGGTTAGTAATTAAATTATGAGGGGGTGTTTTGTAACTTTTAAAACTAATGGGTTATTTTTAGAACTTAATTTGGACTGAGTAAAATTCGAATAAAATATAAGTGGAGGGGGTTTAGTGTCATTTTTGTAATTTAAAGGGTTAAAATGTCTTTATTATTAATTTGTAATTCGATTTGTAAATATTTAAAATTGAGGGACTAAATATGTAATTTCTGGAAACTTAGGGTTGATTTGAGTAATAAATTATATTTGGGGAGTTATGTGTCATTTTGGTAATTTAATGGCTTAATATGTAATTATTAGTAATTAGAGGTTGAAAATGTAAATTAAGGGTTAAATATGTAACTTTGATAACTTGAGGGACCTATTGTGTAAATTATGAATACTTAAGAGTAGATTCGTATAAAATGATAAAATAAGTAATCATTGTGTAATTTTGATAAACTAAGGGTCTAATGTGTAATTATGGATATTATAAGGTTTAAAATGTAAATTATATAACTTAAGGGTGTAAAATGTAAAATTGAGAAACTTGAGGGGCTGAATTTGTTAACTTGATAAATATGGATTCAAAACAAATTAATTGGGATATTTTCATAATTGAACCTTATCTTTGATATAATTACACTTAAAACCCTAATTTATGTAAAGTTGTCATTAGTAACCCTAAACTTTTGTGACTTGTTAAAATCCACCCTAAGACCATAATATGTTGTGATAATGACTTAACCTAAATGAGAATATGGGAATCTTTCTAATTATGGGAACTTTCTAAAAATAGAAACTTACCAAATATGGAAACCTACTTAAAATGGAAAGTTACTTAAAATGGAAAGGTTTGTAATTCTTTTCTACCCCTCTAGGTGTGAAGAAGGAGAGGAGCTGATTCCTATCCCATCTATTTTCCTGTTTGGTTTGTGATTTGCTTTGCTTTGAAATAAGGTACAGATATTCTGCCCTTTTTAATAAGGTGCCTTCAGTCTCTTGAACACTGATTTGATTTGACCTTGACTTTTGCTATGAACCTTTGACATTTGGACCTTTGGCTTATGAACCTTTTGACATGAACCCTTGATATGAACTTTGAAATTTGGACTATGACTATATGAACCTTTGCTTTGATATGAACCTTTGACCTTTGACCCCAGTTTGATACCCGAGCCAAATATTTTCCTAGCCATGAAGGTAACATGGCCGTGTCATTGATGCACCAGTGGCATGACTCTAGTGTACTCGAGTGATGTTGTACACCGTCCCCATTTTGATTTGATATGAGCTCACTATGATATGATTTGATATGGCCAATATGATTTGTTTGGGGGGCGTATGGATGCATCCTAGATTTGATTTGTATGTGATTTGTATATTTGTATTTGGTGACTGATGATGGGTGCAATCCACGTCTTTCACATATTTGGGAGCTGATCACTCCACTTTGATACATGAGGACACCCCTCATATTATCTGGTTACTATAGAGGCATCCCCTCTGGACTACTACAGGATTTGGATATTTGATTTGTTTTGGGCTCGTGGTAGATGACTGTCCTAACCTTTACTCTTGTACCTTATCTATATCTCTTTCATTGTGTTTCGTTTATTCGTTTCCGTTAATTATATATATCTGTTCACTGGGCTTTTTAAGCTCAGCCGTACGTTTCTTTCATGTACGGCAGGTATCTAAGCTAGGAGCTTTTGGATTATGCTTTGGATGGGATGAGAGTTAGATGAAGCTTTGACCTTAGATGACCACCTTTATCTTATGACTTTGTTTTGATCATGGATTTCATTTGTATTCGTACCTTTGGATTATTTCCTTTCCCTTGAACTTATGTATTATTCAAGTCGTGTTGACTTGACTTTTCCTTTGAATTATTTATTAAGACTTCCGCTGTGTGTTTATGTATGCTTTGATTTGTCACCATAATGTGATGCTTCTACCCTTGTCGGGTTGGGGTGTTACAATCAAAGAGAAGAAAAGTGTACGCTTGAGTGCACTTTATCTTCGAAAGAAGAAAATCTTCTTGTTTATGACCATTCTCATCAACAAGCTTCATGCTCATTTAGTCATCAAGTGGATCAACGTTCATTGGAGTATATTCTTATTCACTTGTTCTATCAAAAATGGCAACCTCCAATGCAATTTTTGAGGGGGAGAAGTGTGAATAAACTACATGTCAGTCATCAAGTCGAGTCACTTACCATTGATGGTATTCTTATTCACTCGTTCAATCAAAAATGGCAGTCATATGCCATTTTTGAGGGGGAGAAGGGTGAATAAACAAATTGCCAGTTATCAAGTGGATCTACTTACCGTGGATTGTATTCTTATTCACTCTTTCAATCAAAAATGGCAGTTGGCAGTCATATGCAAGTTTTGAGGAGGAAAAGGGTAAATAAACTACATGTTGAGTGAGATTTGAAAAATGGTCATACGACTCTTCTTCAACACCTAATGTTCCTGTCATTCCTCAAGGTGTTGATAATGACTCTCAAGATATTGAAGTTACACACATGAATAATGATCCGTTCTTTGGCATTCCTTTCCCAGAACCAGGTTCTGAAGAATCCTCTTCATCACGGATTTTTGTTCCTATGGATTATTATTCCTTCCAATGTGCACTCTATAAAGCAACCACAAGAACATATAGGAATATGTCGGCTAAAACGTCAAAACGGATAAGATTTTGGACATAGAATGTCAAGTGATCACGGTGTTTATTTGGCATCACTTATTTGAGATTGAAGTTGCCTTTCACAAAGGCGTGATCTTATTTTATCTTGAAGTCGGGGTTGGTTGGATGCATGACTTTCAATGATAACTTGCTCGTGCTTAAAATTTATGATTGGGACTTGGATTATCTAATTATACCCGATGTAAGGAGTTACAATGAAGTTCTCATGGGTTATAGCTATCACTTCAAAGAGCTACATTGTAGTGCTCAGTGTCACACGCAGATGCAGATGTGGATAGTCTCAAGAGGTGTTGTACTTTCTTTGGTTCTTGTTGAGTATATAAGGGTACTTAGCGGTTTTCTTCTGCATCGTTCTTCAATCAACAACAGTGCAAGCTTAAGTAACAAATTTGGGGAATTCCTCGACAGTTTCAAGTCTGGTATATCGGGTTTGCTCCATCAGTTATCACTTCAAATAGCCTACTTAAGGGTTGCTAAAGATAGTCAGAGAGAGTTTCGGTAGCGATTGATACTCACTTGATACATTTGAGCCATTTGTGTTCTTCTCACAAGATGTCAAGTATATGTGCATAAAATGTGTTGCTGATTCTGAGGTATCAAAACCAGCAAGGGGGAAGGAGGCATACATCTGAACGCACAATGAGTACACGTGATGAACTTTATACTTCTTCTTAATTGAAGTTATTCCGGGAAGACAAGTGTCATAACCGCAGAGAAAATCAGTGTTTTAACTCGTGGCTTTTGGTGTATTATTCCAACTACATGGGGGAAGAGATGTAAGAAACAGTTTCTGATGATAAAAGAGGTTCACAATGGCAATTTCCTGAAGGGAAAAAAAAGGGGACTTTCGGGTCTTAATTGATCTTGATGTTACGTTTTTGACTTCATTTATGGGATTGAATGTGTACTTCGGGTTTTGAGCCTCATACAATGAGACTGATTGCATCACTTCAACTACTTGGGGGAAGTGGTCTCTGGATACTTTTGGTATGCAGTATTTCAGACTTCAGAAGGAAGAAATGTGAGAAGACTTATTCAAGCGTGAGATGATACGTTGTTGGTCTAATTGATGATCCCCAAATGGATAAACACGATGACTATTCTTAAAAGGAGCAGCAATATTTGATGTGGTTTGGTATGATTTCCACTGTACGCTTACCTTATGTAAGCTTGAAAGAGAGCTTTGAAACTACTCAAAAAGAAGATTGTCGATTTGGGAGGAAGCTATCAAAGCTTCACATTGAGAAGGCTCAAGTTCAGACGATTATTCAGGAGCCTCGAAAGCTTTGGTGGTGAAAGTTTAAGAGATGTTGACTACAGACTTCTACAACGTACAAGAACAATATCCTTATTTCGGTATTCATGTCAACATCTTCTTAAATTGAATAATATATTCTGTACATATCTTAAACCAAACTGTAAATAGAAAATTATAAAACCAAAATGTAAATAGAAAAATATAAAACCAAGAAACACCATAAAAATCAGAAAAATAGAAAATACCAAAAATAGTTTTTCAAGGCATGTCTTCTGGTATCGATAACATTTACGGTCCTAGAAATGACATTCAATAATGACACGGGTCTTTAAATGAAGTTCGAGCAGAAGTTCAAAAGTTTTTCAAAACATGCCTACATAGCTTGCTATTACTTCAGATATGCAACCCGGTTTTTCAAAATGAGGAAAGCATGTCGACAAAAAGACGGCTGTTCCTAACAACGGGTGAAGTTCACCTGGGCATGGATTACTTCATATCTGTGCATCCCCGATTTAGTGTACGTTTCAGTGCATCATTTCTTGTATAAGAAGAGAACTCTTCTTTACACCAAAAACTCTTTCCTGTCTATGATTCTTTAGGAGAGTTTGGGTGTGTCACAAGGTGGTAACTGGACTTAAATTTTTACAAATGCTTGACGCTCAATTGAATGACTAAATCTCTTTAAATAGAAAACGGGTCATTAATTGAGGGGGAGAGTATTTGTTCAAATTTCTGACACCTTTTTAAACTTTGTGCAACATCAGCAGTGACACTCTCTCTTGGTTTGAGGGGGAGCATAGTATACTCCATCATCAGAATATATATTAAAACTGACCACATTTTCTTTCATAATTTCTAACTTATTTAAATCAATTGTGATCATAAATCTCAAATGGTTTGAAATTTTTGATCGGGGGAGAGAATGTGATTTAAATATGAAATCTGATAAAATGTGATCTTTTGGACTCATGTGTAGGCTCCCAAATATGTGCTAAACTCTTTCGTATATCGATGCACATATTGAGGGGGAGCAAATGGTTTATGATGGCAATTATGGAAGAATACCAAAGACCGACCAATCTTATTTTAATGTACTGGAGTTATAAGGATGGTGAGGTTAGGTATTAGTTCCCATGATCCAGCCAGAACCGGAGGGATCTTCCCAGGGACAATCCTCTAGTTAGAATAGAAGTCCTTAGGAATGATTAAAAAGGAGAAAAGTGAATAAGGGAAGAGTGTCGACTGAGATGGAGCTAGTACTGGAACAAACCCAACAAGGTGCTAGTGATGAAGTCTTAGTAAGCGCTGAAGGGGTTGAAGAATGAAAAAGAAAAGTAAAGATAAAGGGTGAAAAGAAAGAAGCCCTCCTTACACTTTAGGAAAAAACCGGGTCAATACATATGTTGTCAGAATCACTAAGTTGATTGCTGACATTGAAGACAAAGTATCATAGACCCAGTGATACGCTGCACAACCCTCCCTAGCCACTCAAGGTCCCTCAAAGGACTCTTGTTTCATTTGTCACGGAGATCAATACATGTCTATCATCTCTCTCACTCCAAGTTAGATGATATTGAAAAGGTGGCAGTCCTCTCCAGCCTCCGATCACTAAATCAAAACATACTATTGAGTCTAGAGCCAAGAGATCATCCATAAATCTCATTAGGACACGCTTCCAATATGCTTGCTGTTTCATACACCGTGAAAAGTAAGAAAATATATGTTAAAGAGTCCTACGCATTATCCTTGTGGTTTTCCAGAACATCCGAGTGATACGTAAAGTATTCACAATGAAGATGGAAATCCTTCTAGAGC
The DNA here is from genome assembly GCA_021014915.2 of Artemisia tridentata subsp. tridentata. Lineage (NCBI taxonomy): Eukaryota > Viridiplantae > Streptophyta > Magnoliopsida > Asterales > Asteraceae > Artemisia > Artemisia tridentata. The sequence continues at coordinate 311,315,329 of CP139509.1, forward strand.
CGACATCAAACAAGCTCTTGGTGGGTGACATGTGAGATCCTTCATGGATCAAACTTGTGGCAACTGGAAAGAAACGATGGGGCGATTCATATTTGAATCAATCCTGTTCCAGGAAATGAATTGACGGTCTCATTAATCAGTAAATTTTAATTCACTGATTAACTCTACTGTGTTGTCTGCTTTGAGACATTCCGGTATGAGAACATGCTTGGTATAACAATTCCAATGTTAATTCGTTGGATGAGTTTTTAGAACAAGCTGGAAATTCCTATCAAGGAGAATTCTCTTTAAAGGGAATTCTACCTGATCACAGGTCGGTCCTCATGGAACCGAAGGTTAATACAACCACACCGAGCGAATGACAAAGCTATATTCATTCTCCAACTTTATTGCTAACTGTTTTATTTCAGATTCATATAAAGATGGTGATGGTGGATCCTGATTCCAGTAGAGACGTGTCAACTCACACTCCATGCTCACACTTACATATCATTATCAAAGACATCATGACAGTTGAAAGACCTACAACACAGCTTCCGCAACTCTGATAAAAGCTATCATGATCCATAAAACTGTGAGCATGCGAGTCCAACGGTCACAACTAATCACATGGAGGCAATATCACTATAACGGATGAGCTCAGAGATTTACAGTGGCTGATGATCTCAAGGAATGCTCAAAGATCACAACAACACATGGAAAAATTACTGCAACAAGATGACTTGAAGAAGTATATTGGATGATAATCTCAAAGAATCCTCAAAGATCATCCAAGACAGAAGATCAGTTATAAAAAGTTCACTGCTAAATGTACAAAGATTAATGACTTTGAAGAATCAAAGACTACGAGCTAGGAAGTTAATAGAATGCTAAAATTCAAAGTGTAATTTCCGGGGTGTCCTCTATTAGGGGGATATTGTTAGGAATATAAATATTCATATGAAGACTCGGTCACCCCGAGTACTCATTGGCATTAAAGTAGCTCGTAGGCTTATTAGTACTAGTCTAGATATCTTATTATTAGTTTAGTTATATTAGTATTTGTGGAGTTGGGTCGGGTCTTTACCACTGTCAGCTCACTCCACAGCCCACTAGGGGAAACTTAACTAGTAGTATAAATACCCCTTCCCAAGTGTGGGAAGAGTTGGACCTTTTCATTTTCCTAATCTAATATTCTCTAGTTTCTCTCTCTAAAAGTTCCCAACTCTTCTCTTTCTCTCTCTAGAAATCAGGCTAGCATTAATCTTGTGTTTGTGTTATGATTTAGAGTATCTTACATCTTTGGACTTAGACACACCAAGACAGTATGGATTAAGAATTTCCACTGATGAGAAAAATTACCTTTATAAAACTTTAAAGCATTTGATTTTCTCTCATAGCCCATCAGTGAAAGTTTTTCAAAGATTGTAGTATTTGGAAGATTCTCAACTCCGTTAGCATCATCTAGGAGAAGATCTCTTCGAATAGACGCCTCTATAATGAGAATCCTCTGCCTATCTACAAGGGCATGGATTTGTACTTCCCCATTAATACTTTTGACCTTAGCAGATGACCAAAACTGGATAATGTTAGAAGTATATGTAGTAGGTTTTACTGTTAATGTAAACTTAATATAGCTTGCATTAAGGAAATCAATGATCTCAATAAAATCTATAGACTTATTGGATTTTTCTAAAAAGGCAACATTATTATGACGTTTGGTAAAAGTTAGGTTCGTCATTATGATTTGATTTGGGGGTTTTGCAATATAACGATTAAAATTCGATTAGGCCGTGGAAGAGAGAGAGTAATGTGTACGTGAATATAATTGTGTGCCGCAATTGGGGATTTATACCATTTAAGTAAAAAGTGCACAAACGTACCCTGCACTCCCAAACAGTACTAATGGATACCCAGCAGTACAAAGTTTTACGCTAACAGTACAATTTTTTGCCTAGCAGTACAAACTTTGTGCAAAAACTTTTTCTCAGCAGTATGAACTCAATTTTCTTTTAAAACCATATTGCACTCATAAATTTGGAAGGGATTAAGTGTAAAGGAAGACACTTAATCAGTTTTGGTGATATTGTTGTTCTTGCATTACAACACAGTTTACTGTTTCAGTGTTAATAGTCTTCTAAGTATTGAAGAGTAGATTTTTAAAAAAGACTGATATTATCTAAGAAACCAAACACCCCTTTAACATCAGGGGAAACACATATATCATAAACTAATAATAATAACTGCATTCAAATATCATAAACTTGTATGAATATACATTAACATAGTCAAAATAAGATAATGATACAAAAGATACATTAAGAAATATATAAACTATCTTGAATACTTTTGTAAACACCAACTATTTTCTCTCTTGTATCTTCTATTTCTTTGTTCCGATCATCTACTTTCTTATGATGATCCAATATGATATTTAAATCTTCCTTGTTCATAAGTCTAAACGTTTTCTTATTCATAAGTCTAAACGTTTTCCAATCGATAGGTATAAATAGGCTGGAGAGGTAGATGAACGGTTTCCAATACTTTAGGCGGGAAAAGGGACCATGCAAAGGCGCCAAAAAGTAAACTGTGAATAATATTGGTCCGATTTGGTTTTGGATTGACTAGCGTAGTTGATTTGGAATTGTGTTTGGTGTTGGATTGACTAATTAACTTGTTGATTATGGTTTGACTCGACAAAATGAAACCGAGGAAATGTTTGGAATGAATTGGGATCGGGTTCATTATTATTGACCCGAGGGAATAAATGTTTGACCATGACTCGAAAGGAAATAGTAACTCATTTGTTGCGACTTGATATTGACTCAACTTGGACAAAATAAAAGAAATAAATAAAAACAATTGTTAAATTAAAAGCTGTAAAGATATTTGTTATTAAATTTGGTTAATAACGAAGTAAGAAAATTAGAAGTGTACGTGAGAGTGAGACATTTGGTATAAAAATGGAACACTCCAGGGCTATTCGACTATTCGAGACATGCTACCCGTAGACTAACATATTTGGATTTATTTGACTATTCGTTTGGTTATTGTTTGAGTTACGGATTGGTTTAGCGTTCAGGGTTTAGGGTTTAGGGTTTATATAAATACTCGTTATATTATAAATTACTCGGGAAATTGATTTTCAATAAAGTCTTTTGACTTGGAAACGTTTGATAAATGAAAGAGTCATGGCAAAATTTTGTTATTTCCAAAGATTAATTTTGTCGTAAGTCCAAACTTGTTTTAAATCATAAAACAAGTATACCTTGTACTAATAAATGGGATTATGGGAAAATACCAACGATTACCAATTGACTCATCTTATTTGATATGTTTTTTGTTAGTTATCTCTTTGACTTCTTTTCGTCATCTCGTCACGACTCGAGTTATCGTCAATACTCTTCTCGACTATTCGGTTATTCGTTTTTTTGGAGTGAGTACTCGTGAGTCTGTGTTCTCTACCGTTACACGAATGATGATACCAAACCCTTTTAAAAGGCAAAAACGAGATTATTTTTGGAAATGAGAATCATTAACTTTTGAAAACTGTTACGCATTTGATTTTTTTGGTGAATATCGTGCCGAGTACGTTGCGTTGCGATACGTTGCGTTAAATCGTTTGATACGACATTCTTTTTCTTTAACTTTTAAAAAATTTGAATATATTAGAGTATTTTCTTTTGTTTTGTCGGTGGATTTTAGTGTGACTTAATCTTAATACCGCCAATTTTGTCCATATAATATTCAATTACAGATAACCGATACCCGCGGGGAAACCCAAAAAACCGATGAATAATATTAATCGAGTATCCGGTGGGATATGGGGCGGGTTCGGGTACGGGTACACTAAAACCCGCCCCGAACCCGAACCGTTGCCATCCTTAGTTACCGGCTATAGTCGGTTTTCACCGCCACGTCAGCACCATTAGCCTTTTTTTTTTCTTTTCTTTTACAACTCTTGCCACGTTAGTTATAGTTAAACCAAACCACAATTTCAATAGTCAACCGGCAATTAATCCCTTTACCCGATCATTTGTAAACACACACAATAATCAATAAACCTTAATCAAAACACGCATTCTTCTGGAAAACACAAACATGCAAACAATGAATCCAAATAACAACAAATGTATGTTTTTTAATGTTTTCACATATCAATTGATGATTCATTGTACAATAATTAGTGACAGGCTTTTGATCTATAAATGGTGATGTTTGTGGTTGTTACCTATTCTAATGTAAAATGGGGTTGTTTTGTATTTTATAATGGTTGTTATGTTATGTCTAATGTATGCCCTTTTTTTTTTGTTTTGCATACTCTGATTTTCATGTACATAATGGTTGTTATGCTATGTCTAATGTATGCTCTGTTTTTCTTGTTTTCCATACTCTGATTTTCGTATACATAATGGTTGTTATGGTATGTCTAATTAAGTGTTTTGTGTTTGAGTATTTTTTTGTTGCCTGTTTGAGAGTACACTGAGAGGTCCAAATCAATGAGAGCATTGGAATGTGCCTAGTTTGTGATTGGCCAGTAATGAGAGTACCTAGCAGACTTGTTTGTGCTTGGCCACCAATGAGCGCTCCAAATGCAGCCTATTAGAGTACGTTGAGATGTCCATTGAGACTACAAATACAGGCCTTTGAACTGTTTGTAAGTACCCTGAGAGGTCCAATGTTTGTGAGTACACTGAGAGGTCCAATTGAGACTTCAATTGCAGCCTAGTTGGCCACCAATGAGACTTGAAATGCAGCCTAGTTTGTGCAACATTGCTTCATTGTTTGGGATACCACAAAAGAGGACCAAATATGAGAACACAATGGATTCTTCTGCAATGGTAAACCATCAAAAGGTTTTTCTTTGATTGTGATATAGTTTAACATTTGAATCAATAAAACTGATCTAACAATTGTTATTTGTAGATGTCATACAAATTTCTTCTGATTCAAGCAACATTCTGATGCAAGTAATGATACTTGGGAAGTGGAACTCCCATCTCAAGCTCCTATCCTGGCTCTCCCTGTGCAAGTTCAAATACCAGTTGAAAAGGAACACAAAAAGAAATTTACTCAGGATATTGTCTTGGGAATGCCGTGTAAGAAGAATCCTATAGGTTTTGGAGCACCTTCTAGCAGCCATGGGAAAGGCAAGAGGAAGATGGTTTAGGGGTTTAGGATATCCATTAACAGCTTTTGTGTTTTGTAAATGGTATTTGGTACTTTAATATGGTAGTAGTAGTTCTGACATTTAATTTGGATAAATGTTATTATTAATGGTACAATAACTGGTAACTATTTTGGTTTGTTAAATGGTAGCAATTTGTGTTTTGTAAATGTAATTATTAATGGTACAATAACTGGTAATTATGTAAGTATTTTGGTTTGTTAAATGGTAGCAATTTGTGTTCTTGATGTGATAGTTGCACAGTTATATGGTACATTTGCGATTAAGATAATGATATATAACATTTGGAGCCAAAATTTTGATTTATTCAAGTTTATGCTTTAATTAACAGGTTCAAAGGAAAAAATTTTAAATAATTCAATTGTTAATTTCAAATTAGAACTTGGAGCCAAAATTTTGATCCAAAATTTTTAAATCACCTAATTAAAATCAGTTACAACGAATAACGATTCATATTCTTCATATACCCTCTTTTCTCTCCTAAAAAAAAGACTGCAAAGAAAACACAAAAATAATTCTTCTATCACCATTACTCTCCAAGCCAGAATCATTTTTTTTTACCCATTGTTGCTCAAGAGTCATGGAATTTCAACCCATTGTTGATAATCATCTTTTGCTTCCTGTTGATAATGAACATGATGATAACAACTTAGAATATGAATCCGAAAAGTATTCTGATGATGAAGATCTAGATGCGCCTGGAACTAACCAATCAGATCGGATACTAGCTAAGAGGGGCATAACCAGGCTATTTAAGTTTCGCATGAAATATGGCAAACCTGGTGGAATAAAGCTCAAGGTAACCTTCGATGCATTGAATAGGGTATCAGGGTTACACAAAGCACTGTTTTCGAGTTTTTTAGGAGATCTTGTTCATGAGTACATAGGTTTGAAGATTCTTTCCTAGAAGAAGGTGAATAAAGAATCAAGAGATAAACTTTGGGCTGAAATCACGGTAAATAATACTATTTTTTAACCCAGTACTACATAAGTTTATCTATGCAGTTACATTATGTGCAACTAATTAACAACATTGTGTTAATCTTTGCAGCGATATTTTGATGTTAACGTGAAATTCAGAAAATTGGTAATGACTCGTCTTGGTCAACTGCTAAGGAAGTTCATAATGAAGCTCAGAGAAAAATACATTTTGCCCAACCTAAATACACCTTCGAAACTGAATGAAGTCCCGACCAAGTATAGTGCATTTGTGAAATCAGAAGACTTGGTCGAGTTTGTAAACTACACAACCACCGATGCATAAAAAGTTTTAATTAGTCATCTTTATTTAAGTCTATATGTCATTTCATAATTTTCAATTTGCAGCATTACCGCATCTAAACGCCTTATGATTTTGTGTTTTTAGGATAAATCAGATAAAGCTAAGATGGCACGTTCCAAAAATATTTATCAGCTTAAAATGGGACGAGGTGGATATGTTTATGTTGGGACGAGGTGGATATGTTTATGTCAAAGAGAAAAAGGTATGATTACATAATGTTTCTTTTACAAATTGAGAGACGATCAATTTGAGAAATAAATCTGTTTACATTGCACAATTTGCACATTTGCATTTAATACCCTCATATTTTTGATTATCTTGGTTTAACTTTACATGTGTATGCATTTGATGTTTATTAGATCGAAAATAAAGAAATTGAAGCAGATGAAGAACCCTGCGTGGTATAATGTGGTTGAAAGGAAGGGTAAACAAAGACGGGGAATATCCAGATGATGAGATTAGATCAGTGGGAGAAAAACTTGTAAGTTTGACTGCAAATTCTATTATTATGCTTATATACCAGCAGCATTAACTGTGTACTAGCAGTAGTAACTTGTATACCAGCAGTATTAACTGTGTACTAACAGCATTAACTCCAGCTGAGCAGCATTAACACGAATATGAGCAGCAGTTACTCTAACAGCATCAAGAAGACTTTTTATCCCAACATTTCCTATATTTTTTGTGCAGAAAGAAGCTGATGACCAGATCAAGGAAGGAACCTTGAGTCTTGATAATGGCACTGATGCCATGACAGTTGTGTTTGGTAAGGAAAAGGGAGGTTATGCAAGAGGAGTGGGAAGTGGAGTTACATACAAGAGGTATTTTGGTCTTCCTCGAAGCAGACAAGAAAACGATGAAAGACTTGAGTTACTTCAAACTCAACTTGATAATGAGAGATGCGAGCGTCAACAAAAAGATTTATTGGTCAAGAAATTGTCCACCGAGATGACCGAAAAAGATGTACTGGTCAAGAAATAGTCCAATGAGATGAAAGAAACAAAGGGAATACTTACTCAACTGATGGCACAGTTGAGTCAACAAGGGGTGCAGTTAAATTTGTAATCTCAATTGCCAGTAGCCTCAGATGTAAGCCATTTTTTATGTTGTTAACAATTTCAATTTCTAATGCTAACACCACTAAAGCTAATGATAGCAGGCATTGAACATAAACTGATGAGTCAATGTATTTCTTAATTTATATTGCAGGTGACTCCAATGGCCATTGACAATATAGATAGCAGCGCTAATGAGGTGGACGGAACTCAGCCAAGTTATGTTGTACGTGTTGAAGATGCGAGAATTCAGGAGAAGTCTAATGGGCTTGTAACTTCCGAAAAGGTAATGAAAACAATGGTAAGTAATAAAACATCCCCCTTTGATTTTTGAATTTTACATACATGACTAATGTACCGTGTTTTATATATAGGTATAGGAACCTGCTAAAACTGTCAGATCTAAGAAAATGCCTAAGTCCCAACGAAACGGGTCTATAGATTCCCAATCGCAAGGAAATGCGTCTCCAACACAAGGAGTACCAACAGTATGTATTTCAACATGTTTCTTAATGTTCTTTTGTTTAAATAATGTAACGTGTTTTATATATACATATAGGAACCTGCTAAAACTGTCGGACCTAAGAAAACGCCTAAGTCACGACAAAACGGGTCTCCAGATTCCTAATCGGAACAAAATGAGTCTCCAGCACAAGCACTGCCAACAGTATTTATTTCAACATATTTCTTGTTATTCTTTTGTTTAAAAATTTCTGATATATACATGCAAAAATTCTTTATTTTTAGACATTTAAGTGCAAACTGTGGCACTTAAAGAAATCAAATATCGTTGCTTTAGGTACCGTATACAAGTCTCATGGAAAGCAAATGCTGCATAACCAAGCACTCCCAAATGATTGCTACAGAGTGTCAATTGATTCATCGTTAGTGGATGCAGCATGCATACCGGACGTAGCAAATAATGGGTTAAAAATAGTTAAGGAGGGCGTAGGTGGTTTCGTTGCATGGCCAAAGGATCAAGTTATTCTTGAAGAGGAGGTACATACATGTGTTTTTTTCAACCTACATATATATAATTCTTCATGTTTAATTCAATGTTTGATACAAGCGTCTTTTGTTTACTACGGGTTACACCAACAAATACGATGCAAAAGATTAGTGACAACAATTGTGGACCAAAAGTACCATCGAAGCGAAAAAATTATGTATCTATTAAAGACATAAAGCAACTGCAAGCTAGGCCGGCGAAGAGTCAAAAGTCTTTAAATTATGCTACTTGAGAATTTGATTGTGTACGACATTACAATTGTATATTTGGTTCAGTTATATACATTCGATTTTTATTCAATTTGAAATTTCTTTTTGTTTTTAATTCTGTTTTATATATATATTTATACTCATTTCAGCAGCACTAGCATAGTACTAGCAGTAGTAACTCTGCTTTAGCAGGACTAACTTAGTACTAGCAGTAGCAACTCTGCTCCAACAGTACTAACTTAGTACTAGCAGTAGTAACCTTGTGACTAAACGATGCACTCTCATAATATGGTCACGCTTATCAACATTATTGGTCACTATTTGTTTAATTCGATGTGTGACTAAATATTACAAAAGGCGACACAAACATAAAATTCAAGTGGCCATTGGATGAACAATAGTCACACAAAATACACATTTCTTCACTTTAAACAGCATATGGTCACACTTATTAACACTTTTGGCCACTTTTTGCTTAATTGTATGTGACTAAATACCCAAAACAAACATGCTTTGTGTGACTAAATATTACAAAAGACCACACAAACATAAAATTCAAGTGGCCATTGGATGAACAATAGTCACACAAAATCCACATTTCTTCACTTTAAACAGCATATGGTCACACTTATTAACACTTTTGGCCACTTTCTGCTTTTTTGTATGTGACTAAATACCCAAAACAAACATGCTTTGTGTGACTAAATATTACAAAAGGCCACACAAACATAAAATTCAAGTGGCCATTGGATGAACAATAGTCACACAAAATACACATTTCTTCACTTTAAACAGCATATGGTCACACTGTTAACACTTTTGGCCACTTTTTGCTTAATAGTATGTGACTAAATACCCAAAACAAACATGCTTTATGTGACTAAATATTACAAAAGGCCACACAAACATAAAATTCAAGTGGCCATTGGATGGAAAATAGTTACACAAAAGACACATTTCTTCACTTTAAACAGCATATGGTCACACTTATTAAAACTTTTGGCCACTTTTTGCTTAATTTTATATGACTAAATACCCAAAACAAACATGCTTTATTTGACTAAATATTACAAAAGGCCACACAAAAATAAAATTCAAGTGGCCATTGGATGAACAATAGTCACACAAAATACACATTTCTTCACTTTAAACAGCATATGGTCACACTTACTAACACTTTTGGCCACTATTTTTTAAATTGTATGTGACTAACTCCAAAAAAAACAACACACATTGTTTGACTAAATCATCACAAACGTCACATTTATTATATATTCATGTGGCCACAGGACGGGAAATAGTCACACAAAATACACAATTACTTGAATAAATAATCTTAAATGTCACATATATTATATATTTATGTGGCCAAAGGACGAACAATAGTTACTCTCAAAAAACATTTGTGTGACTATAAAGTGTTTACGGTCACTGATACTGATTAATCCAACAAAACTTGTGCCTAATTTGTCACACATATTCGGGTTTTGGTCACTTTTTTTCAATGAAAACGCCCACAAACTAAACAACGTCACCATATGCCACCTACGGTGGCGCGACCTTTGGTGACACCCACAAAAAAAAACATGTGTGACTATATGCATATCGTCACACATTTTTGGTGTGACGAAATCCCATATATGTACCAGTGTTCTGTGGATTCATCTCTGAGCATTGGTTTCCTCTTAGTAGCTCGAGAAACCTTCTTTGTTCTTGTAGTACCGGCTTTAATTCCTCTACCTCTTCCTCTTGTCCCAGTAGTTCCCTTCACTGTTATTCCCATTGATCCTACTTTCTCTTCTTCATCATAACTTTCATTGGCTTCAGTTGCCCTCACTGTCTCTGTTATTAATGCTTCTGGAATTCTGAGACCTTGTTTGGTGGTGTTGGTGGCATGAATTCTCACACGAGAAAGAACATGGTCCATCTGTTCAGTATGAGCCTTTTGAGTTGGGCGTTTGTCAATGTCTTGATCTCGTTCAATGAAGTGAGCAATAAGGAGCTTGGTGAAGCGAGGAAAAGGAATCTTGTAGCTCTTCTTCTGCCCAAATTTACAAGCTTGATAGATCATGTCAGTCCAAATATACTTGGCATAATCAAGATGGGCCAAGTTGATGACTCCCCAGAAGAACTGCAGATGTTCAAGTCTGGGGTGCCGTAACCAGTTTCCTATCCCGTGATGCAATGACTCAGAATGGTGTAGATTGTCAACCACGGTTGAGGAATGTATCTTCTGTCCACCTTGGAATGTGATGTGATCTCTTCAAATGAATCGTCATAGCCAAGGTGTTTTAAGGACTTGACTATACGTTCAAAGATAGTTGGAGGAAGGCCAAGAACGTTGCGAAGAAGATGAACATCGAACTTGATCCTCTTAGTGTCCAGGGTGACTGCCATGGTCTTGGTGTCCCGACTGATGAATAACGAATGCCAGAACTGATTGAGGTAGATTTCTGAAACTGTAGCAGATCTGGTCAGAACATGTCTGCAAAAGTGTTTCTTCAGTATCTCCACCATGATCTGACATGTAGGGTGGCATGGTAGCGTTTCCAAGTCTACCCTGTAGTTGGATTCTCCAATCTTTCTTTCATCTCCTTCGGGTATTAATTCATTCCTTACAATGGATCCTTGAGACAATGTGAACCTGAGAAGCACAAACACCAACAAAGAAACACAATGGAAATTGCATATTTGTGTTAGTGTAAGTCATTCATTACATGATCTATACTTAAGTGATATGATGCACCATATAGAGGAACACGTATGATGATCATGAGTAATAGGTACACAATAAACAAACAACCATATAAGATCAAACACAATTGTTCAACTTGACACATTTTTATATTGGAAAATTTTTACAAGTCTGAAAAAATTAGCTTACTCGAAGGAATAATGGTCTTGCTCAAAGAAAGAGTGAAAAACATCCTTACTAGAAGGATTTATGAAAATTTTTTTGAAAAGAATAGCCCTTAATTGGAGATAACCATTTTCCTTACTCGGAAATTTTGAAACCCTCCTAACTCGGAGAAACTGTATAAAATCCTTACTTGAAGAAACTGCACACTTGCTCGAAGAGTATGATAAAATTATTAGTCGAAGAATGTTTCCTTACTTGAAGAGTTTAAGAAAAATTTCTTAGTGGAAGAAATTTTCCTTACTCGAAGAGTTTATGAAAAATTTCTTAGTCGAAGAAATTTTGCTTACACGAAGATTGTAAGAAAAAAATTCTTAGTCGAAGAAATTTTGCTTACTCGAAGAATGTAAGAAAAATTTCTAAGTCGAAGATATTTTTCTTACTCGAACGATTTTATAAGACTTTTCGAAGTAGAAGAAATTAATCTCTTACTCGAAGAATTTCATAAAATTTTCTAAGGAAAATTTTCCTTCTAACTCGAAGACATACATCCTTAGTCGAAGAAATTCTTCCTTACTCGAAGAATTTCATACTTAATCAAATTCTATATTAGATTGATTCAGCGATCAAGCAAGCATCAAATACCTTCCTAAACACATTCTAAACAACTCCTATTATCCAGAAATCTAAGCAAACAAACACATTTGTCACAAAAGATTATTATGCATTATGAAATACTTCGACTAAGAACATATGTTTGATTTAGGTTACAAGACTTAAGGCGCATGATATAAGGACCTATGTAAGCATAACTAACTACTCAAAACACAAACACAACACTCCTAGTAGTAGCAGCAATGCATATGACCACTTAAACCCTAAAACATTCAATTTTCATTCCCAGATGTTAATTAACATGAATAAGCAGCTATAGAACACTCCTAGACATGAATTTAAGCTAAAGAACTACATTAATTATTCTCAAATCTAATACACGAGAAATGCCCAAATTTTGCTCCTTAAACCCTAATTCGTTGTATGAAAATTTTAACCACATAAATGTTTCAAAACTTTAGGCGAGTGATAATCATGCATAAGTGAGTGAGTATAACACTTACAATCATGAAATTAGAGAAAATCAAAAAGCTTGGATGAATGTATAAAAACGGCAGTAAGTAGATACGATTTTTTTGTTTGTGTGTTTTTAAAATACTGAGTTAGTTGCTTATATAGGGAACAGTTTGAAGATTTGTCAAGTTTAGTCCCTTAACTTGTATTTCCCATCAAACACAGTCCTTATGTTACAATCTTTTGACAATTGACAACAACAGTCCTTGAAGTTTGTTGTTGTTATATCCTTGGTCCAAATATTTGTAAACTTTTGTAATTTACGTTTCCCCCCCTTAAACTAACAAATACTTTAAAACTTTGTCAAACTTATAGTTCAAGAAATCACGGAAAAGTTGCACGATGAAGATTTTTGTTAATGATGAAGATATTGATAAGAGTGTGCAAAAATCATGATAAATAAGAATTCTCCCCCTCAAAATATGTTCGTGATCAAAAATTGATTAAATGTAAATATCAAAAGCATATTTTGATTTGTTTTGAATTTTGCACACTGAAAAGAGATGAAAATTATTGTTATTATTTTTTTATTAAGAAAAAGTAATAATGAAAAATCTTTTTGTGTTTTTGAATAAGATATTTAAAAAGATAGTTTTGGTGATTGACTTTCTTAGTTGTATTTAAGAAAGTTGTTTAACATGATCATTTGGAGTCAAACACCGCATACCAATTTGGTGAACTAATTCCACAAATCTTGCATAGGGCAAGGCTTTGGTGAATAAGTCCGCTAATTGGTATTCAGTACCCACAAAATAATAATTCAATAGTACCCTGTTCAACATGCTCTTTGATGAAATGATATCGAAGTGCGATATGTTTAGACTTCGAATGTTGAACCGTGTTGCATGAGATGGCAATGGCACTCTTGGAGTCGCAGTACATGGGAATCTTGTTGAAAATGTAACCGTAGTCCATTAGCTGTGATCGCATCCAAATGACTTGAGCACAACATGCTGACATGCTACATATTCAGATTCTGTAGATGACAATGAGGTGCAATCCTGCTTCCTTGACTGCCAAGATATAAGTTTGTCTCCTAGAAACCGCACTCCCCCAGATGTACTTTTAATTGTATCTAAACATCATGCATGATCAGCATCTGAAAAAGCGATTAGTTCAAAACCAAAATCCTTCGAATACCAGATCCCCAAATGGATGGTTCCGTTTATGTATTGAAGGATTCTTTTAACCTCGTAGAGGTGTCTTTCAGTTGGTCGAGATACATGAGGGACCTAATCATACTACGATATTTTGTAGGGTCAACTGGTGTACCATGTAAATCAGCATCCAGCTTTGGGGATGATGCAGACATAGGTGTGAAATGTCACAACTTGTCATGCCATGTTTCTTTAAAATCTCAAGAGCATATTTAGACTGATTTAGAAAAATACCACGGGGGGATTGATGAACTTGAAGTCCTAATAAGAACGTAAGTTCACCCATCATGGACATTTCAAAATTTTGTTTTATTAATTATGCAAAAGCATTTGAGTACTTTTTATGTGTTGAACCAAAAATGATGTTATCAAAATAAATTTGAACAATTAAGATGTCCTCCCCGTGTTTTTGAATAAACAGTGGGGATCAACTTATCCTTTGGTAAAGTGAATAGCAACTAAGAATGCGGACAGTTTTTCGTACCATGCCCTCGGGGCTTGTTTAAGGCCGTAAAGGGCTTTCTTGAGTCTGTACACATGATTAGGATGATCTAGATCGATGAAGCCCTCTGGTTATGTGACATACACTTCTTCACGGAGTTGCTCATTCAGAAATGCAGTTTTCACGTCCATTTGATAAATGGTGATGTTCTTGTGGGCAGCATACGCCAGAAACATGCGGACAGCTTCAAGTCTAGCCACTGGTGCAAAGGATTCTTCAAAGTCAATGCCTTCTTCTTGGCTGAAGCATTTGGCAACCATACGCCATTTGCTACGAATTACTGTTCCATCAGCATCAAGTTTATTTTTCCAAATCCATTTAAGTCCGACAACATAGACTCCATCGGGCCTTTCTACCAATTCCCAGACTTCAAGATGTTTGAATTGATCTAGTTCTTCTTGCATTGATTCAATCCAATTGTCATAAGTCATGACTTCTTTAATGTTCTTTGGTTCTGCTTGACTGACGGTAAGTGCATAAATGCATGTTTCACCATCTGTGTGAAGTCTTTGTCATGTCATGACCGGATTATCAGGATTACCAATCACATTTACTAGGGGATGATCTCTTGTCCATTTGTGTGTTGAAGGGTAATGTTGAAAAAGATTGTGCATATTAGACGGATCCAAGTTGCGTGTAGACGACTCAGCAATATTGGGAATGGTTGGAGCCGGAGCAAATGGATTAAAAAATGCATTTCCGTCATAATTTGCAGGTGCAGGTACTTCTTGTTGTTGTAGATCTTCAGCTACATTATCAGTGTTGGAAGCGGTTTGTTCTTCGGTTGATGAAGATTCAGTTGGAGGTGCATCTGTAGCAACTGTTGTTGTAGTAGGTGTATCAGGTTGAGCAGTGGAACTTGCAGATACATTTGGTGCACGACTTGCAAAAGAATCATCGAACAGTGGACCAAACAATGTTTCTAATTCCTTACGGTTGAGGGAAAGTGGTGCAGCTGATTGATCTGGAAAATTTAGACGGTTGGTTGCGGGTCCTAAGCTGTTTTGCTCAGAAGCCATTTCTGTAAGCTCATCGAAATTAGTATGAATAGCCTCCTGAATTTCTCTAGTACATCGATTCCAGATTCAAAAACCTTTAGAGTTCTCACAATATCCAATGTAGATACCAATGTCAGCTTTGGCTTTGAGTTTTCCAAAATCATCACGATCATTATTTGGGTAACAAAGGGCACCAAAGACATGAAAGTAATTTATATTCGGTTTTCGGTTGTGAACAATCTCATAAGGATTTTTGTGATGCCGTTTGGTGATCTTGCAACGGTTTTGTGTATAACATGTAGTTGATACAGCTTCTGCCCATAGGTAATCAGGTAGCATTGATTAACATTGTTCTTGCAGCTTCCACTAATGTCCTGTTGCGTCTTTCGATAACCCCATTATGTTTTGGACTTCTTGCAATAGATGTTTGATGTTCAATTCACACTTTCTCAAAATGATCTCGAAGAGTTTGATTCTTGAATTCAGTTCCATTGTCTGTTCTGACTTTTCTGACTGTATTACGAAGCTGGATGATGAGTGACTATTTACTCATCATTTTATGCCCATATAATACATAAAAAATGCTAAAGAGGTAGCATTGATTACGAAGCTGGATGATGAGTGACTATTTATTCATCATTTGCACGGGTACTTATTGAATTATCGGCTGATTTGGATGTTTTGGAATCAATTGAGGTTGAAATTCCTTTACCTAAGGGTAAGGGTCATTACATGGAGGTTCTTGATGTTGAGTATGAATGGTGGCCATCTTGGTGTTCTAAGTGTGTTTGTTTCAATCATGATGATGATGTGTGTCCTCTTAGGCGTAAGCGGGTTACTAAGGATTCGACTCAACAAGATGGTAAGGTTCACTCTATAAAGGCTGGTCATACTAGTGATAAGGGTAAGAAAGGGGCTTGGGGGGTTTCAACTAAGCCAAAACTTTCGTACCAACCTGTTTCTAAACCGGCTACCAAGAAGAAGAATAGAGGTACACAACCTAATGCGGGGGCTGTTAAGCCTACTAATGGTGATTCTAATTCCAATGGTACATCTAATGATGCTTTGAAGAGTGATTTTGGGGCTGCTACTGTTGAGGATTGTCGACATACTCAACTTGAGCAGCCGGAACATGTGGATGCTCATGCTTCTTTTGAGGGTGTGGAATCCGTGGGGATAAGTGGTGTTAATGTGGTTCCATTGCATAGCACTACTGATGGTTTGTGGGAGCATGGTTCTCACAATGATGGTGCTTCTACAAACGTGGCCTATTCTGATTTTGATACGTCTAGCTCACTTCCTACAAGTGATGTAGTGAAGAGTCCTAAGAAGAGGGTTACGTTTGCTGATGAGGTTGATGAAGATGATGAAGTCTATGAGAACTATGATGATATTGCTAATTATTCCAAGTTCAAGAATGGTTCTCCGAAAGATTTCCAGGTGCAAGGACGCAAGAAGAAATAGTTATTCATTTTATTTCTTTTATTTTTGTGTTTCTTGCTTGTTAAGTTGCTTTTGTTTAGCATGTTTGTTTGGTCATTTGCACATGTTGTGCATGTTTGTTTTAAGAATGGTATGTCATTCTTAGATAGGTGTCTTGTAAGTGTCCTAAGGGACTGTGATGAGGGGTGTTCGCCTCATCCTTTGTACTTCAACGCTTTTTGGTGTAATGAACTTTGCCGGGTGGAATGCCCTTTACCCAAAAATAATACATAAAAAATGCTAAAAACGGCCAAATACACCAAATATTACTTCAGATATCCTTGGTTTGTGTTATTATGTATTTAAGATACAAAAGGATTGAAAACAAGGCAAAATGGACAAAACCGAGCACGAGATTGGAAAGTCGTCAAAAGCCGAAGCCGGGAAAGGAATTTCAAGTTTTGATCACATTTATGCTCAAGTTGTCAAAAGTCAACCCTCAAGAATATCAAAATGTCAAAAATGGTCCTTGGAAATAATTTTCAGATTTGGCAGAATTGGTCCTTGAATTTTCAGAATTGGCAAAGATGGTCCCTAAACTTAAAAAACTAATTCCAAAACTTATCCTAATAAACCACAACCGGATTTCACCCTTACCCCAACCCAATTTCCTGGCCCAACAAATAAACCCAACCCAATCCAACTCTTAACCCGTACCCCTTTAGCTAATAAAATACGGAGTCAAATAAAAAAGGTCAACCCCTGTATCCCATTTCTTTGCCGCCAAAAGCAATCCCAGACATCCATGTCCCCCCTGCTCCCAAGACAATCTCTGCTTCAGCCAACCTATTTCCCCACCATGCGCAACAATTCACAAAGTCTACCATTTCTACGCTGGAAATCCACCCAGCCATTTTGGCGCCAAAATCCCATTTAAGGGCTGAGATGATTCAAGACCAATCCAAGGGCTCAGAATGAAGCACAGAAGCACAAGAAGAGTGAGAAGAACCCTAGTTAGTTTTAGTATAAATAGAATGTGATTGTAAGCCTGTGGGCAGTGAGTTTTTTAGCAGTTAGTTTTTTTTAGTTAATTTTAGTTTCAATTTAAGTTTTCAGCTCTATTTAAATTTAATTGTCTTTTGTCTCAAAGAATTGTAATCTCAGTTGAAGTTTAATGAAAGTGGAAGTTTTTTATTAAAATCTGTTATTGTGAATTATAGTCAGTTACTGTTAAAAGTAAATCATAAGCACTCATTCGTGTTCTTTTAAGCTCATTAAAGTTTAATATAGCTTTTGTGAGCTTAGTTGTGTTTAATTCTTAATTAATTTCAAAAAGTCAAATAAGGTCAACAAAAGTCAAAATGGTCAAAGAAGCTGGAGCATGGTGAATTGTGGATGGCCATGGGTTAGAGCTTCTTGGGAAGCATTAGGGTGGTTCAGAACTGAATTTGTCCTTGTTTAGAGCAAAGGGTTGTAAGTTCAAAATTCCAATTTTTCTTGCTCATTTACTGTTCATGTGCTTATTTACTGCTTATTTGCTTGTTTACTGTTTTCAATCTACTTATTATTGCTTTTGTTAGTCATTTGTTGCTTATTTAGAAGGTTGTTCTTAGTTGTGCCTGATTTGTTCTTAAAACTCAATAAAAAGCCAAAAATAGCTTATTATAGGAACTGCTTATTAGTGCTTAATTTTCCATTCAAAGTTGATCATTAGTGCTTAAATGACCTAGTTGTAGCTCTGTAATTCAAAAACTAAGCTTAAAATTGTCTACTCTAGTTTTAAAACCAAAACAGCCCTCTTAAAGGGGTGTTTGGCATAAGCTTATTTAAGGTCTAATCTGGTGAACACTGTTCATGTGCCAATTTGGAAACTTTAATCTTGCTTAAATTAACTGAAATGCGCTATTTGTAAGATGTTTTGAGCCAATTTGATTGATTTCATAGTTTTGAGTTGGTTAGTGTATTTATAGGATAAGTACTGATCATTTTAGCTTATTATAGCCATAAGCTTTTTCTATGATAGCTTTTGGTATTTTTTTTGTCCAATTCAGTCCATAAAGTCAATATTCAGTAGTTGATTAAGTCTCATAATGCTTGGATCACTTTTGCTCAAATCTGCACAGAACCACAGAACATATATGCAGTCTGAAGTAATATTGGAATGCCCATTTTAGTGCTTATTTGTGGTTTTTTATGCTAAATTCTATGAGTTCCTAGTATTTTGATTTTAGATCTGTTCTTATTCCTAAGTTCCAGCCCTTATTTTAGCTTATTTGAGCTTTAAAAATAAGCTCAAAAGTCTCATACTCATACAAGCATACACTGAGCAATCAATGTATACTTGCCTTGAATAGCTACTTTTTCAGCTTATTCTTAAGCAGTAATTAAGCATCTCTTGGTCTGAGCTTTTTCCTATGTGCTTATGGGTGTATGAACTTTAGCTGTGTTCTGTTTCATGAAAATTTCTTATCATCTCAGTGCTTATAATTAAGCTTGAAAATCCCCCTTTGGACTGCTTTGCCCTGCTCATCAGACCTTATAGCTTATTTGGGTGATTTGTGCTTATTTGCTTGAGTTTGTTGCTTATTCTAGTTTTCTTAGCTTATATAGATTGTCCTTAATCTGCATTAGCTTATTTGAGTTTTCTTTTAGCTTAAATTAGCTTATTTACTAGTTTCATTTTGCCTTAGTTCAATTTCATAGTTATAAGCAGTCTGATTGTTAAGATCTTTTTCTGAGCTTATTTGTAGTTTTTAAAAATAGTGTTAGTTATAGAAATTGCTTATTATCTTGTGCTTATTAAGTTTTAATCAGAAAATAAAATTAAAAAAAAAAAAAAAAAAAAAAAAAAAAAAAAAAAAAAAGATTAGCAAAAAGGAGGCGAAGGGATTCGAACCCTGGACCTCCCAGCCTCCCAAGCACACAACACACACACTCACCACCATCTGCCCTTGGGTCTTCTCTGGGAAGATCTTGCACAATTTTATTCTTAACCCTTCTTTTTTCTATTTAGCTTATCTTAACTGTTTGCTTAATAACTGCTTATTTAGATAAGCAGTTAACTTGGTTTTAATTTTCCTTGATTCTGCTTATCTTTTAGCACTTTCATGTAAACTTTCATAATTTTTCATTTTCATTTAGTATTTTTTATATATTTTTCTTTTAAAAACAGTTTTTAATTCATAATAAAAAATATAAAAGTCAAAAAAATATAATTCTTTTTTTCTAAAATTTTCTTTTTATCATTTAGGACTTAGGAAAAATAAATTTGCACTCGTAGGGTTAATTTTTAAAGATTTTAGTTTTTAGGCTCGTTTTTGGAATTTCCGGTTAACGTTTTTAGCGTAATTTGATTACTGTTTAATTTTCTTTATTCACTCACTTTTCATATCTCAATAAGAATTATAAAAACACAAAGATCTAAATTCCATCCTTCAATCACTTTAATTCCAAACCGAAAACGAAATCCTCGATTCACACCTCGTTGGGAAACGACCCGGGTAACACTTGACCGGTATCTCATATCGTATTCACGGGTTTTGCACGTTAACCTTTTTCCTAAAAGGTTGGCTTGTTGATCCCCGCGTATCACGCATATCCGATATTTTTTGTATATGTATTATAACGGATCAGTTTTTGGCGCCGCTGCCGGGGAGGTTGTGTTGCGACAATATCGTTAAGGTTCTAACGATTAGTGACTTGAAGATCCTTCCTCGTAAAGTTATCGTTTTTATTTTGTATATATTTTCTTATGAAAACCAAAAAATTTGAAAAATCACAAACACTTTTCCTAAAGTGTTAAAAAAAATGCAAAACCCAAAAATATTTTCTTTTATTTTTCTTCTTTATCCTCTTAATTTAATTCTATCATCTTATCCCTCTTTATTGTTTAATTCTTATGTCGTCACCGAATATTCCTTGTGCAAATTGTGGGGGTCCTCATGACGATTATCAATGTCAACCGTGGAATCAAGAACCTAATCTTTGGTATAATACTTCCGGTATTGACAATTTCAAACCCCCACAGTATTCCATCATTCATCCTCATGAAAAATCTATGGGAGAATTACTAGCCGAAGAATGAGCAGCGGAAAGGCGTTCCATTTTTCTCAAGGCTTCCATTCTCGATGACGATGATGATGATACTATTCAAATGAGGGAATATTATGAGAATTCTTCAGCTGCGATCACACCTGTCCAGAAAAAGCAGGAAGACAAGAGTATTACAGAATTGCTAACAGAAGAGCAAATGGAACGTATAAAAGCTATTTGTGCTAGCAACAGTGATGAGGAGGACGACGAGGAGAGTGTTATTCCTTTAAACGATATCATTTCTCAACTCCCTCAATCTATTGCAATCACATCCATCTTACCGACTATGGACTCCGAGGACTCTCTCATTATGGGGGATGAGCATCTTAGCACTATTCCTGAAAAGGAATCGGACGAAGTAATAAAGTCTAGTGTTGAGGACCTTGTCTCAATCCAAAGTGAGTCCGAGGGTATTTCTGACAAAATGTATGATTTGCCTCCTCTTGATGCTTCAAATGATCATTTTGAGACTTTCTCCGATTCTAACAATGATTGTACTACAATTTATGACGATTCTTTATCTTATGAAAATATCAATTATGTTGAGGCATCACCTCCCCATTTTGAGCACAAGATGGATTCTGACCCAGTCTCTCAATCATCTCCTATCCCCGTTGAAGATAGTGACTTATTCTCGGTTAATTCTTTGAGTGGCAATCCCACTCCTTCTTCTCAACCAATTCTTTCCGACTCTTCCCCTTCCCTCACTCCGTTTGAGGGAAGTGACTTCGTTTTGGAAGAGATCGATGCTTGTATAAAAAATGATTCAATTTCATCGAAAATTGATGATACCGACTTTGATCCGGAAGGAGACATTCTCCTCCTCGAGAAGTTGCTTAATGATGATCCGTCACCTTCTCTCCCTCCGAAGGAAATTAAAACATCTAATAGTGATTATCTTCTTGAGGAGATCGCCGATGAACTCGCTTACATCGATCCCATCCCATCGAGGGATGAAGATGATGACTTTGATTTCGAATCAGATCTGAAAGAAGTGGAATATCTTTTATATCATGATCCATCACTTGATTCTAACCCTAAGAAAGTCATCAAAGATAGTGATTCTCAAAATGATGATGATCATTTTGATTTCGGTGCTGATCATAAAGAATGGGAAGATATTTTATATGGCAAACCTTCTGATGATAAATCCTTTGGAGATAAAAACCCAAAAATGAAAACCGTGACTGAGCTAAATAACTTATCTCCTCTCTCTCCAGAGGATGATTTTCTTTTCTCTGATGAGTCTTCCATCGAGTATCCTATTGAGTTTTCTTGTGAAGACAAAGTGTTTAATCCAGGCATACTCGATGGTAGTAAAAATCATTCAATGATTAAATTGACTCCCGATAAGAATTTCAAGTTACATACCTCATCTGAGGAACTTTTAAATCTGGAGAAAAGTAATTCCCCTCTGTTCTATCTTAATGGTGAACTCCTATTCTGCATGGAGTTAAATCTGACTGAAACTTTACTTGTAACCACTGTGAAAAATCCACACAATAATAAACTATCACTTAGAATATTTATCCTTTTCTACGTGTAAATTTTTTATTTATTTAAACATGACTATTATCGTATGAGACGTAAATCACATCCCTGATAAACGTGCTCGCAACTCAACCGTAACTGATTTAGAGTTTAACTATATAAAACATACTTGACCTAAAACTTTATGAGATCACATTTATCACTTTGCGTTATTTCATTAACGTACATTTAAAACTAAACGCTTCTTAATTAATAAGAGTTTTATGAAACCCTAAACTACCATAACAACATAACGAAACCCCAAAAATACTGAAGTATGATTTATTTGAGTAATGTACAAGTCACTAAAGCACAGAAACCCTAATTCCACTATAACTCCCGATAAAACCCTAATTTCACAAAACTATTATTATATGTAATAAAATCACAAACCCTAATAAATATTTTTATAAAATATATATGTACAAGACTTTTAAACTAAAGTACAAGTACTTAATGCATAAACATAAGAATATTAATATAAATATTATTATAAACCTCAGTGTACTCATTTTAAAACCCATTGTCCAAATATTCTCTATATTAACTTTAAAAATTAATTTCTTAACATATTAGATATATGTGCAAGTCTTCTAAACTAAGGTACAAGTCTTTAATGCCTAAAAACTAACTATTAATAAAAATCTTATATAAAACTTAATAATAATAATTTTAAAAGCATATTTTGTAATAAATTTACATATTAATTTTTAAAATAAATTTATTAATTTGTAAAATAATTGTACAACTCCCTCAAACCTAAGGTACAACCCTCTAATGCACAAAAACATAAAAGTCCATTTAATTACCTTAAAACATTAATAAAAATTATATAAAAATAATGAAAATTAAGGAAATAGTAAAACTATATTTTTCTTATTTTATGAACCCTAGTACAACTCTCCTAAGCCTAGAGTACAACTTTCCAAAGCACAAAAAGCAACACATATATGTAAATCGATACATATGTTTTTATTTCCTTAACCCTTAAAAATCATTTCTAAAAATCCTTAAACCTTAGGAACCCTAACTACACCTTAAACCCCAAAGTACTATAACCTTAAGCATGATGTACAATTCCCTTAAGCTCTAAACGAACCAAACCCTTCCAAAATCCTTAGCTTAGTTCGAATCAAAAAAGACCCAAACCAAAGTCTCATTTTTCTTAAACCCTTAAGTGTATATTTGTTAGGACATAACCCTTACACATCACCCTCTTCACTTAGTAGTTAATTCTTGTGGTTTGCAAAGAAAACACATCACCTCCTTTCCATATTACACGCCCAACCCCCCTCTTCCATACACTTGCATCCATTAGAAGCTTGACACATCTCCATGTCCCCTCCTCACCCTAAATGTCACTTTCACAAACCCTAGCCATCTTCTCTATAAATAAACAAACCGAACACCCTAAATTTTTCAAGAATTCATTCGATATTATCATTACAGCCTCATACATCAAACCCACTGATCCCACATCCCTTAAATGAGTCTTAGAACCCTTTAGGAAGTTAAGAAAGAAAGAAGGAGCCCTAGTGTTTTATTTCCAAACCATACGTCCTAATTTTTGCTCTACTCGATCTACACTAACTAGGTGAGTCTCTAACCCATTTCCTTTTTGTTTTCTATATTTTAATTATTCTAAATAACCCACCCTAGTAATAATAAAACCCTAAAACAAAATCTATATTTTCTTTTCCTTCTTTTTGTTTTTGTTCGAACAAACAAACACACCCTTAAATTATTTTGCAAACCTAAAAAAATACATAAAACCACTTAGAAGTCACTTAAACATGTTATAGATACTAAGTATAATCAAAGATCCCTAGTCCCTAAGTTCAAAAATCGAAAACGGAATTATTTTTGGTCATTTTGTCGCTGTCGAGACAGCAGCAGACATGGAGTTTGCAAGTTAAAATTTGACTATTAAACGGACTCTAAAAATTCTAGGTTTTTGCACAAACGAAGATCTTTTAGTTATCTAACTATAGGAAAAAGAATGAAGTCATTTCGTTAAGTATTGAGTGAGATATGGCCTTTATTTGACGGGTGTTTTCTGCCCAGACAAACAGTCCAAACGCACCCTTTTTAAAAAATTTGCGAGCTCGTGAGCTCGAATCACGAGCTTAGTTTTTGTAAAAATTAAGTTTATGAACTAATAAACAAGTATACGAAAGAGTCGTAAAAAGTTTTGCCACTAATCGTAAGATATAACGTGTTTATATGAATAAAGAACGTCGTGTGTAATAAAATAGGAATCTCACGGGTCTTTCTTGCCAAATTTCAAAGTAAGATTATAAAAAGGATTTGGTATACAGT
Organism: Artemisia tridentata subsp. tridentata; assembly: GCA_021014915.2. NCBI lineage: Eukaryota > Viridiplantae > Streptophyta > Magnoliopsida > Asterales > Asteraceae > Artemisia > Artemisia tridentata. The sequence continues at coordinate 311,340,056 of CP139509.1, forward strand.
CGACCTAAACCCTAGTGGTAGAAAGTGTCATTTTTGAAACTATAGGGGTAAAAATTGTCATTTGACCAAAGTTGAGGGGTAAAACATGTCATTTTATGAAAGTCCAAGGGTAAAAGTTGACAACATATAGAACTTTAGAGAAAAAAGTGAAAATGTTTAAAATACTATAACTTAATTATATAATATTATATATTATTATTATTATTATTATTTATTATTATTATTATTATTATTATTATTATTATATTATTAGTAGTAATAAGAATTTTAAATACGTTTTAATCAATAACGAACGAACGAAGGATCTATTTAACAGACGAACGAGGTATTTTATTAACAAACGAATGGAACGAAAACATAAAAATAAGAAATAATATAAATCTTATAACTTTTAAAGAAACTTAATGTTGTCTCAAATATAATGTTTAACCAACAACCAAAACGTTACGAAACGAACATTTGAAACAAAATTATATATATATATATATATTCAAAAGATTAATGAAATTACATAATCATACCAGGATTTGCTGCAGGCAGCGGAGACGTTTATCAACTTTGTTTTCCATCCAGACTGTTCAGGTGAGTTTATAGTCCCACTTTTCTTATTTACATGTTTTCCAAATATGTAGGGAGATACATGCTATCAAACCGAACACAAGTATTTTCCTGATTGTTATTGCACTAGGCTAACTGTCCCTTATTATTGCGATTGTATGTATTGAAAGACCCTCATATCATGCACCATTAGTCACCCGCAGGGTGAGCGCGAATATAGTGAATAGATCTATTGGCCTGACGACCCATTTGTTTTAACCGGATGGATATCCTTAGGGGTAGCCGGTTATGCAGATGCATTATATTTGATTTCTTAAACTCGGGGGCAAACCACTACCATTTAATTATGTTAGTGAGACTGGAAACTGTCAATGAATTGCGTGTCATGAGGTTTAGTGCAATATTCCGAACTATGATTGAACTGATTTCCTTACTATTTATCTTGAAATCAAAACGGATTGTTACTTTAAACACTATAGATTCACTCAACATTTATATTGACTTTTTAAGCATGTTTATCTCAGGTAACTAGGAGTATGGCTATCGGCATGGAATAGCTGTGGACTTCCTTTTTATAATAAGAGTGTCCACTTTGTTATCATTCTATGAATAATGTATCTTTTATAACATATTTTCCGAACCTCCCTCTGGGATCTATATTATGTACTCTGATTTAAATAAATGAATGATAACAATTTTATTTAAAACGTTTCTTTTTGAGTCGTTTTCTATTCTCATGACTGTGAACCATGAAGTAACACCCCCAAACTTATTTTCCGCTGCGTATATCGAAAACGGGGGTGTTACAGAGTGGTATCAGAGCTCATGGTTATAGAGAACCAAATGTTTTCAAACATTGGACTATAACCGTTTTTCACAAAAACTTAACCAAAGTCCTCCGTGCCACGCCGATGTTAAAACATTATTGGTATATTATTTATTGTTAATTGTTTAAACTGCATAAATGAAATAATTATAACTATAGAGTGGTTACAAAATCCTGATTTTCTCTATCCAATCTATCCCTCTCATGTCCAGGCTCAAATATCAAAATAGAACCGTACTTAGTGCCTTAGGATCATTCTTGTTACCTTTATATTTCGCCTTTATTTTTCCTACTGTTATTAATTTCTTATAATTATTATTTGCAAATTATTACAGTATCATGTCTCCTGAAACCCCTAAGGTTAACGAAACTACCCCAAAACCCTTATCACCTACCCACTCATCCCCCTGTCAGGAACTTAAGGGAATAGCTGAATTTCATGAAAAGCTGATTGGTTATCCGACAGCATTTGAGGTTGGACAGGACATACACCAAGAAGCAATTCAGAAAAATGAAGGTTTAAATTCCCCAATACCTGGCAACCCAGAATCCCCAGACAATCCAGATGATATATCTTCATTTAATTCCCCCGACTTAAGTTTAAACCCTACTGATTCGATATGGACTCTCCTTTACCAACAAGCCAACACTCTCGACGCTCACGCTAAACAGTTGGAGGAATTACAACCATTACGTTTTGAATGGTACGACCATAATATCGACACTCTGTTCAGAAACACCGATGCTGAGAGACGCACAGTGTTTGGATTGGGAGCAAAAGTTGACAAGATGAAAAATATCTACAACCATAAATTTAGAAGCATAGACACCAGGATCCGCTGTTCAAGAAGAGAACATGATCAAATGCTCGACAGGGTGGAAGATATTGAAAGAACCCTCTGGATAGCCAGTGAAATGGCAAGAAACCAGGATCAGAAGATCTTCGCCTTGGAAGCCCTCTTGGACAATCAATTGAGGATATACCAGGAACTTCAGGAACGCTTCTTAGAAATGGAAATTGCACAACTGAAACTTGAGACTGAAGTTAAGCATTTACGTCAAGGACGTAACTGATTATAAAGTCACCTGTATCGTTGATGTAACCCAAATAGTATTTGGTTTGTATTTCCTGTAATTTCTTAATAAGCTAGAAACTCTCAGAGTTTGTAATCAATCAATAAATCTATAACAATCTACTTTTGTTATATATTTACGATTGTAAACAAATTCATCCTATTACGTCTTACTATGATGCTGTGCATATATATAATGACTACTCCTACCAAAATCTCACCCTTTAGCACCCCCTTAGTAAAATTTCTTCATCCAAATCAAACCATAAAAACTCAATAAACTACCTTTTCCCATTTTCCCCGAACTTAGAAAACCAACCCATTAGTAACCTAGCAAGTGACAGAAATTAGGATAGAAAAACCTTGACCTATTACATGCAATATTAATAGAAGACCTTGCATTAATTGTTTTGGTAAAACAATTAATCAAGCTATTAATATCATGCTATAACCCAACATACCAAGACCCACCTAGACTAGGCTATAACCAATAGAAACTCTAGGAAAAATTTCGGAAGAGAACTTGATGAATGAAGAGAAAGTTGCTGAACTTCAGTTTTGTAAACAAATTGTTTACTCCCTTAGCAAAGTTATATCCAAGGTTAATCATTTATCTACGATGTTAACCAAGACGCATCGTAACTAAATGATTCTCAAAATTTGATATAACTTCGCATTATGATCACTTGTTAATATTAAATTATTCTGGTATGATCATTATGGGAATTCTGAAAATTATGTTTCTTGTTTCTAGAAGGAAGTCAACATGAAAAATATCAATGTTTCACTAATGACCCCGGAAGATATCCAGAAGTTAGTAATTAACCTCATTACAGCAATACTCGAAATGACTACCGTAGCCCACCTAAGTAACAATAATATGGTCACAGGAGAAGAGAAGACGACTTTGTCTTGTAGGCATATCCCTGAAAGTTTCACGGGATGCAAGCCAGCTCTTCATAAAGGACCAGGAAGAATAACCAAACCTACCATTACCCATGCCTTAGGAGTTAAGAAAACTGTCACATTTAAACAAAATAACCAAAAGCGAAAACTTAACACCATCATCCCCACCTACTACCACCACCCACAGAATCATGGAAATGGTTACGTCGGATGAAAGCCATTGTGCACACAATGCTTGTTGCACCACTACGGTCCATGCATTGTTAAGTGCGCAAGGTGTCAGAAGATTGGACATCAGACCAAAAACTGTAAGACGACAGGAGCAAATCTACAATCAGTAATTGTGACTTGCCATGGATGCGGCGGAAATGGACACTATAAGAATAAGTGCCCAAATTTCAACCCAAATTGGAAAGACAAGACTGATGCCCAGGAATGAGAACTCAAGTAAGACCTTAGTATGGAATCTATGGATAAGATAAATGCCTGTAATAGATAAATAAATTGGGGATTAGAACTCGCTAAGTTATATTTCCTTTCAAATCTCTACCTTAGTTACGATGAATGTAACCTAAGTGTAATAAACCATCTTTCTGCTGTATGAACTTTCATCATGTAACTTTTCTACAAATAATCTCAATCTGCGTTTAGCTTCATTATCTACTCTATTCCTCCTTACCTTATTCATAGATATTACCTAGCAAAACCCTAGTATACCTTTAGGAAATTTGGTAAGTATTATTTTGGCGAAACTATAGACTATCCCTAGCCTGTAGGAACTTTCGACAAATTCTAAGATTTATTTCGAAAATATCCTATTAGTACCTTAGGAAAACCCTAACCCATCACTGTAGTGTGGACTAAAAATTTTATTATTCGTTTGAAAAAAATAAATTATGATGTTATTTTCCAAAAATTACGCGTTGACCACCATTTAAAACTTTTAAAAAAGCATAAATACCACAGTAACTGAGCCAAACATCACATCATTTGGTCCTCAATTATACATAGCCTGATCAACTATATATAATTTAGGAAGAATCATGTAGTGAATTGGACAGTTATCTTTTCAGATTTTCTAATAACAATTTTCATTCAAAAAGCAAAATATTGAAACAAAACAAAATGTTTATAAACTATCACTTTTGATTTAATACAATAGAAGTTTACATCTACTGCCCATTACCTCAAAAATAGGAATTCGACAATATTATGGATAGAAAAACCCTATGAAATCCACAAGGACTTATAGTACAAATTTTATTTAGACCCCGTGGAAATTCATACATAACGAGATCACTAGCATCGGAAGTACTAGGATTACAATGACTCCAAGGTAAGGAATAGAATCACTGAAAGGTTGACCGACCATCACCACTAAGACTCCTATCAACACCACAATAGCTAGTGTAATCACTGGATGGATCCTTTTGATTACCCTGTGTAATAGGAACCGACAAAAACAATAGGTATAAGACCAAACCTAGACCGTAAACACATAGGCGAATAAGATTTATTGAGGATTATATAGAACTGAGAAAAGATCATTACCTCCATAACTTGTCAACTCCGATAGATAGGAACCCGAATGGCATTAGAGCCGCCACAACATAGACCATGAACTCATAGTATTCCTTAGGAACATACTTCAAAAAGAAAACCCCGAGAACGATATGAAAGATTGCTAGGAAAGTAAAGAGATGCGGCATTTTGAGGTTTTAGAAGAGAATTTGGTAGTGAAAGAATGAGGATTGAAAATGAAGAATTTATAGGAGAAAAACTAGCCGTTATATAGCCGTTATTTCGACCGTTAAAATGCACTGTTCATCGAACTTTGGAAATCTGACCGTTGGATTTACTATTCACATCCCCTAGATTTATTAAGTGGCCAAACATTCCAACTTAGTTCATCTAGTAGGAATAAAATTGACCAAGATACGCTCCCTTAGGTATCGAATGGAAATTCCTAGGCGACTCTTTTAGGTTAAAACTATAATTGAGGAACTAGTAGTAAGATGATATTATTGGAAACATAGGACATAAGAATAAGATAATATTATATTATTTTTAACTTGAGACATTTTAAGCATATTAAACACTCATCATAAATGAAATCGTTGTACGATTTCCCGCATTCTCATATTCCCTATCTAGGTTAGAAAACTAGGCCTGACTATTCCTATACTTCACTATTCCCACATTTCTCAACCAACGTAGACTGAATCTCGGGACGAGATTCCCTCAACAGAGGGTAACTATAACCACTGTGAAAAACATACTTGACCTAAAACTTTATGACTATCACTTAGAATATTTATCCTTTTCTACGTGTAAATTTTTTATTTATTTAAACATGACTATTATCTTATGAGACGTAAATCACATCCCTGATAAACGTGCTCGCAACTCAACCGTAACTGATTTAGAGTTTAACTATATAAAACATACTTGACCTAAAACTTTATGAGATCACATTTATCACTTTGCGTTATTTCATTAACGTACATTTAAAACTAAACGCTTCTTAATTAATAAGAGTTTTATGAAACCCTAAACTACCATAACAACATAACAAAACCCCAGAAATACTGAAGTACGATTTATTTGAGTAATGTACAAGTCACTAAAGCACAGAAACCCTAATTCCACTATAACTCCCGATAAAACCCTAATTTCACAAAACTGTTATTATATGTAATAAAATCACAAACCCTAATAAATATTTTTATAAAATATATATGTACAAGACTTTTAAACTAAAGTACAAGTACTTAATGCATAAACATAAGAATATTAATATAAATATTATTATAAACCTCAGTGTACTCATTTTAAAACCCATTGTCCAAATATTCTCTATATTAACTTTAAAAATTAATTTCTTAACATATTAGATATATGTGCAAGTCTTCTAAACTAAGGTACAAGTCTTTAATGCTTAAAAACTAACTATTAATAAAAATCTTATATAAAACTTAATAATAATAATTTTAAAAGCATATTTTGTAATAAATTTACATATTAATTTTTAAAATAAATTTATTAATTTGTAAAATAATTGTACAACTCCCTCAAACCTAAGGTACAACCCTCTAATGCACAAAAACATAAAAGTCCATTTAATTACCTTAAAACATTAATAAAAATTATATAAAAATAATGAAAATTAAGGAAATAGTAAAACTATATTTTTCTTATTTTATGAACCCTAGTACAACTCTCCTAAGCCTAGAGTACAACTTTCCAAAGCACAAAAAGCAACAAATATATGTAAATCGATACATATGTTTTTAATTCCTTAACCCTTAAAAATCATTTCTAAAAATCCTTAAACCTTAGGAACCCTAACTACACCTTAAACCCCAAAGTACTATAACCTTAAGCATGATGTACAATTCCCTTAAGCTCTAAACGAACCAAACCCTTCCAAAATCCTTAGCTTAGTTCGAATCAAACAAGACCCAAACCAAAGTCTCATTTTTCTTAAACCCTTAAGTGTATATTTTGTTAGGACATAACCCTTACACATCACCCTCTTCACTTAGTAGTTAATTCTTGTGGTTTGCAAAGAAAACACATCACCTCCTTTCCATATTACACGCCCAACCCCCCTCTTCCATAAACTTGCATCCATTAGAAGCTTGACACATCTCCATGTCCCCTCCTCACCCTAAATATCACTTTCACAAACCCTAGCCATCTTCTCTATAAATAAACAAACCGAACACCCTAAATTTTTCAAGAATTCATTCGATATTATCATTACAGCCTCATACATCAAACCCACTGATCCCACATCCCTTAAATAAGTCTTAGAACCCTTTAGGAAGTAAAGAAAGAAAGAAGGAGCCTTGGTGTTTTATTTCCAAACCATACATCCTAATTTTTGCTCTACTCGATCTACACTAACTAGGTAAGTTTCTAACCCATTTCCTTTTTGCTTTCAATACTTTAATTACTCTAAATAACCCTAATAAACAAATCCTAGTAATAATAAAACCCTAAAACAAAATCTATATTTTCTTTTCCTTCTTTTTGTTTTTGTTCGAACAAACAAACACACCCTTAAATTATTTCGCAAACCTAAAAAAATACATAAAACCACTTAGAAGTCACTTAAACATGTTATAGATACTAAGTATAATCAAAGATCCCTAGTCCCTAAGTTCAAAAATCAAAAACGGAATTATTTTTGGTCATTTTGTCGCTGTCGAGACAGCAGCAGACATGGAGTTTGCAAGTTAAAATTCGACTATTAAACGGACTCTAAAAATTCTAGGTTTTTGCACAAACGAAGATCTTTTAGTTATCTAACTATAGGAAAAAGTATGAAGTCATTTCGTTAAGTATTGAGTGAGATATGGCCTTTCTTTGACGGGTGTTTTCTGCCCCGACAAACAGTCTAAACGCACCCTTTTAAAAAAAATTTGCGAGCTCGTGAGCTCGAATCACGAGCTGAGTTTTTGTAAAAATTAAGTTTATGAACTAATAAACAAGTATACGAAAGAGTCGTAAAAAGTTTTGCCACTAATCGTAATATATAACGCGTTTATATGAATAAAGGACGTCGTGTGTAATAAAATAGGAATCTCACGGGTGTTTCTTGCCAAATTTCAAACTAAGATTATAAAAAGGATTTGGTATACAGCCGACCTAAACCCTAGAGGTAGAAAGTGTCATTTTTGAAACTATAGGGGTAAAAATTGTCATTTGACCAAAGTTGAGGGGTAAAACTTGTCATTTTACGAAAGTCCATGGGTAAAAGTTGACAACATATAGAACTTTAGAGAAAAAAGTGAAAATGTTTAAATAATAACTTATTTAATAATAATAGTATTAAAATAAATAATAATAATAATAATAATAATAATAATATATTAATTATTATTATATTATTATATTATTATTATAATTATTATATTATTATTATTATTATTATTATTATTATTATTATTATTATTATTATTATTATTATTATAAATTCTTATTGGTAATAAGAATTTTAAATACGTTTTAATCAATAACGAACGAACGAAGGATCTATTTAACAGACGAACGAGGTATTTTATTAACAAACGAATGGAACGAAAACATAAAAATAAGAAATAAGATAAATCTTATAACTTTTAAAGAAACTTAATGTTGTCTCAAATATAATGTTTAACCAACAACCAAAACGTTACGAAACGAACATTTGAAACATATATATATATATATACATATATATATATATATATATATATATATATATATATATATATATATATATATATATGTATATATATTCAGAAACGATTACTGAAACTTGACATAACCAACCCAGGTTGCGAGCCGGAGACGTTTATCAACTTTGTTTAACTTTGTTTTCCATCCAGACTGTTCAGGTGACTTTATAGTCCCACTTTTCTTATTAACATGTTTTCCAAATATGTGGGGAGATACATGCTATCAAACCGAACACAAGTATTTTCCTGATTGTTATTGCACTAGGCTAACTGTCCCTTATTATTGCGATTGTATGTATTGAAAGACCCTCATATCATGCACCATTAGTCACCCGCAGGGTGAGCGCAAATATATTGAATAGATCTATTGGCCTGACGACCCATTTGTATTAACCGGATGGATATCCTTAGGGGTATCCGGTTATGCAGATGCATTATATTTGATTTCTTAAAATCGGGGGCAAACCACTACCATTTAATTATGTTAGTGAGACTGGAAACTGTCAACGCATTGCGTGTCATGAGGTTTAGTGCAATATTCCGAACTATGATTGAACTGATTTCCTTACTATTTATCTTGTGTTCAAAATGGATTGTTACTTTAAACACTATAGATTCACTCAACCTTTGTGTTGACTTTTTAAGCATGTTTATCTTAGGTAACTAGGAGTATGGCTATCGGCACGGAATGGCTGTGGACTTCCTTTTTATAATAAGAGTGTCCACTTTGTTATCATTCTATGAATAATGTATCTTTTATAACTTATTTTCCGAACCTCCCTCTGGGACCTATATTATGTACTCTGATTTAAATAAATGAATGATAACAATTTTATTTAAAACATTTCTTTTTGAGTCGTTTTCTATTCTCATGACTGTGAACCATGAAGTAACACCCCAAACTTATATTCCGCTGCATATATCGAAAACGGGGGTGTTACATACTCTCATTTCCTTACGGAAATGAGGACAAAGTTTTTGACCCCGGCATCTCCACTTATAGTTTTTATTACTAAGAGCCGTGGGCATCTCATCAGAGTGGAACTTTCATGTACTTCAATGATTATCCGAACATCTTGAATGAAAGTCCGACGAAGATTTTCTCTTCCACTTGCTTTCCCCATGGACCAATGAATTCGGGGTCGAGTCAAGCTAGTGACTCGGTTAACAAAAACATTAGCACTTCATGGGTGACAACCCATGTTTCTGATTTCTTTCTATTTTCTAACACTATGTGTGGGGGAATTCCTCTACTGTGCTTTGTTTTGTGTGTTGTTTGCTCTTATTTTCAGGTTTCCCTTAGATCGTGATGATTGATGCGCCTGTTTTCAATCCAGCCGCCCAATATCCGATCTTTTTGCTAACGATTATCTAAAGATATCTTATTAATCCTGTTTGTGAAAAAAGATTTTTTCCCACACTTGGCTAGTAGTATTACCTTTTTATGTTCTAAGTGTCGGCATAATAGCCGGTACTTTGAATATTGAGGGCAATATTCAGTTCTAAGTGTGGGGGGGAATTCTAGCGAATTTGATCACATGTGTATCTTCTAGTGCCCTAGTACCCCCGTTTTGACCAAAATTTTAAAATTTTTTCCGTTTTTAAATAAGAAATTGCATGAAAAAGAAGTTCTTTGCACACAAAAAATAATAGAAAAAAAAAGTGTTTAATCTTGATTAGGTTAGAACAAGGGGAATCCTGACTCTGCCAGAGTGCTGATCTGGCTGCTTCCTTAACGATTAGACTAAGGTTTTACAATTTGTGCAAATGAAAATGCTAAGCGTAGAGTAGTTGGTTCTATTTAGAGCTTATATAAGTAATCTATGGCTTTTCCTCCCAGGAGCTCCTAATCTGAATAAATTAGTGCTGTTTTCAAACTTTTGAACGTTAAAATCATTTTGTTATGCAAAACAAATTTTTATACAATTTTGATATAGAGTCCGAGTTCAACTTTTTATTTTAATTTTTGAGAAAGCACATTAAAAAAAAAAAAAAAAAAAAAAAAAAAAAAAAAAAAAAAAAAAAAAAGGAGTGATATTGCAAAATAAGAAAATGGAATGATATTGCAAAATGAAATAAGTGATGATGTTGTAAAAATAAAGATGTATATGTTGTTTATATGAATAAATGTAGGAAACTTGCTTTTTCTTAAATTTAAATCGGAAGTTGAACTAGGATTAGTCAATTTTGTCATAAAGGTTAAACGGTAATTTGGTAGATTGTTGATTTCAAAGACACCGAAAGCTCCGGTATTATTCTCTGTGAGGTGTCAAAAGCCTGGTCACCTAAAACCAACTGGTTTGGGATGTGCCGAGAAGAAAGCCGTTACATGGAGTGATCTCACCTTTGAGTCTCTAATCTCTAAATGATCGTTTGTTGCTATTTATTTAAGTTTTTAATACTAACTTAGTGGGAATATCCAAAATCTTTGAAATCGAAATTCCGCTTATTCTGGTACTATTCTCTGTGGGGTGTCAAAAGCCTGGTCACCTAAAACCAACTGGTTTGGGATGTGCCGAGAAGAAAGCCGCTACATGGAAAAGGCCCTTTTCGATCCTTAGATTTTCGAGGTTCCCGGTAAATTAGTATTTGACTTAAACAAATAACAACCATAATAAATATAGATTTTTGCGGTCAAAATTTTGAAAATGAGCACACTCACCTTACTTGAATAATTGTGGGAGTAAAAAGTTAAGTTTCGGCTTACATAGATTATTAATATAAGTAGTGTTAGCATTTTACAAAAACATTTGCACATTGAGTTTAAGCTTGGTTGGGAGTATAAAAAGAGGATGACGATTACAATTCCCTGGAGACACCCATTTTGTGTGAATCCCGTTCCATGATACCATTTTTTGAAAATCAAGCATGTTATCTATTTTTGTTCTAGTTTAAATTTCTTGCATTGAATAAAAAGTCTAAACGGGGTATACTTGGTATTCTTTTGATCATTTCATTACTTTATATGATCAGATTGCTAGGGACTATTTGATAGTGTGGGGGGATGATGAGTGCCTATTTACTCATCATTTTATGCCCATATAATACATAAAAAAAATATGCTAAAACGGCCAAATACACCAAATATTACTGCAGATATCCTTGGTTTGTGTTTTTATGTATTTCAGGTACAAAAGGATTGAAAACAAGGAAAAATGGACAAAACCGAGCACGAGATTGGAAAGTCGTCAAAAGCCGAAGCCGGGAAAGGAATTTCAAGTTTTGATCACATTTATGCTCAAGTTGTCAAAAGTCAACCCTCAAGAATATCAAAATGTCAAAAATGGTCCATGGAAATAATTTTAAGATTTGGCAGAATTGGTCCTTGAATTTTCAGAATTGGCAAAGATGGTCCCTAAACTTAAAAAACTAATTCCAAAACTTATCCTAATAAACCACAACCGGATTTAACCCTTACCCCAACCCAATTTCCTGGCCTAACAAATAAACCCAACCCAATCCAACCCTTAACCCGTACCCCTTTAGCTAATAAAATACGGGGTCAAATCGAAAAGTTCAACCCCTGTATCCCTTTTCTATGCCGCCAAAAGCAATCCCAGACATCCATGTCCCCCCTGCTCCCATGACAATCTCTGCTTCAGCAAACCTATTTGCCCCATCCCGCATGCGCAACAATTCACAAAGTCTACCATTTCCACGCTGGAAATCCACCCAACCATTTTGGCGCCAAAATCCCATTTAAGGGCTGAGATGATTCAAGACCAATCCAAGGGCTCAGAATGAAGCACAGAAGCACAAGAAGAGTGAGAAGAACCCTAGTTAGTTTTAGTATAAATAGAATGTGATTGTAAGCCTGTGGGCAGTGAGTTTTTTAGCAGTTAGTTTTTTTTAGCAGTTAGTTTTTTTTAGTTAATTTTAGTTTCAATTTAAGTTTTCAGCTCTATTTAAATTTAAATGTCTTTTATCTCAAAGAATTGTAATCTCAGTTGAAGTTTAATAAAAGTGGAAGTTTTTTATTAAAATCTGTTATTGTGAATTATAGTCAGTTACTGTTAAAAGTAAATCATAAGCTCTCATTCCTGTTCTTTTAAGCTCATTAAAGCTTAATATAGCTTTTGTGAGCTTAGTTGTGTTTAATTCTGAATTAATTTAAAAAGTCAAATAAGGTCAACAAAAGTCAAAATGGTCAAAGAAGCTGGAGCATGGTGAATTGTGGATGGCCATGGGTTGGAGCTTCTTGGGAATCATTAGGGTGGTTCAGAACTGAATTTGTCCTTGTTTAGAGCAAAGGGTTGTAAGTTTAAAATTCCAAATTTTCTTGCTCATTTACTGTTCATGTGCTTATTTACTGCTTATTTGCTTGTTTACTGTTTTCAATCTACTTATTATTGCTTTTGTTAGTCATTTGTTGCTTATTTAGAAGGTTGTTCTTAGTTGTGGCTGATTTGTTCTTAAAACTCAATAAAAAGCCAAAAATAGCTTATTATAGGAATTGCTTATTAGTGCTTAATTTTTCATTCAATGTTGATCATTAGTGCTTAAATGACCTAGTTGTAGCTCTGTAATTCAAAATCCAAGCTTAAAATTGTCTGTTCTAGTTTTAAAACCAAAACAACCCTCTTAAAGGGGTGTTTGGCATAAGCTTATTTAAGGTCTAATCTGGTGAACACTGTTCATGTGCCAATTTGGAAACTTTAATCTTGCTTAAATTAACTGGAATGAGCTGTTTGTAAGATGTTTTGAGCCAATTTGATTGATTTCATAGTTTTGAGTTGTTTAGTGTATTTATAGGTTAAGTACTGATCATTTTAGCTTATTATAGCCATAAGCTTTTTCTATGATAGCTTTTGGTATTTTTGTGTCCAATTCAGTCCATAAAGTCAATATTCAGTAGTTGATTAAGTCTCATAAAGCTTGGATCACTTTTGCTCAAATCTGCACAGAACCACAGAACATATATGCAGTCTGCAGTAATATTGGAATGCCCATTTTAGTGCTTATTTGTGGTTTTTTGTGCTAAATTCTGTGAGTTCCTAGTATTTTGATTTTAGATCTGTTCTTATTCCTAAGTTCCAGCCCTTAGTTTAGCTTATTTGAGCTTTAAAAATAAGCTCAAAAGTCTCCTACACATACAAGCATACACTGAGCAATCAGTGTATACTTGCCTTGAATAGCTACTTTTTCAGCTTATTCTTAAGCAGTAATTAAGCTTCTCTTGGTCTGAGCTTTTTCCTATGTGCTTATGGGTGTATGAACTTGAGCTGTGTTCTGTTTCATGAAAATTGCTTATCATCTCAGTGCTTATAATTAAGCTTGAAAATCCCCCTTTGGACTGCCCTGCTCATCAGACCTTATTGCTTATTTGGGTGATTTGTGCTTATTTGCTTGAGTTTGTTGCTTATTCTAGTTTTCTTAGCTTATATAGATTGTCCTTAATCAGCATTAGCTTATTTGAGTTTTCTTTTAGCTTAAGTTAGCTTATTTACTAGTTTCATTTTGCCTTAGTTCAATTTCATAGTTATAAGCAGTCTGATTGTTAAGATCTTTTTCTGAGCTTATTTGTAGTTTTTAAAAATAGTGGTGTTATAGAAATTGCTTATTATCTTGTGCTTATTAAGTTTTAATCAGAAAATAAAATTTAAAAAAAAAAAAAAAAAAAAAAAAAAAAAAGATTAGCAAAAAGGAGGCCAAGGGATTCGAACCCAGGACCTCCAGCCTCCCAAGCACACAACACACACACTCACTACCATCTGCCATTGGGTCTTCTCTGGGAAGATCTTGCACAATTTTATTCTTAACCCTTCTTTTTTCTATTTAGCTTATCTCAACTGTTTGCTTAATAACTGCTTATTTAGATAAGCAGTTAACTTGGTTTTAATTTTCCTTGATTCTGCTTATCTTTTAGCACTTTCTTGTAAATTTTCATAATTTTCCATTTTCATTTAATATTTTTTATATATATTTCTTTTAAAAATAGTTTTTAATTCATAATAAAAAATATAAAAGTCAAAAAAATATAATTAGTTTTTAGGCTCGTTTTTGGAATTTCCGGTTAACGTTTTTAGCGTAATTTGATTATTGTTTAATTTTCTTTGTTCACTCACTTTTCATATCTCAATAAGAATTATAAAAACACAAAAATCCAAATTCCATCCTTCAAGCACTTTAATTCCAAACCGATAACAAAATCCTCGATTCACACCTCGTCGGGAAACGACCCGGGTAACACTTGCCCGGTATCTCATATCGTATTCACGGGTTTTGCACGTTAACCTTTTTTCTAAAGGGTTGGCTTGTTGATCCCCGCGTATCACGCATATCCGATATTTTTCATATATATATATATATTATATATATATATATATATATATATATATATATATATATATATATCCGATATATATCATATATATATATATATTATAACGGATCAGTTTTTGATCCCAGACATCCATGTCCCCCCTGCTCCCAAGACAATCTCTGCTTTAGCCAACCTATTTCCCCCCCTCCCCATGCGCAACAATTCACAAAGTCTACCATTTCCAAACTGGAAATCCACCAAGCCATTTTGGCGCCAAAATCCCATTTAAGGCTAAGATTATTCAAGACCAATCCAAGGGCTCAGAATGAAGCACAGAAGCACAAGAAGAGTGAGAAGAACCCTAGTTAGTTTTAGTATAAATAGAATGTGATTGTAAGCCTGTGGGCAGTGAGTTTTTTAGCAGTTAGTTTTTTTTAGCAGTTAGTTTTTTTTAGTTAATTTTAGTTTCAATTTAAGTTTTCAGCTCTATTTAAATTTAATTGTCTTTTGTCTCAAAGAATTGTAATCTCAGTTGAAGTTTAATGAAAGTGGAAGTTTTTTATTAAAATCTGTTATTGTGAATTATAGTCAGTTACTGTTAAAAGTAAATCATAAGCTCTCATTCCTGTTCTTTTAAGCTCATTTAAGCTTAATATAGCTCTTGTGAGCTTAGTTGTGTTTAATTCTGAATTAATTTCAAAAAGTCAAATAAGGTCAACAAAAGTCAAAATGGTCAAAGAAGCTGGAGCATGGTGAATTGTGGATGGCCATGGGTTAGAGCTTCTTGGGAAGCATTAGGGTGGTTCAGAACTGAATTTGTCCTTGTTTAGAGCAAAGGGTTGTAAGTTCAAAATTCCAATTTTTCTTGCTCATTTACTGTTCATGTGCTTATTTACTGCTTATTTGCTTATTTACTATTTTCAATCTGCTTATTATTGCTTTTGTTAGTCAATTGTTGCTTATTTAGAAGGTTGTTCTTAATTGTGACTGATTTGTTCTTAAAAGCCTAAAAAGCCAAAAAATTAGCTTAGTTTAGGTTTAGCTTATTCAGTGCTTATCCACATTTGAAAAAGGTTCATTAGGGCTTTATTTAACTAGTTAATCATCTGTCTTCAGATTTCATTGCTTATAGTAGCTTAAATCAGTTCAAAAATTCAAAACAGTGGCATAAAGGGGTGTTTGGGTCAGGACTGAAATGGGTCAAAATGGGTATGTACTGTTCATGTGCTCTTTTGAGAAGTTTAATCCGGCTTAATTTAGTGTAAATGAGTTGTTTATAGAAGGTTTTCAGTTGTTTTGAAGGATTTAATTGAACTGAGTTCGTTGTTGAAGGCTTAAGGATAATACTGATCTAGATAAGCTGCTAAAGCTATAAGCTTGTTTGGTGTTTAATTTTGGTATTCCTGGTTCCCTTTTAGTTCCTTAAGTTGATTTTCAGTTGTGGGTTTTATCCATTTAGGTGTTGTTGTGTTTTGGTCAAGTTTTGTGACAGTCTGCACAGAACAAGCCCATATGCAGTCTGCAAGTTTTTTTAAGCTCAGTTCATAAGCTCATTATAAGCCCTTGATATCTGACCTTCTGTTTTTAAGCCCCTAGATGTATGAACTTTAGCTCTTATCAGTTTTGTGGTATTTGCCATTCATTACCTAGCTTAAAAATAAGCTTGAAATCACCTCTGTAGGGTGATTCAAGCCTGCAAACTCAGACCCTTTTTTGCTTATTTAAGAATTCAGTGCTTATCTGCTTAGTTTGTGGCTTATTCTGAGATTGTGGGTTCATGTAGAGTATGCTTTGCTTAGTTTAGCTTCTCTTAATTTCATTTAGCTTAAAATAGCTTATTAGCTAATTTTCTAATTTGCTTTTTCTCATTTCCTCTATTTTGCCCACTGTTTTGATTAAGTGCTTATCTCTGATCTTTTCAGTAGTTTTCAAAAATAGTGTTAGTTGTAAAAATTGCTTATTATCTTGTGCTTAGTTAGTTTTAATCAGAAAAATCAAAAAAAAAATAATAATAATTTTCAAAAAAGCTGAGGCCAGGGTTCGAACCAGGGACCTCAGCCTCACCAACACCTCACAACACACACTCACTACCATCACTGCCCTTGGGACTTTTCTGTCCTTCTTCCTTTCTTTATTTCTTTTAACCATTGTTTCATTTTTATAGCTTATTCCAACTTTTAGCTTATTAACTGCTTAACTGAATAAGCAGTTGGGTCCAATCAAAACAGTGGGCAAAATAAATCTGAAACTATTTTTAATCGTTTATTTAGTTTAAATCTATTTTTAATTCATAATAAAAAATATAAAAGTCAAAAAAATATAATTCTTTTTTTTTAATTTTCTTTTATCTTTTAGGACTTAGAAAAAATAAATTTGCACTCGTTGGGTTAATTTTTAAAGATTTCACATTTTAAGGCTCGTTTTAAGTCCCCGGTTTGCGTTTTTAGCGTAATTTGATGTTTGCGTAATTTTCTTTGTATATTTGCTTTCCATCACTTAATTAGAATTAAACAAAACACAAAAATCCAAATTCCATCCTTCAAGCACTTTAATTCCAAACCTTACACGAAATCCTCGATTCACACCTCGTCGGAAAACGACCCGGGTAACACTTGCCCGGTATCTCATATCGTATTCACGGGTTTTGCACGTCAACCTTTGTCCTAAAGGGTTGGCTTGTTGATCCCCGCGTATCACGCGTATCCGATATTATTTTTCATATACTTTTAAACGGATCACTGAACTTGAATTTTTGTGAGAAAGGTGATGATCATAGAAGGAGCTTGATCTTTGCTTCGGATCAAATAGACCCAAGTCCATCTGGAGAAATCATCGACAATTACCAAAATGTAGCATTTACCGTTTATCGTTTGAACACGCATAGGGCCACACAAATCCATATGAAGTAGTTGAAAAACGTGATCAGCACAGTGTTCTGTTTTTGAAGGGAAATGTGCACGAGTACTTTTTCCTTGTTCACAAGTTGGACATAAGTGATCTTTTGCATATCGAAACCTTGGAAGACCATCGACTAGTTTGTGACGTGCAAATTCAGTCATGGTTTTAAAATTCAGATGAGACAGTCGTTTGTGCCATAACCAAGATTTTGTCGAATGTGCTTTGGAAAGCAGACATATAGGAGAAGAAGCAGTCATATCAGACATTGAAATGGTGTAAAGACTAGTTCCACGTTTGCCCGACATGAGATCATTTCCTTGTAAATCACGAATGAAACAAGTTTTCTCCCGAAATGCTACTTCCGAATCCCCATCACAAAATTGGCCGACTGAGAAAAGGTTGTGACCAACGCCTTCGACATACTATACACGACTAATTTTGATGTTGCCATTGACATAATCTCCATAGCCTATGATAGTAGCGAAATGATCGTTCCCGAATCTGACAGTGCCGATGAACTTTGCAACAAAATTTACTAAAAGTTTGAGATTGCCTGTCATATGTCGGGAACAACCGCTATCAACAATCCAGAGAACAATTTGAACCACCTGCATCACACGAAGATGGAGAGATGGTAACGGTAGATCCCATTGGGTTAGTAACACAATTATTAATCACTTTAGGTAACCATGTAAAACTAGGTTTCCTTTGTAACCAACGTTGCCATGTCCAACTAACTTTAGCCTTCTTCTTAGTGAATTCGCTAGGTGATGGGATTGTATTAGGAGTTGTTGTCGCAACTATTGGGGTGTCTACGGCATCTTTAGAAACTACACTTGGCGGTTTTTCTAGTACAGACTTAGAAGCAAAAGTGGGAGTAGAGGGAATGCCAGATGTACGTTTCTTATTATGAGATAAAAGAGATTTTGCAACACATTTCTTATGATCACCAGATAACATGATTTTACGACAGAACACACAAGATGCATCAACATTCAAAACATTCAAAGTCTTTACATTTATTACATCAAGATTAGAACAACAAGTTTTTAAGTTCGATTCTAAATCAGACGCAACATGCATTTTATTCAAACTCCTAAGGTGATCTTCAACTTCTTGGTCTTTTAGTGTTCCACTCCTACGTTGCCAGATCCTATTCTTCTTTTTGATGTTCTTATGTTTGGACCTGCTAACGCTAGTAAGGGTGACTATTCCTGTAGAAATGGAAACATTCAAATTAGTAATATGAGGGGATGTTTGCCTAGGTGTGGTGTCCATTTTGTGCATTCCTGGTGCAATCACATTTGTGTTAACAAAATTTCATTTTTCAAGTAACTAAATTTTCTCTTTGAGTTCAATAATGATGTGATTCTTTTATTGAATTTTTGAATCGAGTTCTCTATTTAAGCAAACGGTGTCATTACAATTTTGAAAAACTTCATCGATGTCCTTTTCATATCTGAAAATTTGACTTTTTAAAACAGCATTTTCCATTTTCATGTTTCTCAACTTTGGATGTGTGACTGTTCTGAAAGGACACCGTTTCTTTTTGACTTTGCAATTTTAATTCAAAATTAAGACTCTGAGTTTGACACAATTGTAGCTTCTGATTGAGTTGAAAATTTTCTTTTGAAAGGTTACTTTGCACATCATCATTGAGTTTAATGATTCTCTCATTTTCTATTTTTAAATACACAATTTCATGTCTTAACGTTTTAGCGTCAGCAGTGTGATCATCAACAAGCATAGCATTGCAAGACACATAAACCGAATTCATAATCAAAGAGATAATATCAGAACTTAGAACATCTTCCAAGAGTCGATCAGCTTCATTTTGTAAAACTTTATTTCGGCTTTTTTTGTTTTGAGATCGCATTTTCTGTTGCATTGAAAGTGTTCATCATGGATGTTACTTCTGTTTGGAGTTCCTGTTCTCAGTGTGTAGCACAAAGATGCAAATGTTGAACATATGGTAAAAATTGTTTTTGAAAAATTTCTCTCTTTTCTTTTTCGTAAGGAGATAGAAAATTGGAAACTGTTATCTCAGAATTACGTTCAATTGCTTGTTCCAAAAATTTGATGTCTTCCATAAACGTATCAAAATATCTAAGTACAAGACATCATTTTGGTAATGGTGCAATTACACAAGAAGTTGGTAAAGGACCATTTATTTGTGCCACTGGTTTAACAAGACCAACCTCAGAAGAAGATTTATTAATTTGCATTACAAACCATGGTTGTTCTGTTTTATCTTTTTGAGGAACGAAGGTGTCAGAAATATGAGGTACTTTCGAATAATCAAATGGTATACCATATGGTTTAAAACTCATTTTTGATCGACTCTCTTCTTTCTGTTCATGTTCTTTCTCACAATCATGTACAACAACACGCACAATAGATTCATCAAATAATTGGTCTGCACTATACAACTTTGGATTTTCTTTGAGTGATGTGTGTAGAAAACGTGGTTTATTATCACCTAAAGCAAAACCATGACCTATGGGACTTGGTTTCAAAGTGAACTTTTGTATTGTTGTGATAGACTCACCAGTTTTGTATACAACATTTTGAAACTCTTTTAATTTGCACTCCAGGTCGACAATTTCATCAAGGTAAGAATTAATTTGTTTCCTTGACTTTTGTTTGTGTTCAGAAAAATTAGCTTGACAAGTGGACTGCTCGGTTGTTGTTATCAAAAGTTTTGAATTGAGATGTTCAACTTGTTGTTTAAGCTCAATTTTGTCTTCTTCCAGTTTGGAAACCAATTTACTGTTAGACACAATTAATTATCGTATTTGATGTTGTAAATCTTGTTCTTTGACATAAGCTTTTTTGAATGCAACTTCAAAACTTTGTTCTCGTTTTTCTTTTGTTTCAAAATTTGTAAGTTATATTTTATAGCACTCAAGATCCTTAGTTAATAATGCAACTTTTGCTTTTAAGTTTCTGTTGATCTCATTGCATTTATCAATCTGAGATTTTTGTGAGTCCAACTGGGTTTGGGTGGTCAATCGCAAGGTCATGAGTTCTGGATCTGGACCGAGCGAAAGATCATTTTGTTCAATTTGATCATTGTTATCGTCATCAATTGGATCATCAAATGTAACAACTGGGTTAATTTTATCTTCATCAAATGTAACAACTGTGTTCATTTGTTCATCTTCTTGAGGAGATAATAATGAATCATTTTGAACAACTTGCTCTTCATCTGATGTAGATGCAGATGGTGATACAATTTCATGTATTAGACATGTTGAATCAGGTACCTGAGACAGACCGTCAGTATCATATACTGGGCCTGTGTCACTCATGTGCAGTTCCTGCATGTAGGCCATAAGCATCACAGCTACATTTGCTTCCAAGTCCTCCATGTCATCATCAGAATGTGCATTCGCCATGAAGCTGTTATCTTTCTCAGTGAGAGTGCCCCCAGATTCATCCTTGAGAGCAAGAAGTAGTGCCTGCTTTTGAAACTCACTGCCTCTTGTTTAAGCATTAGCCAAATGACCTTTCCCATTGCAGTTGTAGCACTTAACCATTGTATTTCCAATCCCTGTATTCCCAGTCTCAACTATTTCAACCCTTCTCTCAGGAGCACCTGCATTGTTCCTACTTCCACTGGCTGCATTAAACCTTTGTCCATTTCCAGAATTTCCCATATAACCCCCTGATCCAGTTCTTCCATAAGCACGATTCTGAATTTCAACTCGTCCATCTTGTACAACAGCTTGATTCCTTGTGTTGGATGAAGTGCAGAGATGATTGTTGGATTTCTTAGAGAATTTGCTGAAAGCACGAGCAATGAGTGCAAATCCTTCATTCAAAGAGTTGAATGCATCATCTTTATCACTGTTTGTATTGGTGTAGAGCATGGTGTCAGTGTTGACATAGGGGACTAGTTGATTTGCAGTTGATTGCTGTGTTGAATCATATGGAATGAGTTGGGTGGAAGAGGTTTGTTGAGGATAGTTAAAATGATGTTGATGTTGGACATAAGCATGGTTTGACTGTGGAGGTGCAGCAAAGTGAGATTGAGCTATCAGTGCTAGTGAGTTTGGAGTTGTAGAAGGTGAATAAGTACCACGTAGAGCTCGATCTTTGTCAACTTTAGACTGATGGTGCTTCAGATAATCATACAACAACCCATAAGATGCATTGTGTAGATTTTTTGCTTGACGAACAAACGTGACATATCTTTGCCAATCAGGACCAAGACAGCTGAGAAACTTTGTGTTGATTGCAATCCTGGGTAAAACAATGTTGTGTCTGTCCAAGTCATTAATGATGTTTGTAAACCGATGGTAATAAGACTCTAGTGATTCCCCTGATTCAATCATGAACATTGTGTATTCAAGGTAGAGTTTGGATTCCATGTCTTCTTGGTTCAGTTCAGTGCCTTCCATTAAGAGATGAATGTGTTCCCACATGTCCTTAGCAGTTTTCTGAGCATCAATGCTTCGGAAGATTGGATTAGGTATTCCCTGAAGAATGTATGACATTGCAAATTCATTTGCTTCACGATGAAGTATTTGCTCTGCAGTAAGTTGAGCATCAGGAATAGGGGTCACAGTTGCTTCTCTTGGAGGAATAGCATTTGGATCTCCAGGAACCATTGTAGTTGGCATTTGAAATGGACCTTCAATGATAGCCTTTTTCATATATTTTCCATATGGTTTCCTGAGTTCAAAGAACCTTAAGAATCGACTTGCCCATTGAACATAGTTACCAGGAGTGAGCATAGGAGGTGTATCAAGTGATCCAACTTCATCTCTTGATTGTTGACTGCTGATTGCCTCACACATTTGATCAAACCAATGTGGTTGTTTTGCAGGAAGTGGGAAGGATTGCATCGGTTGTTGTTGATATGGTTGTTGTTGAGGAATTGTAGTTGTGGGAAAAATTGATGTTGTTGCATGAAGAGTTGTTGTTGAGGATACTGCGGTTGTTGAGGATACTGCGGTTGTTGAGAATATTGTTGTTGCTGAGGATACTACTATTGTTGATTGTAAAAGTAATTGTAGTTGGGTGGTTGAGACATTATGTGGAAGTAAAGTAACTTGTGGATGATGGATCTTTTAGGATAAAAAAGGCTGTTGTTGTAGTTTAGATGTCTAAGTAGAAAATGTGGATAAAAGTCCTTACTCGAAGAATTAAGTTCTTACTCGAAGCTTTTTACTCGAAGAATGGTTACTTGAAGATTCAATTCCTTACTCGAAGACTAAAGTATAAAGAAGTATATGGCCCCTTACTCGAAGAAATTAAATCCTTATAAGTTCTAATTTCCTAACTCGGAAAGTATAAACATAACTAAACTTGCTCGAAGGACTTGCTTACTCGAAGAAACCTTACTCGAAGAATCCTTACTCGAAGAGTAGAATTTCACGAAGTATATAATCCCTTATTAGATGGATTATAAGTGAAGAAGTTCTGATTTCCTAACTCAGAAAATATAAACAGAACTTAAGTGTAAACGTTACTCGAAAAAGCTTGCTCGAAGAAAACGTCTAACTCGAAGTCTTGCTCGAAGAACTTAAGCTTACTCGAAGACTAAGTTGAAGAATCACTTCTAACTCGAAGAACTTCAACTGTCTTACTCGAAGAAACTTGCCTAAGTCGAAGGATTGCGTGACAAAAAACTTCAAATTTTCTACCAAAGCTAATCTAAAACAACCTAATCTATCCCTTGGCGATTGATACCACTTGTTAGAACTTGCTTATGAATAATGAACTTCATTAATCAAGAACTAACCCCCTTCTCATCATGAGAAGGAGTATTTATAGTGTTTACAATAACAAGGGGCGTTGCCCTAATAGTAGAAATAAACACAAGGCCACGGCCCATGGGCCTTCTACATAGGCCGAACCTTAAAACAAACATAAAGGCCTTAATAGAAAAGTAACCTATTACATAAACTATGACCAATACTTGATACTGTGAAATGTGTTCCCAACATTCCTTGTCAGAAGTGTCAACTTTTAGAAGGTGAGTGGTATTTAAGGTGGGTTAATTGATGTGAGTGAGTTGGGGTAACTTTGGGGAAGAGGATGAATAGTAAACCTACTATTCGTGCCTTTTTTGACTGGTTTTATTATTGTTTGACTTGGGTAAAAGGGTGGATGGGTACGGGTTGCAATTATTGGATCTGGATTGGGCTTGGTTATTGTTGGGTTTATTATTTGGTCCGGTTT
Source organism: Artemisia tridentata subsp. tridentata (assembly GCA_021014915.2). Taxonomy (NCBI): domain Eukaryota; kingdom Viridiplantae; phylum Streptophyta; class Magnoliopsida; order Asterales; family Asteraceae; genus Artemisia; species Artemisia tridentata. The sequence goes on from CP139509.1 coordinate 311,363,993, forward strand.
GGTTTGTGTAGGATTTAACTTTGTTAGTTTAGGACTAACTTTGAAAATGGTTAGGACCTTTGGTGAAAATGTTTTAGGTTTAGGGTTAAATGGGTTTAGGATTTTTCATTTGAAGTTTAATCACGATCCAAAATGTAGAATTTTATCCCCGGGTCCGGCTTTTCACACTCTTTCCAATCCCAGGCTCGTTTTTTGTCCGTTTTGTCTTTCTTTTTGTCCTTTTCTCATATTCGTTAACTGCACATACACAAACACAAAAAAAAGCATATATTTGGCATTTATGGTCTGTTTTTGGTCTTTTGAGTCCGTTTTTGATATATAAGAGGTATGTGAAAACACACATACGAAAATCCCCCAGACTAAGGTATTGCCGTGCCCTCACGCAATGTCATCAACTCACGCTTTTGAAACCAAAAATTTCAAACCTCTTTTTACTAAAAACTTTGAAAAGAAGCAAAGTGTTCCTCAAAAGAGATTAAGAAATCAAAAGTTCTAAAAACGCCCCGTTTGACCATTTTATCATGTATAATATCTTTTTTGTATTTTTCTTTTTATGACGGGATGTTGACTTTCATTATTTAATAAATAACTTTTAGGATCACGGAGTAAGAAGCACTTTTCATGAAAAAGCTTCCATTCGGATAAAATTCATCGTCCTTGATTATTCACATGTCCCCAAACCAAGCTTAAAAACGAAATCATTGTTAAATACAAGTTAAATGCTAAAACTACCAATAGATGCTAATTGTGTACGCGCAACTACTCCTTGCTTCCTTATTCCTAGTTCCTCTAAAGATTTTATAAAAAAAAATGAGTTTTTCTTTTTATTTCGATAGATTTTTGGTCCGATAAAGGCACCAAGTTTAGACGCTAACTAGTTTAAAATCCTTCCCTCGAGAACTGTTGCCCATAAAAATGAGGTCCACATCAAGGTCCTAATTTAACACGATTTAGGGGATATCCTTTTTATTTCATCCGAAACAACTCATATACGAGTCCAGAGACAGAAGCTTTATTTAGATATCCCCAGAGTCAAAATTTGGCATTATTTAACATTATTAAGCACATTAGCCCTCGGTCCTTTATAACAACTGCAACAACGGGAGCGAACCGTCAAGAAACAGTAGCCAATTATGACCTTGGGAATTTCCTCTGCCTTTTTGAAGTCTGAGTCAACGGGAGCTAACCGTCAGGAAACAGAAAACTTTTATGGCTTTAGATTATTTAGTTTATTACTTCCACCTTTTGAACAACCATGTCAACGGGAACGAACCGTCAGGGCACAGTAGTCTATTATGGCTTCGGTTTATTATTACATATATGGCGCCAAATCTCGAGTCCTACGGTCTTTCAACATCCGAAACAATAGCAGCTAACTATCCAGAATCAGTTGTATTATTTCCCCGTAACGCTGGCAGTACTGTTGAAACTAAGAACGTTCTAAAGAATAGTTTCTTGGATCGTTTTGAGCCTTAGGGTTTAACAATAACAATGAATAAACATGCACAGCGGAATAAGAACAAATCAATTGTTATTGACACAAAGTTTTTCTTCACAATCACCTCCAATTATATTTGATCAGAATATAACATGTTACCTAACTGTAACAGGGATCTAAGACACCTCAGACCTTGAAGGATACGAACCAACTTTACAAACCCTAGGCGTTTACAAACCTACACGCCTAGGTTACACACACACACCTTTAATCTACATTGTGAAAGACTTAATAATAAAACCTGTACCCTATGTCTCTTTATATAATAGAGACAATTAGGGTTTACAAAGAATATTGCTAAATAATTAAAAGATTCATAGTAATCTTTTCTTCCATTGAAGTTTCATCCTTTGTCACTTTAAGTCCCTCTTGTTTCATTCTTCTATTTATTTTGTCTCATCAAATCAATAATCCCAACAATCTTCCCCTATTTGATGATGACAAAACAAACAAAGTCGTGTACGAACTTCCCTAGACGAAGTAGCAGAAGTTGAGATGTGATCATCTCCCTGAATGAAACTAAGAAGTCTTCCCCTTAAACAATGTCATGCCATCACAATATTTCTTTCCCTTTTTGTTATCAACAATTAGAGAATGAATAAACAATATAAACTTCCCCTTAAGTGATGCATGTACATTAACTCTCTTGTGTGTGTGAACTTCCCCTGTGTGTTTAAACCAACATCTCCAATCAACACTATACGCTTCCCCTTACTGCTCGTAACTCAAGCATATATAACGAACCAAACACTACTAGCAGTAGAATGAAAAATATGTCGAGCAGCAGGATATAACGTAGCAGCAGTGTGCAGCAGCAGAAACATATACGTAGCAGCAGAGTAAATTACAACTAGCAGCAGAGTGTAGCAGCAGAGTGATATCGAGCAGCAGAATATAAATATTGACCCTCATGATATACTACTGATTACAACCAATTGGCATTGAGCCCACCATGGAGCCCACATTCACCTTTCTTTGCCAATCACATCCTCACGTAAGCAATAAAAATAATAAAGTCCAAGCACAAATCGACAACAAAGTAATCAGCAGCAACGTCAACAGTACGAGATTTCATCAAACGATTTGTCTTTTTGTCATCACACAATTAACAAAATAATAACGAAGTCGATACCTTTTAATAATCTCTGACCGACCAATCGATTAAAATATAGAAACCATGCAATCCCACGTGAATGATATTCACAATTGAGAAAATCACATCCTCCACCGACCCACTTAATTCGAATCAGCCAATCAATAGAATATGTATGTGACGACAAAACAAGTAATATACGAGCAGACTGTATTTGACGACAACACATATAATATTAAATCAGCCAATTAGATCGATCATACCATGTGCAAACCTTTTCACATCTGCTTACTTCGACGACAATAAACTTTTTCACCAAATTTTCTTTTGTCGACATCTTTTTCTTCACGACACTAATAAACTTTGTGAATCCCTAGGTAACGAGCTCCCCAAGCTCTGATACCAATTGTAGAAACTAATGACGTGCAAAGAATAGTTTCTTGGATCGTTTTGAGCCTTAGGGTTTAACAATAACAATGAATAAACATGCACAGCGGAATAAGAACAAATCAATTGTTATTGACACAAAGTTTTTCTTCACAATCACCTCCAATTATATTTGATCAGAATATAACATGTTACCTAACTGTAACAGGGATCTAAGACACCTCAGACCTTGAAGGATACGAACCAACTTTACAAACCCTAGGCGTTTACAAACCTACACGCCTAGGTTACACACACACACCTTTAATCTACATTGTGAAAGACTTAATAATAAAACCTGTACCCTATGTCTCTTTATATAATAGAGACAATTAGGGTTTACAAAGAATATTGCTAAATAATTAAAAGATTCATAGTAATCTTTTCTTCCATTGAAGTTTCATCCTTTGTCACTTTAAGTCCCTCTTGTTTCATTCTTCTATTTATTTTGTCTCATCAAATCAATAATCCCAACAAGTACCTTGATGTGTACCCAACTCTCATAAGCAATAATTCTCTAAAGAAGGAGTAAAAACTAACTATCGCCAAAACCGTGCACCTTTAATTATTTAAAAAACTATATTTTTGGTGTTTATTTAGCTGATGGGAGCAAAAAGCCACAATTTAACCTCTATGAGCTCTAAAGAGATCCAACTACTCCACGCTTAGCATCTAACTTATAAATAACTCTATCATTTTTCTTTCTTCGCAAATTTAAAATCCTAAATAATAAGATCCGCGAATACTTAGTCGAATAAAGTAAAGCTTTGCATATTTAAAGTCAATTGTGGAAACTTGCAAATTCTTGGCTAGAATTCGCGTTTTATCTTCTTGTATAAAAGACTAGAAAAAACTTTCAATTATAAAGGTTAAGGGGACAAGCTAGATCTCAACACGGTCGATTACGTCAAAATTTTAGATCTCAACGGGGTTGCCAGAGTATAAGGCAAAATGCAAGGTAAAATCAAATCAAAAAATTAACCCCCCCCCCCCCAGACTAAAATGAAACATTGTCCTCAATGTTTTGAAATAGGGGTTCTCTTATGCAAATCTAAAGTCGTTTATTAATTATGCTAATAGATAAACATTAATCGATAAGATTTTGGATACGGATTTCCCAATAAGCACTGAAGGATGAAACTCGAGTGGATGAAAGACAAAACCACGAGCACGAGAGTCTTCATAATTCGGGCAAATCCTGGACATAAAACAACAAGCACAAAACATAAGAAATGGAAGAGGTGGGCCTCCTCACGTTACACTTATTAGAAAATAGAAAGAAGATAAAAAACACGGGTTGCCTCCCCTGCAATGGCGCCAAAAACTTGTTGCGATATCAAAGTATATATAATATATGATAGTAAGAAACTGACCAAACGGTCAATTCGTTCTCTAACCAAGAGTGAAAATCCCAAGTGGTCGAAGAAAAGTCAAACTATATATATTTCCGGAAGTATTAGATATTCCCTGGTCGTTTATGTCCCAATGAAGTGTGAATGGAAAATCGGGTTCGGTTCGTGATCGGGTGATTTGAATAAGCAAGATATTTTGGAATTATGCTACTTTTTTTTGGGTAAAGGGAGTTACCCCGGTAAATATATAACCAAAAAATGTTAAGTACAAATGGAATATGGCATAGGTACAACATTAACCTCAAGCGAAAAGCTTGATAGACTAGTGTTTATGACAGGCCATAAACACAACAACCCTAGCTATATTACAAATCACCTAACTAGGTAAAATAACAAGATTAAACTTGTAACCAGCGAACATCCCGCTTCCACCAAAAGCACGAAAGGAGCAAGGCTACCCAGGAAGCTTGCCTCCTTAAAAACCCTTTCCAAGAAAAAAACCCAGAGGGAAAACCTTGGAGTAGGGAAAAAGAGTACAACCCTTACCTGACACTCCCCTCGTGAATAAGACAAGCACTTGGAATCTTCCACTGATCTAATAGTAAACGAGACTGCACGGTTATCTTCTTGAATTTGAAGGTAACCAGCTTCAACCGAACGGTAGAGACGATTACTTGGACCACTTGAGCAACAGTAGACTTCTTCTGCTTGAAAAGTCTTGAATTGCGTTCCATCCATAGATAGTAAGTAGTAGCAGCAAGTAATAACCGAGATATAATGCTAATAACCGAACGCCCCTTGGATATAGGCTTGAGGAACGTGATAACATCATCCAATGAAGGCGAAATAGCATCCATACCAGATAAAACCCGAACCTGCAAAGAAAACTGGCACTCAAAAAACAAGTGAGAATGAGAGTCAGGAATCGCATCACAAAGTAGGCATCTAAGCAGGTTCAAATCAACATTAGGACCAACATCCGTTTGCCTCAATCTATCTTGTGTCTTCAATTTCTGCTTAAGAACAAGCCACAAGTGTAATGTATGCCGTGGAATACAATGAGGGAACCACGGAATATGATACCAATCGACCACATCAGCCCGTAATCGAAGAGAATCCCAAGCACCTGCAACCGAGAAAGGCCTTAAGTTGCCATCCAAATCACGCCATAATAATCCATCATCAATATCATCAATAAGATTAGGGACCGGAAGATTGGCTAGGTCCGGGAACCTAAAAATCCAGCCAAGAGGCCATCACCAAGAACGCTTAGACCAACCCGAACAATGTCTCTTGAAGTAAGCATGTCACGAATGGGACTTAAATCACACCACTTATCAAACCACACGGATGTATTCTTACCATTACAAATCTTATGCCATATGAATGGGCGCACCTTGGGTCTAATAGCAAGAAGCTTACGCCAACCCCAACTAACATTACCCAAACAAGGAACATCCTAAAAACTTCTACCTCTAAGTTTGTATTAATGAATCCATTTAACCCATAAAGAATCTTTACTGGTTAAGATACTCCAAATATGAGTAGCCATAAGTGCAACATTAAAATCAGCCAATCTGCGGATACCAAGACCACCTTCATGCTTAGGCTTACAATCAGACTCCCAAGCAACTTTGGCCTTACACCTCTTCATTTCTCCTTGACACCATAAGAAACCTCTCATGAGTTGCTCCAACTCATGAATGATACGAGCCGGAAGGATAAAAACAGAAGCCTGATAAATATGCATGGAAGATAGGACACATCTAACCAATTGGAGCCTACCCGCAAGAGATAAAAATTTATGCTACTTAAAATAGAATACGTAAACAAAAAAGTAAAAAATAAGCACATAAAACAAGAAAACAAAGCACAAATAAGTCCTAACGCAAACTAAACTAAAAACAGGCACTTAAACGGGAATGTAACGAGCTTTGAAAACCTAAAACTCAAAATTTAACCCTAGAAGTGAAAATTTCATTTCTAAAAGTCCTAAATGACTAAAAATAATTTTAGAAAAAAGAATTATATTTTTTTGATTTTTATTTTATTTATTATGAATTAAAAACACTTTTAAACTAAAAATATTATTAAAAATACTAAACTATTTAAGAAAAATCTGAAAATTTTATGAAAAATACTTTAAGCAATGAGGATTCTAAGAAAAATAAAGTGGAAGTCCCAGCTTATTGGAATAAGCTGGGAATAAGCAAAGAAGGCTGATAAGCTAGAGTTGAAAAAGCTGGTTAAATGAATATTAAATGCAAGTTATAACCGAAAAAGACCCAAGGGCAGTTGGTTTGGTGTGGTGTGTTAAAGTGGTTGAGCTAGGGTAACCGACCAAATGGTCAATTCGCTCTCTAACCAAGAGTGAAAATCCCAAGTGGTCGAAGAAAAGTCAAACTATATATATTTCCGGAAGCATTAGATATTCCCGGGTCATTTAGCTTGAATCGCCCCGAATTAAGTGGTCCATGGGGAAAAAACAGGTGCAAGAGAAAATCTCCATCGAACTTCCATGCAAGATTTTTGGATAAGCATTGAAGCAAATGAAAGTTCCAATCCGATGAGATGTCACCGGCTCTAAGGAATAGAAACTATAAGCGGAGATGTCGGGGTCAAAAATGGTATCGTCACTCCCGAAGGAGTGAAGAAGAGGAGAATTCACATGATAGGTAAGAAAAGGAAGAAAGATTTAGATAACAAATGTGAGTGAAAGATAATGGCGATCCTCAAAAGTAAACCTCACATTTTCCTTAATTTGTAAACCATCATTAAAGCTCTTTAAGTCATGGTCTAAAAACACCTTATATAGGTGATTATGAATATAAATAACATATTATGAATAAACAAACGTAGCGGATAAATCACCTATCAATGGATCCATAGAGTCATATGATCAATCAAATAAAAGACAAACAAGATTATACCTTTGTAGCGTGATCCGGGAGTCACCAACAAACACCTATCCCACGTTTGGAATAAGAAACCCAAGAGATCAATAAGGTTGATCTCTTCTATGAATGAAACACACTACACATCACTGTATACCTCTTAGATGCTATTCCTTAACCCCGTAACCTTGCAAGTCACCTTTGAATGAACAAGATTCAAAAGAGAGATGGGAAAAAATAAAACCCTAGGTGGGATTTAATTTAAGGCCGTGAGTTTGAGAGAGGAAGGAGGCAGAGATATTTGGTAAATTGTTAACTAAATAATGAGAAAATAACTCCCATATATTTGACCAAAAATAAAACCAAAATCCCCTCTTCTTTCCCTCTATGGCCGGCCCCTTTATTGGGCTCAAATGGGCTCACTATTTGATTTCCATGTCCAATGGATTAAGTCATTTACTTAGCCATTAGAAGCCCAATAGGGATCCCGAGTTATGTAAGGTTATTTATATATCGTAAATACAAAAAACATGATATATAAAGTGGTACCTCAGTGTATATGTGTGTGACCCCATAGGCTCACATATGTCTAGCCATATAATTATTTATTATGACATGAGCATACTCCAACAGCTCCCACTTGCGACGTCATAATAATCAAGTAATTATACAAGCAAAGGTTAGCGTCTAGCAACACGCCAATGCCCCTAGAAATATGTGAGGTTAGTTTCTTAAACGTCTCATTTTAGATGGTTTATATGTCATCTATCCTTTTGTTACAGATACCATGTTGAACATTAGACATGGATCAAATGTTATTCTAATAGTTCAACCATTATGTTTCTCGATATAGATATTGAATAAGATTACCAAGTGGATCAAGATTCATCTTAATCTCATTTGGGTACAGCCATACAAACATATGTCCAATTCATCAAGGGGCCCAATAGTATCTAACTCCATAACATGTGGAGGAACAAATCCTATTTTGACTGCACGTGTCATTCATATGCTTCATATCACTCCTGATGATGGTTTTTATAACTACCTTATTCAGGACAGCGTTTAACCATACCAAGGAATGAAATTCCACACATGCAAGACCTACTTGCATCTCAAGACTAAGGATAAGAGACATAACCACTTGCGAGATTCACTATTGACGATGATCCATTTAGTGAACACTCGTAGGTTGGGTCAATCCAATGTTCATCACAATGAACAACATGTGAGTTTGGTAAATAATCACCAACACGCTCACATTTGCCTTAATTTGATGATACTCCCGCATCGTCAACCGACAATGGACAATTTTAGAATAATTAAATTATTCATGGATTAAACATGCAAATATAGAATACAGTTGATATGAATGAAAATGATCATAACCAGTACATCAATTCATTATAAACATAAACTGTTTAACATTCCAATTATTTAAATACTAAAAAACAGATCTACATGAGACTACTAGCAGGTCGAAGTCCAATGCTCCTAGCATGTTCGACATGTTTGGTACAAGGCATTGGTTTCGTAAAAGGATCAGCTAAGTTGTCATTTGTGTGAACTTTGAGAAGACGAATATCACCACTTTCGATAACTTCTCGAATGTAATGAACCTTCCGACGAAAGTGTTTGGCACCCTTTTGAACACCTGGTTCATTGGCTATGATAATGGCACCGGTATTGTCACAGTACATATCCATAGGTCGTTCATTGCTGGGGACAATGCCAAGCCCAGAAATGAATTTTCGTATCCAAATCGCCTCCATTGCAGCTTCAGAAGTAGCTGTGTATTCAACTTTTGTAGTGGACATTGCTATAGTGCTTTGTTTGGCACTCTTCCAGTCAACAGCACCTCCGTTCATGATGAAAACATATCCTGTCTGGGATTTGGTGTCATCACGATCCGTCTCCCAGCCTGCGTCAGTGTAACAAGTAACACTGAGCTCACGCTTGACATCACCACCATAAACAAGAAATATATCTTTAGTATTTCGTAGATACTTTAATATGTTCTTAACAGCAGTCCAGTGACATTCTCCTGGATTCTGTTGAAATCTACTCGTTAGGTTTTGAGAGAACGCTACATCAGGTCTAGTGCACCTAACCGCATATATTATGGATCCCACAGCCGAAGCATAAGGGATTCCTTTCATCCTCTTCACCTCAGCAGGTGTAGAGGGTCCTTGAGCTTTACTCAATTCTGTATTTGGTTGCATTGGAAGACTTCCACATTTGGAGTCTTGCATCCTAAATCGCTTCAGGATTTGGTCAATGTATGCACTTTGACACAAGCCGATTAACCGTTTTGATCTATCCCGATAGATCTTGACTCCAAGTATGTACACGGCTTCTCCTAGATCTTTCATGGAAAAACAATTTCCAAGCCAGCATTTTACATCTTGTATCATTGGAATGTAATTTCCCATGAGTAATATGTCATCGACATATAAGACTAGGAACACGACTATACTTCCACTAGTTTTCGTATGCACACATGGTTCATCTAGATTTTGAGTAAAACCAATTTTCTTGATTTCCTCATCAAATCTCTTATTCCAGCTTCTGGATGCTTGCTTTAATCCATAAATGGATCTTTGAAGCTTGCATACTTTAGCGGGATGTTTAGGATTCACAAAGCCCTCGGGTTGCACCATATAAATATCTTCGTTCAGGTGGCCGTTCAAGAAGGCTGTCTTGACATCCATTTGCCAAATCTCATAGTCATAGTACGCTGCTATGGCTATAAGAATCCTAATTGCTCTAACGTCTGCAACAAGCGAGAAGGTTTCTTCATAGTCAATCCCGTAGGTTTGAGTGTAACCTTTTGCTACCAGACGAGCTTTATAGGTGTGTACATTTCCATCCATGTCGGTCTTCTACTTGAAGAGCCATTTGCTCCCAACGGTTTTAGCGTTAGGAAGTAGGTCAACTTCGACCCAGTCATCATTGTCTTTCATGGATTGCATCTCCGCATTCATAGCTTCGATCCATTTATCGTGTTCAGGACACGATAATGCATCTCGATTGTTAGCGGGTTCACCATGATCCCCTAACTCATGTTCCTTAGCATCGACATAGAAACCATATCGCTCAGGTGCTTGAGGTATCCTTGCGGATCTACGAATGGGAGCAACATATTGATGAGGTTCAACATTTTCATGTTCAATCACATTTTGATGTTCACTAGTGTTACCAAAAGCTTGTGCATCTTCCTCTTGAATTTCATCAAGGTCTACTTTGCTCCCACTTGCTTCCTGTGAAATGAGACTGTTCTTAAGAAACTCAGCATACCGAGCAACAAATATTTTGTTCTCGTGTGGGTAGTAGAAGTAGTAACCCATTGTTTCCTTTGGGTATCCTACAAAGATACATTTGATAGCTCTTGGCTCAAGTTTGTTAGGTGTGTCTCGTTTCACGATAGCCTCACAACCCCAGACTTTCAAGTAAGACAGATTAGGGACTTTCCCATGCCATATTTCGTATGGCGTCTTATCAACCTTCTTGGTTGGAACCATGTTGAGAATGCGTGCAACAGACTTTAGAGCATAACCCCAAAAGGAAATTGGAAATGATGTTAGACTCATCATAGATCGAACCATGTCGAGCAAGGTTCAATTTCTCCTTTCAGATACACCATTATGTTGTGGTGTGTATGGAGAAGTGAATTGTGAGACGATCCCACACCTTTTTAGATGATCTAAAAACTCTTGACTCATATATTCACCTCCTCGATCAGATCGAAGAGCCTTTATGGTCTTGCCGAGTTGATTTTCTACTTCATTTTGAAAGACTTTGAACGTTTCAAAGACTTTATGTTTATGTTTAATCAAGTAAACATAACCATATCTACTGAAATCATCAGTAAAAGTAATGAAGTAGTTAGCTCCTTCTCTAGACGTTGTTCTAAATGGGCCACATACGTCAGTATGTATGAGTCCAAGTAGATCTTTAGCTCTTTCTCCAACATGGGAGAAAGGCTTTCGTGCCATTTTACCAGATATGCAAGAAATGCATTTATCAAACGACTCATGGTCAGTTGACTCTAAAAGCCCATCGTGTTGCAACTTCGTAATGCGTTTCTTGTTTATGTGGCAAAGACGGCAATGCCATAGAAAAGTGGAATCTAAGTTACGTTTAGATTTCTTTTTGCTAACATTATACATAGAACTATCGTTTGAAATAGAATCACGCATATCAATTTCAAAAATACCATCACGAGGAATAGCATTAAAATAAAAAATATTATCCTTAGAAACTGAAATGCCAAAATACGTAAAAGTATGAATGTAACCATCATCCTTCAAACGTGAAAGTGAAACAACACCTCTAGTGATAGTAGGTGCAAAATGGAAATTATTCAAAACAATAACTAAACCATTAGATAGGATGAGATCAAAGCTCCCTATCGCTTCGACAGCTGCACGGTTGCCATTACCCACGTACAGATTCAAAGCTCCTTGCTTCAACTTTCTGCTTCCCCTAAGCCCCTGCACATTATTACAAATGTGAGTACCACAACCTGTATCATATACCCATGATTTGTTAGGAAAAGTATAGAGTTCTATAGTGAAGATACCTGATGTGCTAGCTCCGCTAGCTTTGTACTTCTTTAACTCTTCGAGGTAGGTCGGACAGTTCCGCCTCCAGTGCCCCTTCACTCCACAATGGTGACAGGGGGTGTCCTTAGCCGGGTGCTCCTTCTTGGTAGGTGGGGGGATCTTAGTTTGGGGGCGTAAGCACGCTTACCCTTGCCCTTACCTTGTCCCTTACCATGTGCCTTCGGCTTGTTATTTTTCTAGATTCTGCCTTGATTGATAGCTAGGACCATTGGAGCCTTCTTGGGCATGCTCTTTTCTGCAAGTTTAAGCATGTTGTGCAGTTCGGGAATGGTCTTGCCCATGCTGTGCATGTTGTAGTTCTGCACAAATTGATCATAATCCTTCGACAGTGAGGTAAGAATCAAGCTCACTCCAAGGATCTGAGGCATGGGGTATCCCAGACGCTCCATTTGGTCCAAATAGCCTTTCATTTTCATGACATAGCTACTGACCGATTGGCCCTCCTCCTGCTTGCAAGCATGAAAAGCTTTGACAGTGTCAAACAGTTCTTGCTCAGCTTGCTGTTCGAACATGGTTTTCAGTTCTCTCAGCATGCCAAATGCTGCAAGGTCCTCTAAGTTCTTTTGGAGCTCAGGGATCATGCTTGCAAGCATGAGACAAGCCACCTCTTGTTGCTCATTGACCCTACGAGTGTAGGCGTTACGAACAGTAGCGGTGGAATTAGCAGGGGGTGCTTCAGGTAAAGGTTCTTCCAGATGGTAAAACTTTTGTTCAGCCTTGAGGACGATCCTCAGGTTGCGATACCAGTCCAAAAATTTGTTACCATTCAATTTCTCTTTTTCAAGAATTGATCTGATTGACGAGTTGTTCATGGTTTGATTAGGAGTTGTCATCTACAAAATAAACAAAGTTCAAATTTTAGTAAGTTTCAATAATTAATCATTTTTAAAATTAACTACCCAAGTTTACCATATTAAAACAATTAATTTTATGAAAAGGCTAAGATCCTCATTGAGGTTCCACCATCACATCAGTTGATCTGCTAGCAATGGTGGATTCAATAGGTAGGTAACGTCGACTAATTGCATTACATGTGCAACTCTTAGAACTTTATAGGACTCATGGCACTAGTGAACAAGCAACTAGTGTCAAGCTGGCATGTTTAGTCTCATCTTTGCCTCGGGTCAAGGTCTAACCACTTAACTCGATTAAGTCATCCAATTTGAAAATGTGTGAGAATATATCTAGGTCCCACGCATAGAGAATATAACACCTTGGGTTATAATTCAACCTAGGTCCCACGCATAGGCAAAAGGTAATTGCAAGTGTTCTCAACAATTGGACGGCACGACTTAAATTTTGACGGGTAAAATTTTGATGTGGATCAAAAACGTGTACGAAAGAAGCATGCATTCATTCTTCGTAGCACAAGTTAAAAACTTTTCTTAACTTAAGTCTAATCATTATTTTAATTTATGTGTGTCAAGTTGTCCATTTTCAAGACTAATATAAATCCTAAGTGGATTACAATAAGTTTGGGCAATACATAACCAAGCTTAACAATTTTAAGTGTTATTTAGAAAACAATGATTTTAAGTTTCAAATCCAAATTTAAACTTAGTTAAACTAAATCATAAGACTTAGTTTAAATTGGTTTGTGTTTTGTTTCAAGTTTTTAGAAAACAATTTTCGTTTTACATATAATCATAGCATATATAAAACAACCACACAACCACAATATGCAAAGCCTCAACCGATGAAAATCCTATGCTTGGTCTCGTGAGCCATCACGAGAACCAAGAGTCATCTAGGGACATGATTCACAACCATACAGAGGGCTCCCACTTGCTCCAAGACGATCATGAGCAAGTAAAAGCCCATTATGCACATGGAAAATCGATTCCGTCAGCCCAGTTTTCTGTCTTTGGAGGCCCAAAACGCCTAGAAGATGACCTCCTCATGCTTCGGCCCAGTTGACAAAGTTGTAGGCCCATTTCTTGTGAACCTGAACAAAAAAATTCAGCCCAAAATACCTTACCAATCTCCTGGAAATCGCATTTTTCCAGCAGTGTGTCCAGCAACTACTTTTGGTCCAAAGTCCTTCATCCTTTTGCCATTTGATTACAAGCTTTTGAATACATAATACATTAAGTAAAGTACAACTAATCTACTTCCTATCTATTGTAAAAATTCCCAAACAATGGCAAAACCTAAATGAATAACATTACAAAAGTGCCGAAACAAAGGCAAACCCCAAAAAAACAAGAAATCAACCAACAAATCACAACATCACAAGGCATAAGTGGTCTAGGTTTTCATCGGATTTGCATATACACATAATAATACCATAATATTATGAACAAAACAAGGTGTTGGCTAACTCCATGGACAACCATGCATGTATTTTCCATGGATAACAAAATAAATGACAAGAAATAAATTGTTAGCCAACGAAATCGAAGAAATTAATTAACAAGAAATAAAACCCCGATTGGTACGCGTGTCAAATGTCCATAGGTTCAAAACCCACTGATATTAGGACCTTCTTAACATCATATTACCACAGAAAATTAAGCCTCATGGGCTGATTTGAAATCGTTTCACAAATCTATCAAATTAACGCGTTTTAGGCCATTTTACGGGTACCAAACAAGTATACCAATTAAAGTATGCATAAAAAATGGCCATGGGGTCAAAAATTCCAGATCATAAGACCCTATTTGGGTTGAATTAAATTCAAAATATTAGCCCTCGGGGCTGTTTTGAAATCATCCTTTTAAATCCATTAAAAACACTTGTTTTTAGCCATTTTTACGCATACAAGATGATCATATGACATCATATGATGGCTCGTGATACCACTATAGGTGATTATGAATATAAATAACGTATTATGAATAAACAAACGCAGTGGATAAATCACCTATCAATGGATCCATAGAGTCATATGATCAATCAAATAAAAGACAAACAAGATTATACCTTTGTAGCGTGATCCGGGAGTCACCAACAAACACCTATCCCACGTTTGGAATAAGAAACCCAAGAGATCAATAAGGTTGATCTCTTCTATGAATGAAACATACTACACGTCACTGTATACCTCTTAGATGCTAGTCCTTAACCCCGTAACCTTGCAAGTCACCTTTGAATGAACAAGATTCAAAAGAGAGATGGGAAAAAATAAAACCCTAGGTGGGATTTAATTTTAGGCCGTGAGTTTAAGAGAGGAAGGAGGGAGAGATATTTGGTAAATTTTTAACTAAATAATGAGAAGATAACTCCCATATATTTGACCAAAAATCAAACCAAAATCCCCTCTTCTTTCCCTCTATGGTCGGCCCCTTTATTGGCCTCAAATGGGCTCACCATTTGATTTCCATGTCCAATGGATTAAGTCCTTTACTTAGCCATTAGAAGCCCAATAGGGATCCCGAGTTACGTAAGGTTATTTATATATCGTAAATACAATAAACACGATATATAAAGTGGTACGTCAATGTATATGTGTGTGACCCCATAGGCTCACATATGTCTAGCCATATAATTATTTATTATGACACGAGCATACTCCAACACCTTAGGAGGGAGATTAGGGATAGTGTCATTACTAAGCAAATTCTCAAGATAGATTAGGTCTCCTTCCGAGTTATAACCGTCCTTAGGGTCAAAGTAAAAATGATCATACTCTGGTGGAGATATGTTGTGAGCGAGTTCATCGGCGAACTCCTCATGATAAAGATTACTCCTATCGGCAGGAGGAAGCTGTTCAAAGAGAAATGATTCATAATCAATACGAGAGAGATGAAAATGAGAAGTGGTACTGCCACTACTCTTCTCTTCAGTATGATCGATATCAAAACAGAATGCTTCATAATCTGAAAGAGAATAATTGGAATGAGAAGTGGTACTGCCACTACTCTTCTCTTCGATATCAAAGAAAAAAATTTCATAATCTGGTAAAGAATCATCAGAATGAGAAAGAAGGGTGTCGGTCTCCTCCTCTTTTAAGTCTTTCGCAATAATGACAGGAAATTTGTCGGTTCCTTCTAAAGATGCGTATTCGAGATGAGGAGGTAAATCCTTGAGCTCGAGCTACGAAGGATTTTCATCAGACGGCTTAACTTCTTTTATTCCTTCAATATCAATTTCCTTCGGAGGGAGTGAAGGTGACGGGTCATCGTTTAACATTTTCTCAAGTAAAAGAGTATCTCCCTCCGGATCAAAGTCGGTATCATCAATTTCTGGTGAAATTGAATCATTCTTAAGACAAGCCTCGATCTCTTCCAAAGTGAAATCACTTCCCTCAAACGGAGTGAGAGAAGGGGAAGAGTCGGCAACGATTGGTTATGAAAATAGAGTGGGATTGCCACTTGGGGAATTATCCAAAAATCCAGGAACTTTTTGAGCATACTCCTCAATATCTATGACATCGATCCGGTTAACCGATAATTTATCGTAATTAGGGGAGTATCTCAAAGTTCCATCGAGATTAAAAGTTACGGCTTCATCATTAACACGAAGAGTTAATTCTTTACCATAAACATCAATTAAAGCACGTCCCGTCCTCAAGAAGGATCTTCCTAGAATGAGGGGAACCCAAGGATCGGCATCAAAATCAACGACTACAAAGTCGACCGGAAAATGGAACTTTCCTACTTTAACGAAGACATCTTCGGCGATACCGATCGGATTAGTAATTGAACGGTTCGCAAGCTCGAGAGTCATTCGAGTAGGAGTAAGTTCGGGAAGGGAAAGCTTTTTCCATACGGAAAGTGGCATAAGGTCTCCAAGTTTTTTGGGTAACTTTTTGAGGAGAACCGCCGAACAATGCTCATTCAATGGAGTTTTAGCCAACTCAAATAATTTTTCCTTATTACTTAGCAAATTCTTAATTGTCGAAGCAAATTTAGGCATGAGAAGAAGAGCATCTGCGAAGCTAATATCGAAGTGTAAATCTTGAATGATTTGGAAGAACTTTTCCATTTGATTGTTAGCTTTTTCGCGAAGCTTTTGACCATTAAGTCTTGACGGGTAAGGTATAGAAGGCTTAGGATTGGTCTTCGGAACATCGGGTTCCAGAATTGAAGTTTGGATGACCGGAGGTTGGACGGGTGCGGTACTTTGTGGGCTTGAAGAATGCACTTTGTCCTTTGTCACCTTGGTTTCTCGTTCCACTTCCCTCACCGGAGAGGGAGTAGGAATCGAGGATCCATCATATGCCCTACCACTTCGAATAGTGATAACTTTCAACTAACCTTTTGGGTTGGGAATGGTATTGCCCGGGAGAGATCCCCAAGTTGAAGCTTGATGGATTTGATTTATGAGACTATCAAACATGTTCTCAATTTTGTTTTGGGATTGATCAATTTTGTTATTTGTGGTCCTAAGTTCATTCTTAAGCTCATTACCCTATTTAGACATTGAAGTTTGGAAATCATTTTTCAAAGTTGTTATTTGATTTTGCATTGCCCTCATGTTAGCCTCATTTGACTTAATGTAATTAGTAAGTTCGTTGGAGGGAACAATAGGGTCTTGGTAATTAGGAGCTTGATACCCTTGATTGAAATTAACCCCTTGGGTCAGGTATTGATTGATCGGGGCTTGAAATTGGTTTTGCACATTCTGCCCTCTTCCTTGATTTTGATTGAACCTATTTTGGTTGTTAGGTTGAGAAAATACGGGTGGTCCCATATGATTGCTAGTACGATAGTTCGGGTCAACTTGAGGACGGTATTGGTTACCTCCTTGGTTGTAAGCCCCGGCTACGACATTTACTTCAAAAGGACGGCCATCGGTGGCAGTATAATTAGTATGCATGAGGACCACCACAAGTGACACATGTTTCTTCCATCGCTTTGACTTGAGCGGGTGGAGGAGTTTGTAGGATAGAAAGTTTATTTTGCTTAGAGAGAACCAAAGCTTGGATAGCATCCATGAGTTTGTCGATCTTAGCATCCGTGCTAGAAGTACTGACACTCACTTTGGAAACAACCGGTTTGTTTCGTGAAGTGGGAACTTTCGATTTGTTCTCGATAATAGTCAAAATATCTCTCAGAGTTCGATTCAAGATATTGCCACTGGCGGCTGCATTAAGCGAATCTTGATCGGTTTGAGTCAAAGCATTATAGAACGTATTGATTTGGTGCAATTCCCAAAAACCATGATGTGGGCATTTACGAAGGAGATCCTTGAAACGTTCCCGTGCCTCACCAATAGTCCTCAAAGACCTTAAGCTAGGTGATTTTATCTTAATCCCATAACTCATCAAACAAGAACTGTCATGAGATTAAACTGAGTAACAACTTGATTCTAGCTTGATTTTCGCAACTCATCAAACAAGAACTGTCGCTAGATCAAGCTAGGAAACAAGTTGCTAGAAAGGAGGAGCTAAACATCTTTAAAGACTGGCTCGAGTTTGGAATTGCTTACAACAGTCAAATCAATAGATAGTGATGGCTTAGATCAGCGAGAATGCTAAGAAATTTCAAAGGGTTGTATTCGGTTAAAGCTTGTGCGGTAAGGGATATATCATTAAAGTTTGTGATGACGACAACTTCATCTGTACATGCTCTGCTGAGTGTGACGAAATAGACAGTTCAATTGTAAATATTGAGTGATTAGATTTAAATGGAGTAAGCATTGTCCGTTCTTGAGCAAAATCATTTAAAATCTCAAGCTAAGTAGCAACTTTAACTTAATCTCACAACCCATCAAACAGTAACTGTCATGAAATTAAGTTAAGAGTTGTTAAAAAGCTTAACATTTTTGAAGAATTTTAGTTAAAGTTTGGGGTTGCTCAAAAACGAACGAATTGGTATTTGTAGTATAGGTTGATGAGATTAGTGGGGAAGTTAAGGGGTATTGTCAAGCTAAGTGAGTCGTCCTTGAGAAAAATCTGTACAGGCTGTGAGAAGATGTTTTGTCCAAAATATGTTTCCAGTTATATCATGTATAGAATAATCATGTATAGTATCGTATAAGTTTGATACTCTTTGTAAAAATAGTATAAATTGAGTTTTTGTTTGTAAAATTTGTAATGTATAATATAGTATAGATTGAAATCTTTATCTAAGTAGTAGTCATACTAGCCAAATGTTACACGGATTTTATATATAATAAGGAATAAACAAAATTTCATAAACAACCCGAAAAATTTTGACTGTTTTTGACAAAATGATCAACAGTTTGAAAAGAAATACATAGTCCAAAGATATGAACACAAAACGACGGTACGCTAGTATCATGCTCGAAACACAAGAATTATCACAACAATGTCATGACCAAGTCAACCAGTGCTGTTGCTAAGGCCGGATATCGCGTCTTTCTGAATGATAGTATGTAGATTCCAACGGTCGTAAGGGACGAAAAGGCGATGCCTGGTAAGACGCTCTCGGGGGTTCAGATGTTCCAATCCTCGAGGTCTATTGCAAGTGAGGGCATTGGTAAGTAGGTAGATATAAGGCGGTAGTCGGTGAAGGTCTGACAGGACTATGGACTGTAACTAACGTAACTGAAACTGAAAAATGTACAAAGACTTATCGTACCGAAATAGAACAAGGAATGTCATGAAAAAAGCACTTAATGACCATCTAGCATAGTAAAAAAATATAGCGTAACAAAACAAGACAAGGATGACAGGAACAAGGTGTACTCAACTCTAAAGTTAGATGTCTGTCTACAGGGATCAGTGCACAAGCACGAATGCAAATATGCGATGCACACACACACGACCAATGCAATTTAAGGTGACTGCCTTCTAATACCCGACCAAACATGATCCGAGACTACTACTCCCATCATTGGATGATTCTTCCTGAATTAGACATAGGCGATCAGGCTATGTAAAATTGAGGAGTAACGATGCAATGCTCGGACTAGTCAGCTCGTATGATATTCGGTGTTTAAGAAAACTTTATTTTGGTTATATTTACGATTTTTATTTTAGAAAAAAACTGTCATTCTCTATAACCTCTAGCTCTGATACCAATTTGTCACACCCCGCTAAAGCGAAAACACGGGATTTAACGAGTAAAGGCACAAGCACAAGATAATATAACATGCCATCATTAATTAAATCAAACAGTACAACATTACAACATTGTTTTGGCCGACATCGGCGAATAAAAATAAGTTTCAATTCTCGAAAGATATTGTCTTGACAACTTAATGAAAATGGTGATAACATGTGAAGACTTCATTGTGTAGTGCCTTTGTGAAAATGCTTACTGACGGTCACCTGAAATGCATGAGAAAATGGGTCAACTATGAAAATAGTTGGTGAGTACACAGGTTTTATATAGTACGAAAACCATTTTAGAGAAAGTCGCCTAGCAAATGTCCTGTCAACTCACCATGTTACAAGTCCCGCCCATACAAGACTTGTAACATATAATGTAACACCCCAACCCGGCAAGGGTAAAGATATCACAACAATGGCTTCATATCAGATTACAAGCATTAAATCCAAACAAGATAAGTCCATAACATAAATGGTCAAAGGAAATAAGTCAACACAACTTATGTCCAAAACAGAAATAAACCGAAGTACATAATCCAAAATGTCTAAACAATGGCATAACAGAAACAGAATCCGAAATGGTATAACTAGAATGCTAAGGTCAAAGCTTCACACAGTTGCTCTCATCCCCAAAGCTAAAACCCAGATCCAAGCTTAAATACCTGCCGTACATGAAAAGAAAACGTACGGCTGAGCTTAAAAAGCCCAGTGAACAGATACATATACAAAGCAATAATAATGACATAGAACTGAAATATGGTGCGTGGGGAAATGTCATGAGGTATAAACAAGAAACATAAAATAAAAGAAGAATAGGATAGTCATCCACCACGAGCCCAGAACAGAACAGATAATAACCATCATAATCCAGAGGGGATGCCTCTTAAGTAACCAGATAATATGAGGGGTGTCCTCATGTATCAAATGGAGTGATCAGCTCCCAGATAAATGTAAAAGGCGTGTATAGCACACAAGCACCAGTCACCAGAACAGATATCATATATATAATTAAAATCCACTAACAGAACAGATCTAGGATGCATCCATACGCCCCCGCAGAAATCATAGTGGCCATAATAACATAGTGCGCATATCATATAACAGAAAGGGGACGGTGTGGAACATCACTCAACCACACTAGAGTCATGCCATTGGTGCATCACTGACACGGACATGGAACCCCCATGCCTAGTAAAAAATGGCTCGGGTATCAAACTGGGAGTCAAATATCATATCATAATCAGAGTGTCATATCAAAAGGTTCATATCATAAGGTTCATATCAAATATTTCAGAAGTGCATATCAAAGGTTCATATCAGAGTTTCATATCAAAGGGATCATAGCAAAGGTATCATATCAGAAACTATCAGATCAAAGGTGTATAAGAAGTTATGAGAAACCTTAAGAGAAAGGTCAGAATATCTGTACCTTATTGCAAGCAAAATAAAACCAGAAATAGCAAACACTGACAAGCTCAGGATCTCTCCTTCTTCACACCCAAAAGAGTAGAAGAGTATTACAATAGGTTTTAACTGACTTTCCATTTTAAGTAACTTTCCCTTTTTAGCAGTTTTCCGGATTTAGTAAGTTCCTTATTTGGTTGGCAGAATTACTCATTTTATCAGATTTTACTTAGTTATAGATTCACGTATTCTCAATAATAGCTTTACGTATTTTTAGGGTTTTAGTTTTAGAATTAAATATACGTTAAGGGTCAATTTGAAAATATAATTAAAGTATAAGGTTTTAGAAGTAAATATCACAATTTATCTTTTAGCAAGATTAACCCTTTAATTACATATGTTACTCATATAACCCTCGTAGTTTAATGATTTACGATTTAACCCTCAAGTTTAAGAATTTACAAAACATAACCTTCACTTTAATGAATTAAATCGAATACCCTTTACAATGATCTTATTTACATAGCAACCCTTTACCTTTCCAAATTACCGAAATAACCCATGTTTTATATGGTGTACGAAATAGTCCACGACTTTACATTATTTACACATTTAGTCCTTCAATAGAATAATTTACAATTCGGTTCACAAATATTATATATTTACAATATAAGTCCATTTAATTCTCAAAGTTACACATCAAGACCCTCCTAAATATTTTCATACGAATGACACAAGTTTCCCAAAATTACAAAACAAGTCCTCTTATTTAAATAAATTTCATTCGGTTTATAAACTTTCCAATATTTCCGATTTAAACCTTTTAAGTCCTATATTTACACAAGGACCCTTCATCTCTGATTTTATTCACATTTAACCCAGTTAAATACACTTTACAAAACTGACCCATAAGTTTCAGAAATTACGAATTACACCCTATAGTTTTTAAAATGTTCCAATCGTATATAAACTAAATTCGAAAACCCTAATTTACATAGCAACCATGAACTAATCATTATCAATCATTGGACCTATCATTTTTACTGTATTAATTAATCCAGAAACACATCCAAACTCAACCCTAATCGAAGTTAGGGTTTTCACAAAATCGATCCAACCCTTTTTCCATTTAGCGATAGAACAAAAATTAAACCACAATCATAATCAGATTCAAATATTCAGATTCCTCATTTTTCCCAGGCTACTTAGATCGAATAGAGTCCAGAAAAATTTATCATAACATCCAGAAAAATTTGCATATCATATTTTGAATTCTATACGTATTTTATGCATTTTAATTCATACGATTTGATTTAGGTTGCATGCATTGAATTATACATTTTATCTGAGATATATGATGATGATAGATCATAGAAAAAATACCGATTCAGAGATTAGACGAGTGAACGAGCCCAAACAGAAATACACCTTATCGAATGGAATTGAGCACCAAAAATTCCTAGCGATCAAACACGACCTCCACGACCTTAGAGAAATTTTATACAGGGTATACATGACGTAAGGAACATGAGAAAATTGATAATGGAATTTTAGATGACCGTATGAATTAATTTGTGATCTTACCTATCGAATGGAAAATAATTCCTAGCGATCGAATGAAAGCCTCCCACGACCTAAACCCAATTTTCTTAGCTTCCTTAATTCACAAATAACACCAGAAAAATGCTCTTTTTGTTCCAGAAAATCGGAGGGAAGAGATAGTGAAATTATGTGTGTTTTTCTTTTAGTCGGCTATTAGGAAATACTAGGGTTTTGAGAGGTTAATTATATTGGAGGTATGGGAGCGTCAAGGGGGAGGGAAATCCGCCCCACTATTCACGGAAATTTATTTTGGCCATCAATGTGATTAAATTTCCATTAAATGTAATTTTATTTCTTGTTTTAAAATCAAATTAATTGTTATTTATCCATTCGGTTGAATCAAGGGCAATTTGGTAATTTCGTAACTTGTATAAATATTATTCGAAGTTGTCAAAATTATTTTATATCACATCTTGTTCTTTTCCAGAAGTTTGGGATCGATTCGGTGCATTATAAGCTTTTAATTAATTTTATACTTTGTAGGGGTAAAATGGTCATTTTACACGTTTTGGATTTTTAGGTGTTACAACTTCTTCCCCTCTAACAGAAAAATTTCGTCCTCGAAATTTGCAAAAAGGTACAGATGAAATGAAACAGAAGACAAGACAAAGACATACCAGATCAGAATACAAAGTGAGGATAACTAGCACGAATCGATTCTTCAGTCTCCCAGGTAGCCTCGCGCTCTGGGTGATTCTTCCAAAGAACTTTTACGAATGGAATGACTTTATTCCTCATGACCCGCTCTTGCCGGTCCAGAATAGCCTCCGGTTCTTCGGATAAAGACATATCCGGCTGAATCTGATCAAGTGGATAAGACACCACATGCAATGGGTGATAGTTGTATCCCCTCAAAAGAGATACATGGAAAACATTATGCACATGAGATAGCTGAGGAGGTAGAGCCAGACGATAAGAGACCTCCCCAATACGATCCAGAATTTCAAAGGGACCAATAAACCGAGGACTCAACTTGCCCTTAATTCCAAAACGCTTAACACCTCGGAAAGGAGATACTTTCAGAAATACTCGATCACCAACATTAAACTCTAGGTCACGACGGTGCTTGTCAGCATAGCTCTTCTGACGAGCACGGGCCTCCTTTAACTTTTCCCTAGCAACGGCTACCTTTTCGTTGGTGTCCTGAACCAACTCCGGACCCTCAATAATACGTTCCCCTACTTCGTTCCAACAAACCGGCGCTCTACACTTGCGCCCATATAACATCTCGAAGGGAGCCATCCGAATACTGGCGTGCCAACTGTTATTATACGCAAACTCCACCAAACATAAGTACTCATCCCAACTACCGGTCCATTCCAAGGCACAAGATCGTAACATGTCTTCCAAAGTCTGAATGGTCCTCTCCGACTGACCATCAGTTTGGGGATGAAAAGCGGTACTAAACTTAAGGCGAGCGCCCCAAGCCTTATGAAGTCCCTTCCAGAAACGCGAAGTGAAACGAGGATCACGATCAGAAACAATAGATGAAGGCATACCATGCAATCTGACAATCTCCTGCTGAAAGATTTCCGCCAACTTACTGATACTATAGGTCATACGGGTGGGTAAGAAATGAGCAGATTTAGTTAGCCGATCGACGACCACCCAAATCGCATCATGTCTTTTACGAGTCAAGGGCAGACCAGAAACGAAATCCATGGAAATCTCATCCCACTTCCAAGTAGGAATCTCCAGAGGCTGCAACAGACCACTAGCCCGCTGATGCTCAATCTTAACTTGCTGGCAGGTCATACATCTAGCAACAAATAACGCCACATCTTGCTTCATACCATTCCACCAGAAGTGCTGCTTTAGATCCCGATACATCTTGGTAGAACCAGGATGTATAGAGAAAGGAGAACTGTGAGCCTCAGTCAACACCGCCTCACGCAAATCAGAATCATTAGGCACGCATAAACGATCCTCATACCAGACAACTCCGTTATCATCAACCCTAAACTCAGTTTGCTTACCCCCCTCAATATTTTGAACAATAGCCCAGAGTTCACCATCATCTTTCTGAGCCTCTTTAATACGCAACATCAGATTCGACTCAATTTTCAAACTAGCCCAGTAACCAACGTCACGCCGAACACACAACTCGACATCCAAACGCTCCAAATCCTTAAGAACATGCGAATCAATCTCCAAGCTAGCAATCATCCCAGACTTACGACTAAGTGCATCAGCAACTACATTAGCCTTGCCTGGGTGGTACTGAATGTTCGTGTCGTAATCTTTTAGAAGCTCTAACCATCTCCTCTGCCTCATATTGAGCTCTTTCTGAGTAAAGATGTATTTGAGACTCTTGTGATCGGTGAAGATATCACACGATTCACCATACAAGTAATGTCTCCAGATTTTTAATGCAAAAACAACCGCGGCTAATTCCAGATCATGAGTTGGATAATTTTCTTCATAGGGTTTCAATTGCCGAGACGCATAGGCAATCACTTTGCCGTGTTGCATAAGCACACAGCCTAAACCCTTTTTGGACGCATCACTGTAAATCTGGAAACCTCCAGAACCAGAAGGTAAGGTCAGAATAGGTGCGGACACTAATCGCCTTTTTAATTCCTCAAAACTCTGCTCACGCTCATCAGTCCATACAAACTTTTCACCCTTCCTCATCAACTGAGTCAAAGGCAAAGCCAACTTAGAAAACCCTTCAACAAAACGCCGGTAATAACCAGCTAATCCCAGAAAACTCCGAATTTCAGTCACCGTGGTAGGTCTCGGCCACTTAGTGATAGCCTCAACCTTAGCAGGATCCATGGTGATACCCTCTGCAGACACGATATGACCAAGGAAAGCGACTTGGTTCAGCCAGAACTCACACTTAGAAAATTTTGCGAACAATTTCTGCTGCCTCAGAATACCCAGAACAATACGCAAATGCTGCTCGTGCTCCTCAGACGATTTAGAATACACCAAAATTTCATCAATAAAAACAATGACGAACTTATCGAGGAATTCATGAAAGACCCGGTTCATCAAATCCATAAACACAGCAGGAGCATTTGTTAGGCCAAAAGGCATAACCAGAAACTCATAGTGTCCATAGCGAGTACGGAAAGCAGTCTTAGAAACATCCTGCTCTTTAACTCGCAATTGGTGATAACCAGATCGCAAGTCGATTTTAGAGAACACCTTGGCTCCTTGCAATTGATCAAACAAGTCATCAATGCGAGGAAGCGGATAACGGTTACGAATGGTAATGCGATTTAACTCGCGATAATCAATGCACAGCCGCATAGACCCATCCTTCTTCTTCACAAAAAGAACCGGAGCACCCCAGGGCGAAACACTAGGTCGAATAAAACCGTTCTCTAAAAGTTCTTCCAATTGCTCCTTTAATTCCTTTAACTCAACAGGCGCCATCCGGTACGGAGCCTTAGAAATAGGTTCGGCACCGGGAATCAGATCAATAGAAAATTCAACTTCTCTAGCCGGAGGAAGGCCAGGAAGTTCATCAGGAAAAACGTCAGCAAACTCCCGAACAATGGGAACGCTAGCAACATCAGGACTTTCTACAGATGAATCTTTAACAGAAGCCAAATAGCCTTGGCAACCATGAGATATCAGAGTTCGTGCTTTCATGGCAGAAATAATCTTAACGGATTTCAGAGGCTGGGAACCATGATAAATGAAATCAGGATGATGAATATCGCCGAAGATCACCTTGCGGGCATAACATTCGATGGTAGCCTTATGATCAGCCAACCAATCCATGCCCAGAATCGCATCAAAATCGGTCATATTAATGGGAAGCAGATTTGCAGGACGAACACGATCATCGAAACGTAGAGGGCAGTTAACATATTCATGATCAATAATCACTTGGGTTTTCATTGGGGTTGCGATTGATATACGATTTATTAATGGTTTTGGTTCCAGATTAAGTTTCTTAGCAAAGTTTACAGATATAATGGAATGAGTAGCTCCGGTGTCAAATAATACAAACGCCGTACTATCTCCAATATAAAGTATGCCAGTAATGGTACCTGATGTGTTGGCTGCTTGGTCCCGAGTAGTAGCATACACTCGGCCCATGGTGGGAGCTGGCCTAGTCGTGTTTACTGGCACGACGGGGTTCTTCTTGGGGCAATCTTTGATCCTGTGCTGAGAAGAGCCACACGAAAAACAACCACCAGAAGCTTTATAGCAAGGACCCGGATGTGGTTTCCCACATGTAGTACATAAAGGAGGAGGAGGTAGAGTCTCAACAGCCTTCTTCTGGCCTGACGATCCTGACTGCTGATACTGCTGAGAATCCCTACGCCTGCTATTATCACCCTGACCTTGACCCTGACGGTCACCACCATACCGACCATAGTCCTGCCGGCCCTGGTTCCTAGAATCCTGACGCCTATAATCACCACCTCGGTCCTGGCGACCCCGTTGATCCTGCCCATGGTCCTGACGACCCCGAAAATCCTGTCTCTGGTCCTGACGACCATGACCCCGAGTATCAACCCTGTTGCCATCTCTATCACGTTTATTAGATCTCCTGTCCTCATGCAGCAACTCAATGTTGCGCGCAGCATCCTGAACACTAGCCACATCCTCAAATGGAGTGTTAACAATCCTGTCTAACACCCATCCCTTAAGAGCCCACTTGAAGTGACGAGCCTGTCGAACCGCATCCCCAGTAACCTCTGGCCCAACGAAACTGGCCAGACGTAAGAATCGCTGCATAAAGTCTCCTGAAGACTCATGATCACTCTGACGAATCGACCCGTATTCCCTCTCATATCTCAGCTTTTCTGCCATAGGAATGTACTGCTTATAAAACACCTCAATGAACCCTGCCCACGAACAAGTCTCAGCAAAATCTTCCCCCTTTGCCTGCACAAGAGCAGTCCACCAATTCTGAGCGTCACCTTCCAGCTTGAATGTAGCCAAACGAGTTTTAAACTCGTCAGCACATCCGAGAACCCTGAACAATTTCTCCACGTGCGTGATCCAGTCCTCTGCCTCATGAGGAGTGGCAGCGGACTTAAACGAAAGAGGCTTGAGCTTGTTGAACCGCTCAATCCACACATGAATACCGACCGGTGGGGGAGCGGGTGGGTCACCGCCACCACCACCTCCAGAAGGACCTGCCCCACTACGGAGTCTGTCGGTGACCTCGGTCACCACCTGAGCAGAAAGGTCAGGGAGAACGTTTTTCAAAGCCTCAGCAATCATGGCTTCGAAATTTGGAGCATCATACTCGTTAAAGCGCGTGTTCACCATCTGAACGATTACAAAAAGGATTAGCAACTCAGATAGAATATGACAGAGCAGATCAAGAATATATGACAGATCAAAATAGGAAAAGAGTGCGCGAAAGGAAACCTAAGTTCTACCCAATCCTCACAGGTCACGAGCCTAAGCTCTAAGGTTTCGGATAACCTGTCTCTGATACCATAAATTGTAACACCCCAACCCGGCAAGGGTAAAGATATCACAACAATGGCTTCATATCAGATTACAAGCATTAAATCCAAACAAGATAAGTCCATAACATAAATGGTCAAAGGAAATAAGTCAACACAACTTATGTCCAAAACAGAAATAAACCGAAGTACATAATCCAAAATGCCTAAACAATGGCATAACAGAAACAGAATCCGAAATGGTATAACTAGAATGCTAAGGTCAAAGCTTCACACAGTTGCTCTCATCCCCAAAGCTAAAACCCAGATCCAAGCTTAAATACCTGCCGTACATGAAAAGAAAACGTACGGCTGAGCTTAAAAAGCCCAGTGAACAGATACATATACAAAGCAATAATAATGACATAGAACTGAAATATGGTGCGTGGGGAAATGTCATGAGGTATAAACAAGAAACATAAAATAAAAGAAGAATAGGATAGTCATCCACCACGAGCCCAGAACAGAACAGATAATAACCATCATAATCCAGAGGGGATGCCTCTTAAGTAACCAGATAATATGAGGGTGTCCTCATGTATCAAATGGAGTGATCAGCTCCCAGATAAATGTGAAAGGCGTGTATAGCACACAAGCACCAGTCACCAGAACAGATATCATATATATAATTAAAATCCACTAACAGAACAGATCTAGGATGCATCCATACGCCCCCGCAGAAATCATAGTGGCCATAATAACATAGTGCGCATATCATATAACAGAAAGGGGACGGTGTGGAACATCACTCAACCACACTAGAGTCATGCCATTGGTGCATCACTGACACGGACATGGAACCCCCATGCCTAGTAAAAAATGGCTCGGGTATCAAACTAGGAGTCAAATATCATATCATAATCAGAGTGTCATATCAAAAGGTTCATATCATAAGGTTCATATCAAATATTTCAGAAGTGCATATCAAAGGTTCATATCAGAGTTTCATATCAAAGGGATCATAGCAAAGGTATCATATCAGAAACTATCAGATCAAAGGTGTATAAGAAGTTATGAGAAACCTTAAGAGAAAGGTCAGAATATCTGTACCTTATTGCAAGCAAAATAAAACCAGAAATAGCAAACACTGACAAGCTCAGGATCTCTCCTTCTTCACACCTAAGAGAGTAGAAGAGTATTACAATAGGTTTTAACTGACTTTCCATTTTAAGTAACTTTCCCTTTTTAGCAGTTTTCCGGATTTAGTAAGTTCCTTATTTGGTTGGCAGAATTACTCATTTTATCAGATTTTACTTAGTTATAGATTCACGTATTCTCAATAATAGCTTTACGTATTTTTAGGGTTTTAGTTTTAGAATTAAATATACGTTAAGGGTCAATTTGAAAATATAATTAAAGTATAAGGTTTTAGAAGTAAATATCACAATTTATCTTTTAGCAAGATTAACCCTTTAATTACATATGTTACTCATATAACCCTCGTAGTTTAATGATTTACGATTTAACCCTCAAGTTTAAGAATTTACAAAACATAACCTTCACTTTAATGAATTAAATCGAATACCCTTTACAATGATCTTATTTACATAGCAACCCTTTACCTTTCCAAATTACCGAAATAACCCATGTTTTATATGGTGTACGAAATAGTCCACGACTTTACATTATTTACCCATTTAGTCCTTCAATAGAATAATTTACAATTCGGTTCACAAATATTATATATTTACAATATAAGTCCATTTAATTCTCAAAGTTACACATCAAGACCCTCCTAAATATTTTCATACGAATGACACAAGTTTCCCAAAATTACAAAACAAGTCCTCTTATTTAAATAAATTTCATTCGGTTTATAAACTTTCCAATATTTCCGATTTAAACCTTTTAAGTCCTATATTTACACAAGGACCCTTCATCTCTGATTTTATTCACATTTAACCCAGTTAAATACACTTTACAAAACTGACCCATAAGTTTCAGAAATTACGAATTACACCCTATAGTTTTTAAAATGTTCCAATCGTATATAAACTAAATTCGAAAACCCTAATTTACATAGCAACCATGAACTAATCATTATCAATCATTGGACCTATCATTTTTACTGTATTAATTAATCCAGAAACACATCCAAACTCAACCCTAATCGAAGTTAGGGTTTTCACAAAATCGATCCAACCCTTTTTCCATTTAGCGATAGAACAAAAATTAAACCACAATCATAATCAGATTCAAATATTCAGATTCTCATTTTTCCCAGGCTACTTAGATCGAATAGAGTCCAGAAAAATTGATCATAACATCCAGAAAAATTTGCATATCATATTTTGAATTCTATACGTATTTTATGCATTTTAATTCATACGATTTGATTTAGGTTGCATGCATTGAATTATACATTTTATCTGAGATATATGATGATGATAGATCATAGAAAAAATACCGATTCAGAGATTAGACGAGTGAACGAGCCCAAACAGAAATACACCTTATCGAATGGAATTGAGCACCAAAAATTCCTAGCGATCAAACACGACCTCCACGACCTTAGAGAAATTTTATACAGGGTATACATGACGTAAGGAACATGAGAAAATTGATAATGGAATTTTAGATGACCGTATGAATTAATTTGTGATCTTACCTATCGAATGGAAAATAATTCCTAGCGATCGAATGAAAGCCTCCCACGACCTAAACCCAATTTTCTTAGCTTCCTTAATTCACAAATAACACCAGAAAAATGCTCTTTTTGTTCCAGAAAATCGGAGGAAGAGATAGTGAAATTATGTGTGTTTTTCTTTTAGTCGGCTATTAGGAAATACTAGGGTTTTGAGAGGTTAATTATATTGGAGGTATGGGAGCGTCAAGGGGGAGGGAAATCCGCCCCACTATTCACGGAAATTTATTTTGGCCATCAATGTGATTAAATTTCCATTAAATGTAATTTTATTTCTTGTTTTAAAATCAAATTAATTGTTATTTATCCATTCGGTTGAATCAAGGGCAATTTGGTAATTTCGTAACTTGTATAAATATTATTCGAAGTTGTCAAAATTATTTTATATCACATCTTGTTCTTTTCCAGAAGTTTGGGATCGATTCGGTGCATTATAAGCTTTTAATTAATTTTATACTTTGTAGGGGTAAAATGGTCATTTTACACGTTTTGGATTTTTAGGTGTTACATATAAGTTCACATACATTTCCATAATAAAAGGAATACACCGGGTTGTCAAAAAACACGTGGTCATAATAGTTCACATTAATAACACTTCGTATATAATAAATCAAGAACGCTCCATCGACAGGGGAGACTTTGTATGCTCCGAACAAGGGAGACTTTATGTCACTCCACCACCTAGGCGAGATTTATTCATCACTCCACCAACATGGCGAGATTTATTGTCAAGTACGCTCCGAACATAGGAGACTTTGCACGCTCCGAACAAGGGGTACTTTATATCACTCCACCACCTAGGCGAGATTTATTCGTCACTCCACCGACACGGCGAGATTTATTGTCAAGTACACTCCGAACAAGGGAGACTTTAGGTTATAGTACATACGGTACATTAAGTTCAAAACAAGTCGTACTTTCGAAATTAAGTTCAAGAGTTCGATTCAAGTTCAAAAGTTCAAGTCAAAAGAGTTCATAAACTAGTAATCAATTTAGTTTGAGTATGATTCATGCATTCCACCCCAAATAAATAAAACGGTAAAAAGGGGATTGTGAATACTCACCTTAAGCAAATAGTACAAGTTACGAGATATGAGTTTACGAAAGACCGCACGAAGCCCTAGGAGCAACCTAGAATGATAGTCATGTCTTAGGTCGTGTACATAATGAATGCATATGAGTTTCGAAATGTTTATGAACTGAATATACCATCTTAGTTAGGCTTTTCAAAGTTTAAAAAAGATGGAGGACCAAATTTGTCATTTTTAGAAACTATTACAAGCCCTAGATTAAGTGTTATTTAGGCTTTTAGAATTTTTGTCAAAAT
This sequence comes from Artemisia tridentata subsp. tridentata, assembly GCA_021014915.2. Taxonomy (NCBI): domain Eukaryota; kingdom Viridiplantae; phylum Streptophyta; class Magnoliopsida; order Asterales; family Asteraceae; genus Artemisia; species Artemisia tridentata. The sequence goes on from CP139509.1 coordinate 311,396,241, forward strand.
CTATACGCTTGCCATTTTCAAACCGTAAACCATTGGACCTTGGTTTTTATGTCTACGGAAAGATAATTAAGTATATTCTACTTATATGTGGGTCCTTCTGATCAGAAAGTTTTGTAACCCAAGTGAAATTACCAAAATACCCCTAGTTATACAAGCTGGTCACTTTTCAGATTCTATTAATCTCGCGAAAAAGACGATATCTCGAGTTCTACAACTCAGTTTTACCTCGTTCAAGTGGCCAAGTTTAAGTTAAAAGGTCTACTAACTCTTTATTAGAAAAAGAACATAGTGTTTGGTAGACAAAAATACGTTTGGAATCTGTTGTTCCAGATTTGACATGTTTCACGAAAACATTTTTAATTAATTCATCCGGATGATTTAAGATTCGAATCACCCGCCGAAACGAAAACAAGACACTGATCTAAAACCCCATATTTTTAGTTTAGCCCAGAACCCTACTGAGTTTATACAAATATTTCATTAACAAACTGACTCAAACAACCCTTTTCAATCTTAATCAACAACAAATTATAAAGTGTTTTCCCACTAATTATATGGTATAATCAATTAAGTAAAGTGTGTTCATGCTTAAAATGATTAAAGTACGGTAGGAAATGAAGAAAAAGAATGAGTCTTAGAAATATAGTGGTGAAGAAAGTGAATCAAGAACAAAGAACACAACACCAAAAATCACTAATCAAACACAAACCCTTGCCTCCAAATCAAAGATCAACTCTTGCAAACCTTTGATCTACGAACTAGAACACTAGATCTAATCAATCTAAACACATGTAAGACCTTTACAAAAACCTCCAAAGAAACCCAAGAATCAAAGATGAGGTGGTGTTGTTTATTGGTGAAATGAGTTGTGATTTAACAACCAATGAACTAACCCTTGAATCAATGATCAAATGAGCAACAAAATCAAGTGGTGATGGTGATGGGGGGCTATGTTGGTCGTGGTTAGGGCTGAGAACAAGAAGAGAGAAAAATATTTTAGGGTTTGATGTGTGTAAAGATGTGAGAGAGAGAGTTAGAGTATTAAATGAAGTTTTATAGGGAAGCGAAAGTCATTGCATGCATTCTAAGTTGTGGAGAGAGGAGGTGGGCAAAAATTTTGGTTTCCTAGACACTCCATATCAGATTTTGAGTTTAAATGAGTAAGTAAAATAAGTGGTTGAGTGTTGGAGTAGGTTATGTAAGGTAATGAGTAGTAATTAGGAGTTTTAAGTAGTAAATGGGAAGGGTGAAGGGTGGTGAATGAAAAAGGCTTGAAAATAAAGGAAAATATCATTTTTTATTAGTATTAGGTTAATATTTGGTGTATTAGTGTGTTTGCTAGGTTTAAATCAAGCGTACAGACTTAAAAACGCGAATTACGCAGTACCGGTAACCTAAAAACGTGAATTTTAGAAAGTTGATATAAAAATATTATAAAATTTTTATGAAGTGTTAAAATGACTATTTTAATATTTCATGTGAGACTTGGGCTTGCCGGAGTGTTAAAACGAAATTAAAAATCAAAAACGCAGATTAAAAACGAGTAAAACGCAAAACGTACAAAGTTCACGTAACAATGGAAAAATAATAATGTGGCTAATGAAATATGCATGAAATGAATGTATAATGTCTAAAACATATAGAATGAACATAGTCTAGGTTCGGTTCCGGTTAATATACGTTTACGACGGACGCGGGCTAACCCAGCCGATTACCCATAAAAGTCAATTTCCACGAAATTAAAATAAATAGAACAAGTAAGTGGTTAAATAATGACCCGGAAAATAAGGATTGCTACACATAGCTCTTGGGACGACCTCGGATTTACCGATTACTACACTACACACGACTGGGTTCTCTGCCCATTAGTGCATAAGTAGACCATAGGTAGATGAGTAATTATAAATATTAAAACCTGGTCTGAAATCCAACATCAACCATCAATAATGACCTTACTTAGTTCATTGCTTCAGTTAACCGAAACATCCTTCTAAACAATTCACTTTCTTGTCTTTTTTTATTTTTGATTTAATGTTAAACTCATTATGTTGGATGTCCACCAATTATGGGGGAGGGAAATTCATTCACATAATTATCTTTTAAGAATGCATATGCATGTGTTTCTTACTCTTCAAATACCAACACATAGGTAAACATCTCTTAGCTAAAACCAACTCATAAAACCGCACTTGCTTCAAGCCTTTTTAACCAAACACTTATTTTTCATCAATACTTCATTAAAAGAAGAGCACATCATGTGTTCGACAATTCTTTCATCTCCACAACAAACAACTCCGCCTTGTAGATCTTAATTTAAATGAAATCTAGGATTTTCCTAAAATAGCACCTCACAACTCTATTATCTGGAACACCATCATATATCCTTTTCTCTCTCAACACATACCTTGCACGCCTTTGTTAGTGCAAACGATTTACTAATCTAGATCGTCTCTTTCAACACTTACTATTATGTAAATTTGTTTTGAGTTTTGATAGGTGCGAGTTATTTTTGCGAGCCCTCTGTGTAAATTTAGTTCTCAGAAGCCGGATCCTTTCATTATAACTAGCCGAATCCCTACTGGAAGGGATCCGGAGAAACCGGCTGCACAGACATCATTTTGTTCCTCATTTGCCTCATTCTTTCTCCCTTGACCTTAGTAGATTAGTTCATTATTCCTTTTTAGTCATATCTAAGGTTTCCTTAGTCTCATTAGATCGTTTCTCCTCTTGTGCATGATCTAAGATCTTTCTAGGATGCTTTGGATTTTTCATTTCACATGTTCTTACTATTTTTCCTCTCCTATGCTTGTGCTTTCTTTCTCTCTGTTTCCTCTTCTTGTTCTCATTTCTTTTACATTTATTTTGAAGTCTCTCTTCTTCCTTTCACCCATAAATTACTCTAGTTTTAATTTTCTATTTCTTATAATTCTTGATAATTTTTCTACTTATTCTTTTGACCATTTTCTGCTTCTTATCACTAATGATCACCCTTAAAGTTAACTAGTTACTTCCTTGATCATTTACAAGTCTCCTTTTAGTTCTCCTATCTCTATAAAACTCATCATTTGCTATTTTTCAATATTTGTTTAAGTTCTTAGACTTTCCACCATTAAGGACACTTCTTTACACTCATAACTTCAATTTATGAATACCAACCTTTGCATACTCGTTTTCATACACAAAAACACTTCATTTTTACTAGTTTTAGCATACATAGTATCCATTAGATCCACCATTAACATCAATCATTCACAATGTAAAACCCTTGATCTTAATGGCTCTAACCTTCATTTTCTTGTAAGCATACTTCCATGATGATCCACCAAAGCTAGTATTAGAAGATCTTGCCATTTACATCCACTACAAGTACATATATAAGAAGATCTACAAGATTGGTGACCTTATCATCTTAATACATTCAAAGGCTTCTCATCAATAGAAGTTTATTTAGATTAGTCATTTATATCCATTAGATACATTATCTTGGATCATCATTTGTAACATCATCTTGTATCATTAACTAGATTATATGGTTTATGTGTTTGTGCCATAAAACACAAGGTTTGTTATGTTGGACCACAAAACATAACGGGTTTGGTTGTACCCGAAGACTCAGTATTCAGCTTTGTACCGGAAAAATTGTAAGCGACGATGGGTTGGTTCTACCGATGTTAGAACTCGGTATTTATCTTTGTACCGGATAAAGTGTAAGCAACGTTGTGTAAGCTTTTCTCCACCGAGAAGGGAGCTCGTTGGTCTAGTGAAGTAACTCTCAAGTTGGGTACTCGGGGAGTGGAGTAGGGCGAAGAGGACCTTCGAGACCAAACCACTACAAATCATCGTGTCGGTTTGCACTTTCATTTACTTATCGCTTTTCTTTAATACTTACTCTATATTATTGCTTGTGTTGTGGCTTGATGTTTCTATTTGTGTTGTGACAACATGGTTTACTCTGTGCATATAGTCAAAGCCTATGTTTGGAAATTTTCATATTATGTCGAGCTTGATCGACAATTTGATACAAAAGTTTTTAAGTTTTAAACGGAAATGTATTCACCCCCCCCCCCCTCTATGGTTTCCACAAAATTCTTTCACGTATTTGGATGTAAGTGTTATGTTCTTAATGACAAAGACGATCTTGGAAAGCTTAATGCTAAAGGAGATGAAGTTGTTTTCATTTGACAGTTAAAGGATTCTGTTGCATTTAGGGTTTACATCCAAAGAACTAGAATAGTGATTGAAAGCATGAATGTAAACTTTGATGAACTTCTTGATATGACTTTAGGCTACAATTTTCCTAGACTCAAACATTCTAATACTCTAGCTTCTGATCAAAACTCAACAAGGAATCAAGACATCAGTCAAGCTTCAACACCTAATACTAACAACTTAGATACTTTGTTTGACGAAATGTTTGAATGACTCAAGGAACTGAGAGACTAAACCCTACCAATGTATCATCACAATCTTCACCCAATACATTAGTATCTTTACAAAGAAAGCAAAACTCTACAATCATCATCAAATGATGTTCCCTCAACAACTACACTGACTTCACCACCATCATCTAATTTTCCAAATTCAACATTTGAAGTTGGTGAATCCTCCCAACAAGCTTACATTGATCCATCAAATGATCATATTTATTACCAAGCTTATCCCTATGCTCATAAGTGACAAGAAATCATCCTCTTCACCAAATACATGAAAATCTTGATGAAGGAGTTAGAACAAGAAGAAGTATCACTCGAAATAACTGTTTTTTCATGTCCTTTATCAATAGTGTCAAACTTGCCACTAAAACCGAAGAACTAAAAGATGACAGATGGATTGATGATATGAAAGAGGAACTTCATCAATTTTAGAGATTGAAAGTTTGGCATCTAGTACCACATCCCAAGAACAAATCGGTTATTGGCACGAAGTGGATATTTAAGAACAAGAAAGATGAAGATGGGATCGTCATAAGAAACAAGACAAGATTAGTCACAAAAGATTGTCAACAAGGGGTTATCAAGGATTAGAGACAAATTAGATTGTAGACTTGTTCAGCAAAGCAACCAGAAGAATATGAGAAAGACTACAATACTGGAAAGACATCCGTAGACATGAAATGATTCTTGTTATGTGTTATGCGCAAGTAAAGCAAGATCTCAGACCTAGACTTCAATAAACAAGACTACTATTACATTGGGGGATATTGTTAGGAATTTCATATGAATCTAATAATAGTCTAGAAAGTATAATGGTTCTGTTATAACTGTTTAGAAGTATGTGACCTTGATGCGTGTAGCACCGGGTTTTAAATTTATAAACAAGAATTACCGGTAAACTAGGAACACATTCGGGCAAGTATACCCTTATCGTGTATAGTTAGGGAATGGTAAGTCAAGGTCGTCCCAAGAGATTTGAGTGTTTTCGAGATGAAGAATCTAGTGTAACAAGCATGTGCTAAAAGTATATTGGTTGTCACGGTCCAAAATACTATGAGGCGTCTAAACATGTAAGTAGCAAATAACAGGAAGATGATAATGATGTAAATTCAATAATATAAGAGACAACACTTGTTTGGATTAATTTAGGATATTTGGATTTCTTAATATGAGGATGGTTTGACAAGTTGATTACAAATATTAGAATATGATGGTGACAAATTCCAATCTATGATTTAAAGTATATAACCCTCGCGAAAGATCATAAAACAATGAAATCAAGCATAAAGCATAATCAACCAATTCGGGACTTAGTTTATTTAACAAGTTTGATCCGCAGTAGTTTCACAAACTTATCAACAATTATATACAAGTTTCTTTGCAAATCAAGTTACTAATGAAATGGTCAATACAATAGATAATCATCCATAGACAAATGATTATAACTAGTTGGTTGAAAATAACCCTTTCGACCTATGAAATCACCAACAACTAATCAAACTTGATAGGCAAATGTCACAAAAGCTAAGCACATTTGGTTCTTTAATCAAGCATGAAATTGATCAAGACCATAATTAAACACAAGCAATCCTCACATGATAAACATCATCCAAATAAGTGTATAAAGAAATTACTCCATATTGTTTTCAACAAAATCCAATGTAGCAATAATCATGAAACCAACAAACATCTTGAAATATAAAAGTGAATTACCCAAGCCAGATTACAAATGGTAATGGAAGGAATTATAGCAATCCTTGGGCCTCCAATCAACTACAAGCTTCTAACCAACCGAAAAATTATGTCCAAACACTTTCTCTAGCACTTGAGCACTTCTTCTTGAATTGGTAGAGGTTCCTTGGTCTTTTGGGATTGATAATATTGAAGAGATATCCTGTCCTTATGATGTAAGGGGGATAAATGGTGAATGGTGATGTTATGTTGTAAATTCATGTCCAAAACTCTTGCACAAGGGTTGTATATATGCTTGTGGGTGAGAGGGATGTAAACTTGGCCTCCAAGTGTCATAAAAGTGCAGGAAAAATGAGTTATTAGGAGTATATGATCGGACTTGGAAGTAATGGCACTTTATATCCACTTAAATGCAACTTTGGAAGACTTTAAGTGCAGCAACCTGTGGTTGGGACATTCTGACCACTTCAACCCACGGTTTGGACCTTGAACCCGCGGCTGGGATGACTGCTCAACCTCAGGTTGAGGTATTGAACCTTGGGTTTGAATTTCAGCTTCAACCTTAGGTTGGAAATTGGTTTGCATGATTGATTCAACCTTGGGTTGGCAATAAACTCCATCTTTAACAATCATCTTTGGCATTTAATCTTGACTCTTTCCTTCTTCATAAAACTTCATAATCATTAACTTGAACTTGGAAATAATCATAGCATGAATCTTTATCTTGAACGAAAAACTTCTCTTCGTGCACATACACTTGATTTGTCGACTTTTCTTCGTCTTTTCGTTATTTCCTTCGACATAGTTGTACCTCAACCTGAATACATCTTTTATACCTTTTAAGCGTAAAATATTCACAAATACAACCAAATAACATGCACAAACATACGAATAACGCTACTAAAATATGTACAAAATGAGCGTTATCAAATCCCCCACACTTAAACTTTGCTTGCCCTCAAGCAAATCTAAGGAAAGAAAAATTAAAATACATAACTAAATGGCAAAATGAAAAGAAAATTTTAAAAATTTATGAAAAATTTTGAAAATATCAAAAAATCTTTTTGGTTTTTTTATAAATAAGCGAAAATTGAGCGTACACTCCCCCACACTTAAGGGTTTGCTTGCCCTCAAGCAAATCTAGCAATTAAGAAAAATAGATCCCACATGGTGTATGAAAAATGATTAATAAAAATATAATGCAAATCTACCAAGCACAAGTACGAGATACGATTCATCTTTTTAAGCTTTAGTGGTGAAAAACCGAGATGTTTGACAATACCCTATGGATTATCTTGCTTGATAACATGGCTAAGAACCTCATGAAAAGGAATGAAAGTATAATTGTCACACCCCAAAAATTGCGCAACGGAATGGCATTTACGGGGTATGACCTCATTGTCAAGAACACAAGGTGTCACAATAGAGAAATACTAAATGTAAAACATCGAATAGATAATAGTCACAACTCCCACAACTGGGATGAGTACATATATCGAAATTATCATGAGTCTCAGAGCTAAACAACATCAATAAGCAATAACCAAATGCAGCTTCACTAGTTACAACCCGGAAGGGTCTTGACTAAGTCTTGCTAAGTCAGGCCAATACTCTACCTTCTAAGCAGCCTTAATAACACCTGAAAATGGTACTAGAAAACGTCAACATAATGTTGGTGAGCTCGTAGGTTTAAAAGTAAAACCGCTGAGCTGTGATAGCATAGTGTAGGACAAAAGTGAGCATGATAACCAATTATAAGCACATGTCAAAGCCAAATAATGTTGCGCCAACTGAACCTGCCACGATGGTTGCACACATGAACAGTACACATAGAGGGGAGCTACCCTGATAGATCTATCAATTGTTTCGGCTCTCAAGAGAGTTAACAGTTGCGCCTCAATGTACACATAGTCAAAACAATTTGTAGCACATAATCGTATCAACACACATAATGTCTAAAATCATGAAAACGGTATAATCACAGCATGAAAAACAGTTAAAATGTCATTTGAGTACCATCTTCCCCCAAGGAAAACATAATGAAAAAGGGGCTACGAGAACTCACCTCAGAAATAGTCGTCTGAAGTGAATAAGTCAAGTAACAATGGTGAACGTCACCGACACGCGACCTAGATTAGTAAGGTTTATTGTTAGCTCACAGTTCAAGTTCAAGAGTTTCAATTGTTTTAAAGAGTTCATGTTGGTATCGCTGGTGTGGCAGCATTTAAATTGAAACAATGTTTTTAACTTTTGTAGATGTTGGCTCATTAGAGTGTACTAGCGTACAAGAGATTAAGACTAGTGAACCTTCGATTCGACAGAGATCGGAAAGCTACGCACGAAGGATAACGACTATTGAATGTCAATGTGGACGACATACGAGAATGTCAGCGTTAAGTGAATGTACGGGTGTATATATGGTCTTTGTGGGATATGATTAAGTTTGAAAAGGTTTCATCAATATATAATGTGTTATAACTTATGTTTGCGAGAAATGTTGTTTTAACAAGTTTGAAGTTTATGTCAAATGAAAATAATCGTTTCACATTTATTTGAAATATATAAATTTTGACATGACCATTTCGAGTTGTAAGTTATGAAAAACATTTAGCTAGTTTACAACTTAAATATTTGTTCGTATAAATACATGTCGTCAATGGTGAAAATTCATGTTTTTCATTTTAAATGTTTTCACGTCGTACATACATATATACATATCGTTTAAAAGTTAAGTGTTTGAAACCAAGTGTCTCGCAATTGTCCTCATTTTAAAGTTTATGTCGTGTTTAAATTTTTATCCGTAAGACATGTAATATTTATCAAAACTTCAAGTTGTGTTACTTATTTCTTGTCGAGTTCTTTTTATATGTAGTCACCACATATATAAATGATCACCAATTTAATAAAAATTTGTCGAGTTATAACAGGAGATGTGGGTGTCGAGGAGGGGGAAAAGGGTTGCGGCCCACATAAATAAACAATGAACCAGGCCCACATGGGCCTCTATTTTCACCCTGGAGTGGCCTGTTAAGGACAAAGAGGAAAAAGGGTCAATAAAGGATAACCCAAATGATTAATGGGCTTCGGCCCATACACATATGCTGTACAGATTTTTGAATTTGAGGTAAGCCCACACAAAATGTCCAGGCTTTTAATTTGGGAAATAAACCCAATACAGTGCTGGTCCTTTTCCTTTCCCTCGCTGGGAAGTTAACACAGTACACAGGAAGGTGTTTTTGACTCATTTCGAAGAGTCCTTTTTGTGCTCATAAATTCCAAGCACACTTAGCTAAGATTAACGGGTTGAGGAGAGACCTTGACTGAGGTTTTTGGTACAAGAGCCCTAGCGTTTTGGTATCGTTGGGAACCAACGAACCAAACACTTGTGAGTGATGTTGAAATCGACTAGAATGTCGATTTCCACACAAGTGTTAACTAACTATGGCTTATGAACACAACATGAAATAGGATTCTTGGAGTCCATTCAAGGTGCTTGAATGGCTTTGATAAGGCTCGAGTTGAGTACTACTCGACTCGACTACAACACCATTACAAACATGAACTCGAGTATATTCTTGAAATCGAACAAGACAACAAGACTTAGGACTTATGAACACTCACTAGTTCGTTTTAAAGTTGACATTTCTTTTTAGACATAATCACAAACACCTTGTGAGCATAATTCATGACTAAATATTTTGACTAGTATGATTTCTAAACCAAATTTCACCATATTCAAGCAACACAAATCCTCACAGTAACATGTTTTTAAGACCAAGCTTGGCTAATTTAGTTTTTGACTTATAACCCACATTCATTCGAACAAAGATCCAATATTTTTACAGTTGCACCTGCGGGGAAAAACTTAACCGATTCAAGGCTATCAATCGACATAGATTCAAGGTTTTGAGCCAACATTAGTTTTAAAAATCATTTTCAAGTCACACCACACCAACATAAATCAACATATATACCCTTAATTTCAAAAGCAATAAAATCACAGTATCCAATATAAATTCGAGTGACTTAGATAAAAAAAAAAATCACAAAGTTTATTCATATCATTCGAAGGTCTTAAAAGAACAATTATCACAAGAGTGAGTTTTGAAGAACCTTACGAAAAGAGATGATGATGGGTCAGATTCAAGGTCACCACAGGAAGTCCTACTTGATTCCAAGCTTATCACACCCCTCCTTTTCCTTGATTATACTCGACTGAGATATTGATTTAGGTGAGTTTGGAGTTTCTTGGTGTTGTGACTTGCTTCTCCTGGAAATCAAGCTTCTTATGGAACAATCCATGGCAAACTCTTGGTTCACTTTTGATTTACCAAAGATGGGTTTCACCATTTTGGGTTAACTCTCCTTTCTATACCTTGGACTTGATAATATTTGGCCTCCAGGGAATGGTTTGGGTCTCGATGTGGCTTTGGAAAGCAAGAAAGGTGCTACAGTTGTTTAATTTTATGGTGATGGAGGATAAGATTGTGGCAGAGGAATCTCATTTTCTTGTGGTGAAGGTCAAACAGTAGAGTAGATCAGGAAAAGAGATGTAGGTATCCAATGTATGTGTTGACCGAAAATAAAGATGAATAGTTATTTATTTGTTTTGAGTGTTAGAGTGTATTGTGTATACCCCGTGTTCCGTTAGTTGAGGTTAAATTGTGGTAACTCGATTTCACGTAAACGTGAAAATGTAATTCTGGAGTCGTTTTTATAAAACTGACATCAAGTAAAATTTATTGATCTCCGAAAATGAATTAAAAATTGAACCATTACTAATGTGGTGTCGGTACGCGTGTGGTATCGTTTTTCAAGAAAAACGAGATAACCTCTCGTTTTTAAATCAGTAATCGTCAGAAAATATTTAATTTGCATTATTTTTCAACAATAAATAGTAGTATTATTAAAATAATGGCCTGAAAAATTCGCGGTTGCTACAGTCTACCCCCGTTAACAGAATTTTGTCCTCAAAATTCAGTTGACTAAGGGTCCGGCCTTGATCGGATAGTATTCACCTTTCGATTTGGTTGCACACAGGAAGGTAATAGTGTAGGTGTCAATCCAAATAGTACCGGGTGCTACTTCCCAATTGGTACTATCAATACTTCCTAACCTCTAGAAATCACACAAATGAAACCACGTAATAATCACACAGTAAGGCAAGCTTTCCCGTCCTTGAGTAAAGCCGTCAAAAACCTTAGGCATCTTTTCGGTAGTTTAAGTTGAGCCTCAACTAAAATCTAGCTTAACCCCACAACTCATCAAACAAGAACTGTCATGAGATTAAGCTAAACCACAGTTTAAGCCCAGTAAAAACTTGATTTCAGCTTAATCTCACAACTCATCAAAAAAGAACTGTCATGAGATTAAACCTAACCTTAAACTATGTAACAACTTGAATCTAACTTAACTTCACAACTCATCAAACAAGAACTGTCATGAAATTAAGTTAAGCATCAAGTTGTAAGAAAAGAAACTCGACATTTTTTAAGGATTGGCTCAAATTTTTGGATCGCTTTCAAATAAACAACTAGTAGATAACCAAGAAAAAGATTCAACTAAGGGAGATGTGCATTCATGTTTCTTCCAAAATCAATAGTCCATGCCCTAAGTATATCTCCCACGGATAGTATGCTCACCCTGACCATCGGTCTAGGAATGGTAGGTCTTAATCTATTCCAACTGTGTTCCTAATGCGTCCTATAGTGTCTACCAAAATCGCGATGTAAATCGTCTGCTACGATTCGACATAATAGGTAAGGCGCTCCTCATGTATGTTGCTCTAATCGGATTTCTTATCTTTGGATACTACGGAGGTATTGATCAAACCAAAGGACTTATTCTGAAAACTCGAATTGCCTGTATATCGTTCTTAACGCGTTTTTAGGGTTGTCAGTCTTGTGCCCTCTCAACTAATGATATCCGGGTTTGAAATCTTTCTTAGAAAGGTATCGCGTATCATGAAATTTGTGCCGCTCCGGGAGTTAAGTTTATGCGCATCTCAATTCTTCAAGGAGGGGTAAATCCTGTCAGGTCTTTACGAAGTACTCCAGGGAAATCTTAAGCACGCGAGGTATCTTTGGGTTTCTGCTCGTTCTATTAGGCGCAATGAAATAGGCGGTTTTGTAGTAACTATCGAGTGATTAGGCTTCATGAAATGTCTCGTCCATTCTTGAGCAAAATCATTTAAAAATTTTGAGCTAAGTAGCAACTTTAAACTTAATCTCACATCTCATCAAACAAGAACTGACATGAAATTAAGTTAAAAGTTGTTAAAAAGCATACTTTTTGTTTTTTTTTTGTTTTTTTTTTTTTGAAGAAAAAGAAAGAAATTTAGTTAAAGTTTTGGGGTTGCTCAAAAATGAATGGGTGGCATTTCAGCACTCCAAAGTCTTGCTACCAGGTGGTGGAGATTTGAACTATCTTATCGGTTTCTACCTTTTTAGTCATACGCTATGTCAGTCTCATAACTAAGAGCTAGGACACTAAGCTCCACCTTTAACAGAGGCATGAACAGAGTGGAAACAAATCTATAATCGACGTTGGAATCAAACAGCATGATAGTCTAATATCCGTTTAAGGAGAACATACCCGTCATGAGGTTCGGGTCCTGGTGTCCTTCTTCAGCGTTCATCACGAATACCCGCCCACGAGCTGGGTTGCCATTGTTTCCATTGTGTGTGTGTGTTCCATTAGTCACTAAGGCCTGATTCGGATTATTCTGCCCTTGCCCCTGTATCCTATTCAGCTTAGGATACGTGTTTCAGAAATGATCCAGGCTCCCGCACTCATAACATGTCCTTGGGTAAATGACATTAATCGGAGTCGCCTGCATGGATACTGCTCAGCAATCCCTTGCAATGTGACCATTCTGATTTCATTTGAAACACACCAGGCAGGGCTTAGTCTCCAGGTGGTGGTAGTTACATTTGGCACACTTAGGGTGAGGGCCTTCATATCCCTTACGACCCAAGCTCGTTGCCACAAATCCTTTTTCCCATTTCGCCTTCTTATTTTCATCATTTGCACCTCCTTGTTTACTTGTCTCACTCACGGTCTTCCTCTTATCACCGCTCTTGGACAATGTCCCACTCCTAACCATTTCATCTGTTAAGGTTGCAGATTTCAGTATTGCGCTCTGAAGGGTAGGGGGCTCTGTCGCTTTCACCATCCCGCGAATCTCGGGGACCAAACCATAGATGTACCTCTCAATTCTCTTGGATTCAGGAGTGACCATGTGAGGTACGAGTCTAGCAAGCTCATGGAATCGATCTGTATAGGCTACATGACCAGCACCTACCATAGCATGGTTGTAGAACTCATGCTCTAGCCTTTGCATCTCATTGTTTGGGCAATACTCCTCCTTTAGTAATGACTTAAGGTCATCCCAACTCATTCCCATGGCGGCTTCTCTTCCTCTGGCATGGATCTGCGTGTTCCACCAGGTCAGATCCTTTCCCGTGAACAAGCTTGCAGCGTACTTCACCCTCTGGTGAGTTGCACATGTGCTTATGTCCATTACTGCCTCCATTTTCTCAATCCATCTCGTGTACACCAACGCTCCTCCATTGCCATCAAAGTCCACTGGTTTGCATGTTGTAAACTCCTTGTACGAACATCCCTTGCCACTATTGTTGTTGTTGCCATCATTGTTGTAGTCACTACCAGTGCCATTGTCTGCATGGTCATTCTTGCTTCCGCTGTTTCCTAGGTTACTGATGTGGTCGCCAACTTGGGTGACGATAGTGGTTAGCAATGCTTGAGTTGCTCGGCGATCATGGCGGAAAGGTCAAGATTCACATTGTCGTTGTCGTTGTTCTTGGTGCCGCGACCACCTGCTCTACCTCCTCGCCCACCAGTCCTTCCACCCCTCGATGGTGGAATGCCTTGGTTAACTCGAGCCGACCTTCTTGGAGGCATGAATCTACAAAGTAGGACATTGGTAGACGTTAGATAGAAGGTAGGTAGGATGGATCGGTATATGTGTCGTACTACTACACTCAATTTCCTATCTGGCAGTCCACGAATTTGATAAGTCCAAGCCGCATCATGTTATCGTAAAAACGTTGGCCAGGCGTTTTTAGGATAGCATCATGCTGCATTTACTTATCATCATCACTTCGTGTGATACTATCGCACACGTAGTTCCTATAATGCAAACTATTTGAGGATTCTTAGGTTATAGTCTAGTTTAAACCACCTAATTCTCTATAACCAAGGCTCTGATGCCAATTTGTCACACCCCAAAAATGGCGCCGCGGAATGGCATTTACCGGGTATGACCTCATTGTCAAGAACACAAGGTGTCACAATAGAGAAATACTAAATGTAATACATAGAATAGATAATAGTCACAACTCCCACAACTGGGATGAGTATATATATCCAAATTATCATGAGTCTCAGAGCTAAACAACATCAATAAGCAATAACCAAATGCAGCTTCACGAGTTACAACCCGGAAGGGTCTTGACTAAGTCTTGCTAAGTCAGGCCGATACTCTACCTTCTAAGCAGCCTTAATAACATCTGAAAATGGTACTTGTAACATCCCGCCTACTCAGACCACAATATTGTCCGCTTTGCCCGCAGGCTCACGGCTTTGCTTTTGTGGCCTCATTTGAAGACTTCCCGGCAGGTCACCCAAGCCAGTACTACTCTCACATGAGCACGCTTAACTGCCAGTTCCTAAGAACTCCACACGCAGTAGACCACAAAACGCGTTGTGTCATTGTAAGGCGAATGTTATCTTATGAACCCAACATCTCTCCAGGCCACAGCCGATGTGGGATTTGCCTAGGGTGTTACAATCACCCCCCCTTAGGGACTCATCGTCCTCAATGAGGTTTACCCCACCATCCCGAACGACTCAACCTGGCTCTGATACCACCTGTAACATCCCGCCTACTCAGACCACAATATTGTCCGCTTTGCCCGCAGGCTCACGGCTTTGCTTTTGTGGCCTCATTTGAAGACTTCCCGGTAGGTCACCCAAGCCAGTACTACTCTCACATGAGCACGCTTAACTGCCAGTTCCTAAGAACTCCACACGCAGTAGACCACAAAACGCGTTGTGTCATTGTAAGGCGAATGTTATCTTATGAACCCAACATCTCTCCAGGCCACAGCCGATGTGGGATTTGCCTAGGGTGTTACAGTACTAGAAAACGTCAACATAATGTTGGTGAGCTCGTAGGTTTAAAAGTAAAACCGCTAAGCTGTGATAGCATAGTGTAGGACAAAAGTGAGCATGATAACCAATTATAAGCACATGTCAAAGCCAAATAATGTTGCGCCAACTGAACCTGCCACGATGGTTGCACACATGAACAGTACACACAGGGGGGGGGGCTACCTCGATAGATCTATCAATTGTTTCGGCTCTCAAGAGAGTTAACAGTTGCGCCTCAATGTACACACAGTCCAAACAATTTGTAGCACGTAATCGTATCAACACACATAATGTCCAAAATCATGAAAACGGTATAATCACAGCATGAAAAACAGTTAAAATGTCATTTGAGTACCATCTTCCCCCAAGGAAAACATAATGAAAAAGGGGCTACGAGAACTCACCTCAGAAATAGTCGTCTGAAGTGAATAAGTCAAGTAACAATGGTGAACGTCACCGACACGCGACCTAGATTAGTAAGGTTTATTGTTAGCTCACAGTTCAAGTTCAAGAGTTTCAATTGTTTTAAAGAGTTCATGTTGGTGTCGCTGGTGTGGCAGCATTTAAGTTGAAACAATGTTTTTAACTTTTGTAGATGTTGGCTCATTGGAGTGTACTAGCGTACAAGAGATTAAGACTAGTGAACCTTCGATTCGACAGAGATCGAAAAACTACGCACGAAGGATAACGACTATTGAATGTCAATGTGGACGACATACGAGAATGTCGGCGTTAAGTGAATGTACGGGTGTATATATGGTCTTTGTGGGATATGATTAAGTTTGAAAAGGTTTCATCAATATATAATGAGTTATAACTTATGTTTGCGAGAAATGTTGTTTTAACAAGTTTGAAGTGTATGTCAAATGAAATAATCGTTTCACATTTATTTGAAATATATAAATTTTGACATGACCGTTTCGAGTTGTAAGTTATGAAAAACATTTAGCTAGTTTACAACTAAAATATTTGTTCGAATAAATACATGTCATCAATGGTGAAAATTCATGTCTTTCATTTTAAATGTTTTCACGTCGTACATACATATATACGTATCATTTAAAAGTGAAGTGTTTGAAACCAAGTGTCTCGCAATTGTCCTCATTTTAAAGTTTATGTCGTGTTTAAATTTTTATCCATAAGACATGTAATATTTATCAAAACTTCAAGTTGCGTTACTTATTTCTTGTCGAGTTCTTTTTATATGTAGTCGCCACATATATAAATGATCACCAATTTAATAAAAATTTGTCGAGTTATAATAGGAGATGTGGGTGTCGAGGAGGGGGAAAAGGGCTGCGGCCCACATAAATAAACAATGAACCAGGCCCACATGGGCCTCTATTTTCACCCTGGACTGGCCTGTTAAGGACAAAGAGGAAAAAGGGTCAATAAATGATAACCCAAATGATTAATGGGATTCAGCCCATACACATATGTTGTACAGATTTTTGAATTTGAGGTAAGCCCACACAAAATGTCCAGGCTTTAAATTTGGTAAATAAACCCAATACAGTGTTGGTCCTTTTCCTTTCCCTCGCTGGGAAGTTAACACAGTACACAGGAAGGTGTTTTTGACTCATTTTGAAGAGTCCTTTTTGTGCTCATAAATTCCAAGCACACTTAGCTAAGATTAACGGGTTGAGGTGAGACCTTGACTGAGGTTTTTGGTACAAGAGCCCTAGCATTTTGGTGTCGTTGGGAACCAACGAACCAAACACTTGTGAGTGATGTTGAAATCGACTAGAATGTCGATTTCCACACAAGTGTTAACTAACTATGGCTTATGAACATAACATGAAATAGGATTCTTGGAGTCCATTCAAGGTGCTTGAATGGATTTGATATGGCTCGAGTTGAGTACTACTCGACTCGACTACAACACCATTACAAACATGAACTCGAGTATATTCTTGAAATCGAACAAGACAACAAGACTTAGGACTTATGAACACTCACTAGTTCGTTTTAAAGTCGACATTTCTTTTTAGACATAATCACAAACACCTTGTGAGCATAACTCATGACTAAAGATTTTGACTAGTATGATTTCTAAAAAAAATTTCACCATATTCAAGCAACACAAATCCTCACAGTAACATGTTTTTAAGACCAAGCTTGGCTAATTTAGTTTTTGAATTATAACCCACATTCATTCGAACAAATATCCAATATTTTTACAATAGCACTTGTGGGGAAAAACTTAACCGATTCAAGGCTATCAATCGACATAGATTCAAGGTTTTGAGCCAACATTAGTTTTAAAAATCATTTTCAAGTCACACCACACCAACATAAATCGACATATACACTCTTGAATTCAAAAGCAATAAAGTCACAGTATCCAATATAAATTCGAGTGACTTAGATCAAAAACAAAGAAAATCACAAAGTTTATTCATATCATTCGAAGGTCTTAAAAGAACAATTATCACAAGAGTGAGTTTTGAAGAACCTTACAAAAAGAGATGATGATGGGTCGGATTCAAGGTCACCAAAGGAAGTCCTACTTGATTCCAAGCTTATCACACCCCTCCTTTTCCTTGATTATACTCGACTGAGATATTGATTTAGGTGAGTTTAGAGTTTCTTGGTGTGACTTGCTTCTCCTAGAAATCAAGCTTCTTAAGGAACAATCCATGGCAAATTCTTGGTTCACTTTTGATTTACCAAAGATGGGTTTCACCATTTTGGGTTAACTCTCCTTTCTATACCTTGGACTTGATAATATTCGGCCTTCAGGGAATGGTTTGGGTCTCGATGTGGCGTTGGAAAGCAAGAAAGGTGCTACTGTTGTTCATGTTGATGGTGATAGAGGATAAGATTGTGGCAGAGGAATCTCATTTTCTTGTGGTGAAGGTCGAACAGTAGAGAATATCAGGAAAAGAGATGTAGGTATCCAATGTATGTGTTGACCAAAAATAAAGAGGGATAGTTATTTATTTGTTTTGAGTTTTAGAGTGTATTGTGTATACCCCGTGTTCCGTTAGTTGAGGTTAAATTGTGGTAACTCGATTTCACGTAAACGTGAAAATGTAATTCTGGAGTCGTTTTTATAAAACTGACATCAAGTAAAATTTATTGATCTTCGAAAATGAATTAAAATTTGAACCATTACTAATGTGGTGTCGGTACGCGTGTGGTATGAAAAACGAGATAACCTCTCGTTTTTAAATCAGTAATCGTCAGAAAATATTTAATTTGCATTATTTGTCAAAAATCAACAGTAGTATTATTAAAATAATGGCCTGAAAAATTCGCGGTTGCTACAATAATTCACTCAACACTCATATATTTTTAGTGATGGAGTATATAAGAAAATCACACTCATATTGCTCAGTCATGATCCGTTTATTACCATAGGCTTGTACAAGAAACAAAAATCCACCGACGTGGCGTAAGCACCAAGTGTAAACATCTAAAGAGGACTTTTATTCGGGTTGTAACGTTTAGGCTTCGAGTTAAAAGGGTATGGATAAGGCATGGGAATATTTATGAAATTGGTTTTAAAAGAAAAATAAAGTCAAGTCAAAGTCCCATGTTGCTAGTCACCGAACAAACCACAAACTCGTAAAAGATTATAGTTACAATCTTCTCTTTTTCACATATCGATCACCAAATATATATGTATATCACGTCTTAGCACATTGGCTAATCAATATCTCAAACATACTTCATCTTCCTTCATCTTCAAAATAATAATATAGCACATTGGCTATAATTGTCATCACATATATTTTTTTCTTTCTTTTTTTTTTCTTCGATGACTTATTTTTTTTCACATTTTTTTTTACATCACATCATATCTCCCCCACACTTCGCATAAGCATCACCATAAAAATACAAAATATGAAGCGGGCCCTCTCCATCTTTGTCGGAATGGCACACACGAATGACAAAGTGTGGCTAACTAATAATCCTCAAAAACAATCCAACAACCAAGCAACTAGCAACCCATCGTTTAGACTTTGACAAGGGGTAGGCTAAGGTTTAAAGTGTAAAATCTTTTTGTATTTTTCTGGATGTAACAAAAGAAAAGAATGGCTCAAAGGGTGTACTAAGGGTATCTAGCGCTAAAAATGAGCACTAACAAATGGGTCCATATGGGTGGTTAACTAACCGATGTGGCTAGCTAATATGTCATTAGATGTAAAATGGAAGGCCATTTGGTCTAATTCCTAATGGTGCCTCTTTGTCACACGAATACACTTATATCACACGAGGTGATCTCACTGCGGTCTGGTAATGATTTGCAAGCACAAGTTCTAGAATAAATAAAATCACCGGCACACTCATAGCAAAAAGATTCAAGCATAAAAGATGTATGCTATCTAATAATAGGCTCAAATCCTCACAAGTTAGTGGTAATGGGCTATAATTGTGCTAGCAAATGTTATCGATCCTAAAAATGGATTGCAATGTCAATCGGGACACATCTCGAATTTTTCAAAATTTATCGTATTTCACCAGTGGGATGATCTAGTTATTCTAATAGATTAACCTATATGCGTGAAAACAACTAGAAGATAACGGCAAACAAGTATACAAAATTTTAAAAATTGGCCCAAAATTATGAAAATTTAAAACTAGTTTCGCTTTTTACTATTTTACTTCTCCCCCCACACTTAAGTTAAGCATTATATTCAATGTGAAAAATAAACTTCAAAGCATGAAAAAGTAGGGAAAATTAAGATAAGAAAAGACCGAGAGAAACGAAACTTCACGGGCTAAAGAAATCGCGATCGACTCCATATGATAAGATGTTAAGTACACGAGATCAATCGATTTCTCTTCCAATCAAACATGTCCAATCAAGAGAGTAATGCCACAATCATCCAATCTCCAAGAGCTTATTAAATCTGCAAAAAATAAACTAAACTACAAAAAACACGTAAAATTCTAAAACTCACTTTCGTAGGCATCACGGTTGCATTTAGCGTATGCAACAAGCCTTTTAAACCCCTCGGTGGCCCGAGTGGACGAGTTAAGTCACGTGAGGGTTTCCAGTGAACATACCCACAAAGTTCAAAACATTTTTACTTTTATTAAAAAACAAGTACTTATTTATTTACGACGTACTAAAATTAACAAAAAAAAAATTAAAATGCAAAACACAAGAAATAAATAATTTATTATTATTATTATTATTATTATTATTATTATTATTATATTATTATTATTATTATTATTTGACATTAATTACTAAACATTAAACAAATAAATAACATAATAACAATTGAACAGGAAGACATGATAGTTTATACACACAAATACATATTTATACATTGCATACAACACAGATAGCGACACAACTACTGATACAGAGTATACATTGTATTAACAAACAAGCATATGCAACAATTACACTTTACGACAGTGCAACATATTTGTATCAAACTACATTATGTTTTGACAATATGTATGTATTGCTATCACATAACAATACTAAAATACAATCAATAACACATGTGCACATATATATGAAGTTGCACAACAAAGCATACACATTAACATAATTTTGTAATAAAAAAAAAAAAAAAAAAAAAAAAAAAAAAAAAAAAAAAAAACACAATACACAATACAAAAAAAACAGAACACAAAACTAGTAATAAATGTGTACATATTAGACACAAATACAACACATAGTATCACTACAACAATATGAAATTGTAGTAGACATAATTGATGATATACACCACAACAATAATAGGGTACTAACAACACAGAGCACATCACAAACAAATAGCAATGTAACAATACATAACACGACAAAAATCAAATAATTAGCCAATAGTTATTGATTACACAAAAAACAGTTACAAATTATATATATATATATATATATATATATATATATATATATATATATATATATATATATATATATATATATATATATATACACTAAAAGCCGTGTAACAGTCCCCCCCAAACGCTTTTGCAAATATTTTATAGTTTCCAAACAGTGCCTTGGCAACTGTACTACACTGTTTTACACTGTATTGCACTGTAGCTCCCTTATTTTTAATACCTCATCTGATCTAGAGACTTCTTCAATACTCTTTCTTTAATACTCTTCTTCTCCACAAATTCAAAAAAAAAGTTCGGTAGATCAATGAACATACTTATCACAAGAACAATGAAACCCCAATTTGCTTACACAATTGAAAAACATACTTCCAGAAATCAACCGAACAAAATATTGTTACGAACAGAATAATCGTTACAATAAAAATCAATCCCAAACAAGATTTTTAAATATCATGATAAAAATCATGAACGCCGTTATTAAATCATCCATTTACATTTTTTGGGGAACGATTCCTAACCTCAAATCAATAATCGTTCAACAATGATTTGTTTCAGTTGGAGGAACCCTAATTTTTGGGGAAAATTAAATTATGGGAAATTGTATATCCACAAGGTAATTGTTTTTTCGATTTTATTATTTTTTCAGTATTTTGTCTATGATCAATGTATCCATTTACACACACATTTAATAAGTTAGTCGTACATCACATGGAATACGCCATGGTCACTTCCCATCCCAAGGACTAAAAAATTCAATCCTTCGATCCTTATTTTATGTTTTCTTCATTAAAAAAAGATTAAGCCACCAGCCGTGTTGTGTAGTAGGTACTCATTCAAGATTTATAGAAGTAGGTAAGTATTTAAGAAGTAGGTAACCATCTTAAACTTTCTTAAAATATATATATATATAATATATATATATATATATATATATATATATATATATATATATATGTACATGTACAGATTTTCATTGATGTTATAAATTTTTTTTATCAGATTTTCGAAGTTCGAGAATATGGGGTTTCTTGATCTTTTTTCTGCTGCTTCTATGCCTGTTCTAAAAGTGCTTTTACGCATTAATCATAGACATTTGTATGTTTTCTCTATGATTAATGTACCCATTTGTATGTTTTCTTTATGATTAATTTACCCGTTTGTACCCATTTGCCATTTTTATGTTTTCTCTATGATTAATGTACCCATTTGTATGTTTTTTCTATAATTAATATACCCATTTGTATGTTTTTTCTATGATTAGTGAGCAGTTGCACTTTGAGTAGGTTGAGTGATAGGTGTGAGCAGTTGTTATACAAGGTAATTTAGTATCATGTTGCCCACTTTGAGTAGGTTGAGTGATAGGTGCGAGCAGTTGTTATACAAGGTAATTTAGTATCATGTTGCCCTTAGTAATAAGGTTTAATTTGGACTTGCATATTAACTAAGCATGTAAACAAATATGTAACATGTAATCATGTATAATAAGTTTAACTTTCACCATCAAATAGCCAGTTTGGATTCGCAATCCTAAACTGCTTATTTGCTCTCTCATAATGCAGACTGCAGTAAGCCAATAAATAGTTTATCAAGCAACCCCGAAGCCCCTTTAGGGATCAAATAATCAGTTTAGAGTAGCCGTAAATTGATTCCGATGTTAGGCTGTTGCGGTTGAAATTATCATTTTTGGATAATTAGTTTAGTATAGGCACAGCAAAACCAACTCTGATTTTCCAATTCTTTGGTGGTTTTTTCAAAGGTATTTCCTTGAATAATCAAAACATAGAAGCACATCGAAAGACTATCTCACGCAACCTCTTTTGTTAAGCTGATTACAATAACCACATTCAAAACGTAATGCCATTCACCCATTGCTATTATTTAAAGTAAACTATCTCATGCAACCTCTTTTAAAAAGTCAACAACTGATACTGCTATTGAATGTCAGTTAAATCATTATTTTCAAAGTTTTCATTCTTAGATTTAATGTTAGCAAGTTTATGATATGCAGAGCCGAGTACCACTTCAGCAACAACAACTACTTTACAATGGAAAGGAGATGAGGAATAGCGAGAAACTGAGTGGTTTAGGTGTTGCTGATGGTGACTTAGTGATGATGGTTTCAAACACTTCTTCTGTTCCACCGTATGCTTTTTCTTATTCTGTTTAGTTACTGATCAGGTTACTTTTTTTACAAGCTATTAAAACGCAACAAAATAAAATTTCATAATATCAATCAAAACATTTACCATTATTTATGTAGATGTACCAAAAATTACTACGCTGATACCATTATTAACCCTATAAGAATCAACAGTTTTATACAAAATGTGATAATGTAAACGAAAAAAATATATTACTTGCCACTTACGTTTTTCTTTTATGCTAACAATGAAGTGTTAATATTTCAGGGATTCAAACCAAGAAGTATTATTAAATCGAGACAGATCAGCAGTGAACCCAGCTGCTTTCCAGCAGCAAATCCGAAATAATGCAGATGCGATGGCCCAATTATTTCAGGTGGGATTACTTTATCGGCTATTTACATATTAATGCAGTTCATACTGTCGATTTCCTGACCCTATCCAGTGTCAAGTTGAAGGATGCAACCTTGATCTCTTGGAGAAAATGAGGGAGGTAGCAAAAGTGGTCAACCCCAAATTTGCAAAATTGTTGTCTGTGATACGAGGTATCTTTATCATTCCAATGCATATTATGGAATTCTACATATCTTTTGAATTTAACTACATTCTTAGTTTGTTACAAAAATATAGATATTTGAAATTGACGATTTCATTGTGGGGGGAAGTTGGCTTTGAAGTAAGTATAACACCTCATGGGGTTTTCAATCATCTAACACACAGATGACATGATCCGGTCTCAAAAGGATACAAATATCATCGTTATACTGACATCTTGCAAGGTTCGCCGTTATAGAGGTATGTATTGTTTTAAGCATTTAACCCAAACAACCCCTTTAACCTGTATGTGTCCAAACAGTCCCTTAAACCAAATCTGTCCAAACAGCCCCTTAACCATGTTTGTGTCCAAACAACCCCTTTGTTAATATTTGCTGAATTTTCTGCGCATATTGTAATAACACACAAGAGTATTTTTTTCATGGGATAATTAATTTACCAAAGTGCATTAGTTACTAATAGTTAAATTATGTATTGAATAGTCTAGCACACATCAGTAGTAATTAGGAAACAAAAAACAAGTATTCCACCAGTAATCTTATGTATTTTACCAAAGTGCATTAGTTACTAATAGTTAAATTATGTATTGAATAGTCTAGCACACATCAGTAGTAATTAGGAAACAAAAAACAAGTATTCCACCAGTAATCTTACGTATTTTAGTTCGTTGTATGTCGTTAAGTGAAGTCGTGAGACGTTGCTGATGTTATGTGTGATACTTAGACATAACACTATGTCCACACCACCTGGTCATTCAATTAATGCAGCACTATGTCCACACCACCTGGTCATTCACAAACGCTTCCTTTTTGCGCTGCATTTTTTCCACCTTTTTAGTGTCTTCATTTATCCACACCACCTGGTCATTCATGCATTGTTTATAATTCTCACACCTTAATTTATATGTTACAAAAGTTATAATTCACACACCTTAATTGTCATAGCCTAATTAGTATAATGTGTTACAGAAGTTGAATTCATGTATTGTTTATCTGATATAGATGCCTTTGTTTAGGTGGGCTACAAATGACTACGACGGTTGCAACACATTTTTACTTGAACCTTCCGATAGCTAATTGTTATGCATATAACAAAAGGTATATATATTATCTTAATGTTTATTGACGTACTTATGATAAAAATTTGTGTTCAATTATAAAAAGTACTTATTATTCTTACTTTTCTGTTGTGCTTTAATAGGCCAATTCAACCCGTTGACTTTCCATCCAATGTTCCTAAATCCAATGTTCTTACAACTGACGAGATCAATATAACAACTATCCCGAAATTCTATGAGCGTCTTACTAATGGCGTTAATGTGGTAATTGACATGATATATAATCTTGATGTTCCCAACAAAATGTTTTCTTTTATATTAGCGAGGCCCAGGAAACCAAATCAAGAGGCAATGCGGTTTACATTGATAAAACCGGTATGTATTATGATTTAAACTTGCCACCAGAAGTCTATAACATGTTACATACATGGTGTTTGGATTAGCTTATTTTTTAGGCTTATAAGCCTTTGAAATTAGCGGTTGTTTGTAAATATGCGAAACAAAATGAAGGTGGATGCGGAATGCCGGCCGCGACTACCAATGGGAAAAAAAAGAATACCAAAAAAAGGAGGAACCGCGAGCCAGAGTAAATATGTTGTTCGCAATTCCATAAAAGCAAACTGAAACTGTATTTTTTTATAAGCAAATGGCTGTTGTTAAACTTCTGTTAAAACTTTTTCTGCTATTGCAAAGAATTGTAAAGTCCGTATAAGAAGATCGGATACTGTCTCCGAAGATTTCAAAAGGTTTTACATTCTTTAAGCTATTTGCGACTTTGTATCGTTTTGCAAATAAAAGGTTCCCCGCACCAATGCGCGGGTTTCCCCGAAAACATCTACCAACAATAACCCGAAAACAAGAAAATAATTACTACATACTATCAACCAAGCACTTCCGCGGCAACGCGCGGGCTACCCAGCTCGTTTATACTAATAATTATGCTTCACACAGTTAGGCATGCAGCAAGTATAGATTTTTTTGATACAACAGACATAGACATATATACAATGTAAATCACACACATACAAACATGACAAGTTTTTTTTTTTTTTTTTTTTTTTTTTTATTTTTTTTTTTTATGAATAGTAAATGGAAAACAAATAAAGATTTTTTTTTTTTTTTTTTTTTAAAACAAATAAAGTTTTTTTTTTTTTTTTTTTTTTTGCTACAGTAAACAGCGGTTCAATAATGAACCGGGTGGCTGAAAATGGTCTGGGTCACAGAAACACTTGAACCGGGCGGTTGAGGTTTTGACTGGTTCACAGAAGGTTTGAACCGGTCGGCTAAGAATGAACTGGGTCACAGAAGGTTTGAACCGGGCCAGCTGAGATTGAACCGGTCGGCTGGGTCGGGTCAGAACAAATTGAACCGGGCGGCTGGGTTCAGAACCGGCGGTTTGGACTTTTTTTTTATTTACCGAGAGTTTGAACCGGCGGTTTGCAATTTTTTTTTTTAATAGAAACAAGCAAATTCGGCAAAAAATGTACTAGGAACTGATTTAGCTACAAACCCACTATCGACTTATAATAATAACTTCATATATTAAATTTGCTACTTATCATTTAGTTTATAAATCTTACTGTACACCTTTATAAAGCATATATCAATTGTCTTACTTTTTAATTTAAACTTTAAAACTTTTATTAAACTTAAAAATAAAGTTAAACACAAAAGAGCATATTCTACTACTCTAAACAAATATGAAAACACTATTAATCACGGAAAACAATTAAGAAAATTAAGACAAACACAATTGGTGGGTTTTTTTTTTCGCAAGCAATTCGAGCACAAACTTTAGAAGCAAACATTGAAATGAGCATTTTTAGAAGACATGAAACAAAATCTCAACACCAAAACACTTGATTTTGATGCCAAGATCATTAAGCAAAAGATGAGAAATGAGAGATTTTTAAAACAAAACGCAAGGGAGGCCAATTAAGCAATTATCATGAGCAAACAAGCAAGCAAGAGCAATCAAACAAGAGCAAAGAAACAATCATTCATAAGCAAGAGCAATTCGAACAAATTAGTAAACAAGAAATCAATTCAATACAACAATGAAACGAACAAACAAGCAATCAATTCAATATATCAAGCAAATGAACAAACAAACAATTCAACAAGCATTCAATTCAAACAAACAATCAAAGGATCACGCAAGAGCAACAAACAAACAAACACCTAAGAACAAAAACCAAATCCCCGGCAGCGGCGCCAAAAACTTGATGGTGACGGTGCCGGAATTATCATGCAAGCAAACAAACAATATATCAATCAAGAAGACAATCAAACGAACAAACAAGTGCAAAACAAATCCCCGGCAACGGCGCCAAAAACTTGATGCGTGTAGCACCGGGTATTAAATTTATAAACAAGAATTACCGGTAAACTAGGAACACATTCGGGCAAGTATACCCTTATCGTGTATAGTTAGGGAATGGTAAGTCAAGGTCGTCCCAAGAGATTTGAGTGTTTTCGAGATGAAGAATCTAGTGTAACAAGCATGTGCTAAAAGTATATTGGTTGTCACGATCCAAAATACTATGAGGCGTCTAAACATATAAGTAGCAAATAACACGAAGATGATAATGATGTAAATTCAATAATATAAGAGACAACACTTGTTTGGATTAGTTTAGGATATTTGGATTGCTTAATATGAGGATGGTTTGACAAGTTGATTACAAATATTAGAATATGATGGTGACAAATTCCAATCTATGATTTAAAGTATATAACCCTCGCGAAAGATCATAAAACAATGAAATCAAGCATAAAGCATAATCAACCAATGCGGGACTTAGTTTATTTAACAAGTTTGATCCGCGGTAGTTTCACAAACTTATCAACAATTATATCCAAGTTTCTTTGCAAATCAAGTTACTAATGAAATGGTCAATACAATAGATAATCATCCATAGACAAATGATTATAACTAGTTGGTTCATAATAACCCTTTCGACCTATGAAATCACCAACAACTAATCAAACTTGATAGGCAAATGTCACAAAAGCTAAGCACACTTGGTTCTTTAATCAAGCATGAAATTGATCAAGACCATAATTAAACACAAGCAATCCCCATATGATAAACATCATCCAAATAAGTGTATAAAGAAATTACTCCATATTGTTTTCAACAAAATCCAATGTAGCAATAATCATGAAACCAACAAACATCTTGAAATATAAAAGTGAATTACCCAAGCAAGATTACAAATGGTAATGGAAAGAATTATAGCAATCCTTGGGCCTCCAATCAACTACAAGCTTCTAACCAACCGAAAAATTATGTCCAAACACTTTCTCTAGCACTTGAGCACTTCTTCTTGAATTGGTAGAGGTTCCTTGGTCTTTTGGGATTGATAATATTGAAGAGATATCCTGTCCTTATGATGTAAGGGGGGATAAATGGTGAATGGTGATGTTATGTTGTAAATTCATGTCCAAAACTCTTGCACAAGGGTTGTATATATGCTTGTGGGTGAGAGGGATGTAAACTTGGCCTCCAAGTGTCATAAAAGTGCAGGAAAAATGAGTTATTAGGAGTATATGATCGGACTTGGAAGTAATGGCACTTAATATCCACTTAAATGCAACTTTGGAAGACTTTAAGTGCAGCAACCTGCGGTTGGGACATTCTGACCACTTCAACCCACGGTTTGGACCTTGAACCCACGACTGGGATGACTGCTCAACCTCAGGTTGAGGTATTGAACCTTGGGTTTGAATTTCAGCTTCAACCTTAGGTTGGAAATTGGTTTGCATGATTGATTCAACCTTGGGTTGGCAATAAACTCCATCTTTAACAATCATCTTTGGCATTTAATCTTGACTCTTTCCTTCTTCATAAAACTTCATAATCATTAACTTAAACTTGGAAATAATCATAGCATGAATCTTTATCTTGAACGGAAAACTTCTCTTCGTGCACATACACTTGATTTGTCGACTTTTCTTCGTCTTTTCGTTATTTCGTTCGACATAGTTGTACCTCAACCTGAATACATCTTTTATACCTTTTAAGCGAAAAATGTTCACAAATACAACCAAATAACATGCACAAACATACGAATAACGCTACTAAAATATGTAAAAAATGAGCGTTATCAGACCTATCTTGTAATAAGCCATAAGTCACTAATGATTATGTTAGGGTTAAATACCAATCATTGGGTGACGTGACATGCGTGTGTAAGAATGTGTCAGTGAACAATCTGTGCGAGTCAGTGATTATTCCTATTCTCATATTTATTTACATCACTTGTTTGTATCCTACACCCGAGTTTTACAATTCGACTATTGAATAAATCTTGCTTCTTTGAATATGTAATGTAATCTTACATAAAACTCTGAATTACATTGATGATAGACTATTATAACTATATTAGATTGGTTTAATACATTTATATTAGTTTAATTATAATGTTTTCGGGCTACTTCATACAAGAGAATCAATTTTCAGCTCAACTGAAAATTCATGGATGTTGGTCCAATTTTTTTTGACCAGGTGATTGTTGCCTAGAGATCAATATAGCTAAAAGATATTATATTTTAAAAAGCTTATTATGGTATTTGTCTAAACCATCAACAATCCAAGGAGCAAAAGAATCATGGGCTACGCTAGTATTTAAAATTAAGGAGACCCAAACTTAGCGTAAAAATTAAAGCAAAAAATATCGCTCAAGAAAATAATTTGACAATAATAACTTAACATCATGATAATTAGGAACTAAGTTAAACTAGAAAAGAATAATTTGACAAGTAAATTTATTTTGATGTTGTATGTAAGTTATTTGAAATTTCACTAAGAATAAAGGGGCAATGCAAATATTATTAAGAAATTTCTTTATGCGCTATTGTTGGTGTATGTGTCCGGACGCCATACTCCGTCCGGACCATACTTACATCCGGACGTCATGTTTCGTCTGGACTGACATCTCACTTTCGGTCACACCTACGGAGCGGACCGCCGCCATCTACAGTAAGCAGTCTCATCAGCCATTGACATCCCAGATTTCCCGGGATTGTGTTCCCCACATGGCCTGACACCTACTTAATAGGTCAGGCATAGGTCAACTCGCTTAGTCCCAAGGTAAATAGATACAGTAGGTGTGGGTAGTATAAATACCCACACCTTATTTATGATATGCATTCAATTTTACATCTACTACTGTTACTCTCATATCATTGTTCATATTATAATCACCCGATACTCATTCTTACGCCGGAGGTGGGTCCTGGGATAAAACCCAGGGCGAGCCTAACGCGTGTTTCGATTGTGTGTAGGAGCAAGCAAGGTCCGAAGGAATCATCCCGAAGGACGAAACATAGAAGTGGGACCTGCCTACAAGGTTTTACTTCAACAAATTGGCGCCATCCGTGGGACCCGCTATTCAATCTACCAAAGCATTGACATGGCTGGTCCTTCCTTTACTTCTCCCCGCTTCGGAGATGGAGGGAACAAAACAAACAATGACAACCGATATGAAACCGACAACTTCCGAAACCTGAATGAAACCGACAACATCCTGCAACCCAACAATGACAACCGATATGAAACCGATAACATCCGGAACCTGAATGAAACCGACAGCATCCTTCAACCCGACAATAACAACCGGTACGAAACAGGCAACATCCGAAACTCGAACGAAGGCCCGGGCGAAGAGTCCCCCGGTCTTCGAGAAATGATTGTGACCCAAGTGGCATCACTGACGGAACTTATCAAAAAGCACAACAGGTTGAACGGGAGTGCTCTCAAGCCAATACAATTAAATTTTGAAGACGAAGAGAATGCAAGTCAGGTAAAGGACAAAGGGAAGGAAGATGATTTGCATAAACCCTTTAAAGAGACGTCGAGATCGCTGTTTACTCGCCGCATTGTGGAATTCTCCGGACCGAATCACACCAAGCCGCTGAACATGAGATTCTATGATGGCTCGACGGATCCGAACGATCACCTCACCAGGTTCACAGGAGCCGCAAATCAGGGGGAGTGGCCAATGCCCGTATGGTGCCGCATGTTTCAACAAACATTGGATGGGGCTGCAGGTGGATGGTTTGAAAGGTTAACCCGGAAGTATTGACAGTTGGAACGAATTGAGGGAACAGTTCTCCACGAGATTTTCGCTCAGGAAGAAATGTATAAAGAACCCCACAGAGGTCACGAAGATTGTCCGCCGAGCTCACGAGCCCCTCTCAGACTTTAAGGAAAGATGGACAGACGAGGCGAGCTACATAAGCGGTGTGCCGGAGATCATGAGGATCTCACCCTTCATGAGCGCACAAAAATTCCCAGCTCTCGCCAAAAAGTTTTCCGATAGGGTTTCGCGTACGGTCACGGAAATCTTTACCAGGGTGGATGACTTCATAAGGTCTGAAGAAGCGTTCCGTAGTACGGAGCTGCCGAAGGGTGAGGGTTTCAACTCAAACAAGAAAGGAACCCAAGGTTTTAGAAATGACAGACCACGAGTGGATCGCCGAAACGATTACCGACAGAAGGACACGTACCCCCCCTATGTGGCCCCTCTCAGAAGCTACCCCCGTAATGATCTTCCCCGCAATGATCTTCCCCTCCTGGACTACCGCCGCAACGATCCACCCAAATGGTCCAACGGACTGTTGTCGTTAACTAAGCCCCCCAGGGAAATCCTCGCCACAGAACACCATTTGAACTTACCTCCCCCTCGCCCAACAGGAAGCAGGGCGAAAAAGGAAAATTTAGACAAATACTGCGAATACCATAGGGAAAGAGGGCATCTTACTGACGATTGCCACCAACTCAAGAAACAACTGTCGTTCGCTTTAGAATCCGGAAAGCTGGACCATCTCCTGAAAGATTTCAGACAACAGGAGACGGAGAGGGGTAAGGACCAACAAAGGAAGAATGAGAATGGGAAAGCCAAAGTGATCAATCTAATAGAAAACTCACCTGACGATCGGGAACCGGAGTCCGAACATGGAAATAAGAAATGGATGGACGTGCCAATAACTTTCCCTCCCGCCACGTTCGGAAGATTGTCATATGAACCCCTCATTATAAAAGGCAGTATCGGGGGAAGTCTGGTCCAGAAGATATATGTGGACGAAGGGTCGTCGGTAAACATTATATACGAGCATTGCGTTAACAAGCTAAACACCGAAACAAAGGCTCGGATCAAAGCGACCCACACCACCCTGACATGTTTCTCAGGAGAAAAGAGCAAGCTGAGGGGAAGATTGCTTTAGAGGTGCTCTTAGGCAGCTGTGGAAAATACAGAAGATCAGTTATGAAATTTTATGTCATACAGTCCCCGTCATCCTACGATGTGATATTGGGGAGAACCGGTCTCAGAGAACTACGAGCTATCACCTCGGTAAGCCACTCCATGATAAAGTTCCCCACCCCGAAAGGGATCGCAACCTTAACTACTCGGCTGATCGCCAAGGCCGAATGCCAAGGCTTCCAGAAAAATCGGGCAGAAGTCGTCTCCAAGGAAGCCAAGACTCTCAGCCTGGGGACGAACGGGACGCCAAAAGGAACAAACGTGAGCTTCGAGAACTCCGAAGAAAAAGACATTGCTGGAACCATGCTACCAAGGGAGTACCAGAACTTCTCGCGTAGGACATTCAAAGAAAACAAGCAAGGAAGCTTTGACTCCAAAACCTTTACATAAAGGCTTTGGTTTCAAAACCTCACTAAAAAAACCAGCACCGGATGACCGGAGCACTGCAATAACGGATGTATGATGAAGTTTACTTTTGGAATTGACTTTTGTGGAAGATGTAAACTAACGCTCATTAGTATCTGTAATAATCTGTGATCTCCCAGTTTCCGGAAAAATTATTTTAAAATTATAGAATGTCATGTGCCCTGTCACTCCGTCCAAGAATGATAACGGATTGTGGAAAACACTCCCTCCCTTGTGAGCGGATCGTGAAATCACTCCGTCCAATAAACTCAACGGATTGTGGAAAACACTCCCACCCTCGTGAGCGGATCGTGAAATCACTCCGTCCAATAAACAAAACGGATTGTGGAAAACACTCCCTCCCTCGTGAGCGGATCGTGAAATCACTCCGTCCAATAAACTCAACGGATTGTGGAAAACACTCCCTCCCTCGTGAGCGGATCGTGAAATCACTCCGTCCAATAAACAAAACGGATTGTGGAAAACACTCCCTCCCGCGTGAGCGGATCGTGAAATCACTCCGTCCAATAAACTCAACGGATTGTGGAAAACACTCCCTCCCTCGTGAGCGGATCGTGAAATCACTCCGTCCAATAAACAAAATGGATTGTGGAAAACACTCCCTCCCTCGTGAGCGGATCGTGAAATCACTCCGTCCAATAAACAAAACGGATTGTGGAAAACACTCCCTCCCTCGTGAGCGGATCATGAAATCACTCCGTCCAATAAACAAACGGATTGTGGAAAACACTCCCTCCCTCGTGAGCGGATCGTGAAATCACTCCGTCCAATAAACAAAACGGATTGTGGAAAACACTCCCTCCCTCGTGAGCGGATCGTGAAATCACTCCGTCCAATAAACTCAACGGATTGTGGAAAACACTCCCTCCCTCGTGAGCGGATCGTGAAATCACTCCGTCCAATAAACAAAACGGATTGTGGAAAACACTCCCTCCCTCGTGAGCGGATCGTGAAATCACTCCGTCCAATAAACTAACGGATTGTGGAAAACACTCCCTCCCTCGTGAGCGGATCGTGAAATCACTCCGTCCAATAAACAAACGGATTGTGGAAAAACACTCCCTCCCTCGTGAGCGGATCGTGAAATCACTTCGTCCAATAAACAAAACGGATTGTGGAAAACACTCCCTCCCTCGTGAGCGGATCGTGAAATCATTTCCGTCCAATAAACTCAACGGATTGTGGAAAACACTCCCTCCCTCGTGAGCGGATCGTGAAATCACTCGTCCAATAAACAAACGGATTGTGGGAAAACACTCCCTCACTCGTGAGCGGATCGTGAAATCACTCGTCCAATAAACTCAATGGATGTGGCAAAACACTCCTCCTATCACGTGTGAAGCGTGCAAAAATATGTGAAATCACTCCGGCAGACCAAATACAGTCAACGGATTGTGGAAAACACTCCCTCACTCGTGAACGGATCGTGAAATCACTCCGTCCAATAAACTCAATGGATAGTGGCAAACACTCCGTCCATAAATCAAACGATTGTGAAAGCGATAAGCAAAAGATATGTGTAACACTCCGGCTTTATAGACCAAATCATCAGGTCAATCATACAGAAGGATCAAGCAAATCAAGTTACATTTTCACAAAAGAAGGATGCAAAAAAGTGACATCAGTCACGAACAACCATATACAGCGATCTCCTTCACTCCGGAAGAGGTTCTGGTATGCTGAGTCGCAAGGACTCCAACGGTACTCGGCTTTGGAGGAGGGAAATCAGGAAAAAAGGTTCATGAGGTCACCTAATGGAAGACGAGCAGAATCCGCAAGCTTCTGAAGGTATGGATATTGGGCGACGTTCTAAATACTCCGAATCAGATAGGCCGACCTAAAAAACACCTCGTCGCCGAAGACGCACATGAACAAAACGTTTATGCAGAAAATGTATGCAACAATTATTTCAGTAAGTCTAAGAACAAACGTTTTTCAATCATCACAAACGAATTATTACACAGCATCTGTCCACAATAATTATTATTATTACATTCATCTAAAAGAAGAAACAAATAAGACAATCAAAAGTCTCCATCCGCGACATTCTCAACAAGGGAGGAACCTTCGCCTGGATTGCGTTTCACGCCAGAAGACTCTCCGACCTTCTGAGGCGGGACTACTGCTACAGGCTTCGGTTTAGGAGCACTAACGACAGGAAAGAGACTCATGAGTTCACCCAATGGCAGCTGGTAAGAATCGGCAAGCTTTTGAATATATGGATACTGGGCATCAAACAACTTCAGATACTCCGCCTGCCAGATATGGGGAGCCTCCATGTTAAGCTTATCAAATTTACCCAGAAGTCGTTCATGATCATCTTTCTTTCGTTCGTAGGCAAGACCATCCAGGAACCCTGCGGTATACGACAAACTGTAAACCCCTCCCATTTTTTCTTTGTACTCGGAGCTGCGAAACAACCGTTGACAAGCAGTCGGAAGAAGATCCTTCACAACATTTTGACACTCCATCTCCAGTCGTCCCACCTCAGCAAGCAGATCCCTATTTACTCCCTCTAGATCCCCAGGACTTCATCTTTCTTCCCCATCTCTTGCTCCAGCTTCTTAGCACCCTCAGCGTGAGACTCAGCTGTTCTTTTCCAGTTATCCCTATCTCTCTCCATCTCAGCCAACGGAACAGATAAACCCTCCTCTCGCTCTGACATACCGGATCTCACATCAGCCAACTCTTGCTTAAGAGCATTAAACTCTCCAACCAACTGCACATATCTGCCATGCTCCGCGCTGTGCTCCACTATGCTATCTTTATGAGTCCGGTCCAACTCCTTGTGTTCATCAAGCAATTGATTGAACCGGCGAAGTAGCTCAGCCTGCATAGCTATCCCACCTCCAGCCTGTTCATACGCCCGATGAACCAGCTGGTTATCGGTCAGCTCTTCTAGTGCAGTCTTCTCAGCGGGAGGTGTGAGGTGTGCCAGCAACTCCAGGCAAGCCCTATAGGAGTCCAACCGGACATGGTTGGGAAGAGACCAGCCGGGAACAAAAATTTCCCCCTCAAATGAACCCTCATCTGTGACAAGACTAAAGTTACTCAACGAAAGCAAGGCTACAACAAGGGGTATCACAAGGCGAGTTTTTACCTCCTCCGGCTGACGGATGTACCGTGGAAGGATGCGGGGAATGTATGGAATGATCCGAATGATCTGCAAAAGCAACGAGGAAGCATAAACGCAACATATATATATATATATATATATATATATATAATATATATATATATATATATATATATATATATATATATATATATATATATATATATATATATATATACAAAAAAAGGGGGGGAAGTAGGAGTCCGAAGGATATTCCTTACCATCAGAAGAAGATTGTTGATTTTCCGTATGAGTTTCCTGAGTAGGTTGCCCTTCAGGATTGGTCTCAGCAGTGTGCTCAGGCTCGGATACCTGAACTTCCGGATTATCATCACCTCCTTCAGCCTGCTCCTCCGGCCCTCCTCCTCCACCCTGGTTCCCTGCAGTGTTGACAACCACTTGCGGTTCAATGTGACGAAGGGGGGAGACATCAAGAGTCCGGTCCGACGGCTCATCGTCCTCCCTCCGTTTAATCTTCTTTTTCTTCCGAGACTTCGTAGTCACCGATGGCCCCTCAGCATTCCTTTTCTTCTCCTCGTCCTCGGCTGCCAGCTTTTTTCTCTCTTTCTCTTCTCTAGCAGTTAGCACATTCAAATCCGGCCTCTCAACTACCTTCTGTAAAGGAGTGGTCTCGGGAACTGCACTCCCTGGTGCCAAAGGCTCGGTTGTTCTCACCGGCCTCTCGCTCTCCTCCCCAAAAGGATCTCCCCTGCCAACCTCCACATCGATCTCCACCGGAAGTTCCAAATACTCCGCCATGGAAAGAACTACAAAAAAAAAAAAAAAAAAAAAAAAAAAAAACAAGTCAAGACCAAACCAAGAAACAAACAACTCCTATGAATGATAACTAAGAAAATTTGTATTACCATGCCCATCGGCATCCTTTAAAACGCCCTTATATCCGGGATACTCGAAAACTCTACCAAGCCCTGCCATCCATAAAATAGCATCCGAAGGCTTCCTCAAGAAAATAACTTTCTCCGCAACCATCTCAGCGTCCCTCTCAGAATAAGCCGCAGGAAAATCATCGGTAACTTTAGAGTCCCTATGCCTCCACGGCATAGCATGCGGTATTGCCCTCCGATCTATTAAGAAGAAATGATCTTTCCAGTTCTTCAGCCCGGTCAACACCTCCTTAAAACATTTCAGGGCATTCGCTCCCGTCCGGCTCTCAAAAGAAAACCAGTGCCCCTACTTACACAGCCTATAAAAAACCCTAAACAGGGGAACGGTCGGCACCACATCCAGACTATAGCATCGGATCTCAAACATGGTTACCCTATTCAAGCCTATCGGAACCAGCTGAGAAATGTGCACCCGAAAGTATCCTATCACCGCTAGCAAAAATGTTGAAAAAGGAATCCTGACACCCCCCGTCCTCAGTTGGTGAACATAAACACCAATTTTATCCTCCGGCAACATATCCATGGTCATGCCCACCGGAGGAAGCGTCGGATGTAAGTCTAAAGGAACTTCGAACTCCCCAACCACACGGTCCAGCTCACCTTGCGTCAACTTGGAAATATGTACATGCATGTCAAACTTTGGCGCTATTCTACTGGGTTGAGGCCCAAGCCTACTTACTAATGGGAGATCCCCCCGTTCACTCATCCCAGCGGCCATATCTAAAAGGATGCCGATGGAACAAGTACTAAAGATAATTACAAAAAAGAAGGTAACGCACCTCTCGAAATTTCTCAACGGCTGAGCAAGTCGTGCAAAATGTATAACACCGAAGATAAGGTAAGAGAATACACAGTTAAAAGGGAAAAAATTAAGAGCCAAACTGGTATATATATAGGGAAAGACCTAGAAACAAGCGAAAACGTCACGTCAGCCTGCCACTCGCTGACGTGGCAAACTATAGAACGTTAGATATCCATGGTCAGCATACGCGTGGCGCGCCGATATTAACATTCAAATAAATACTATTTTGCTCGGCCCATGGGCCTGCAATTAAACTAGCCCATCAAGGCTTGACGAGCCTTTCAACCACCGAGCTAACATTTATGTAATCCATACATATGATTTTCTGCCCCCGGAACTATGCATTGTTCGTAACGAAAGTTTGTGCTCCCGGAGTAAATGTATAAACAAAATACGGACGAGGGCGTAGAAATAAAAGACATATCCGAAGAGTACAAAATGAGAAACCACAAGATATTTGTAAAGTATTACATTACTAGTCTTCTACTAGTAATGCAATACTAGGGGGGACATGTTGGTGTATGTGTCCGGACTGACACATGCCGGACCGATACTGTACCGAAAAGTGTAGATATATTATTTAAGTATTGCACTATCAGTCTTCAACCGATACTACAATACTGGGGGGGGACATGTTGGTGTATGTGTCCGGACGCCATACTCCGTCCGGACCATACTTACATCCGGACGTCATGTTTCGTCCGGACTGACATCTCACCTTCGGTCACACCTACGGAGCGGATCGCCGCCATCTACAGTAAGCAGTCTCATCAGCCACTGACATCCCAGATTTCTCGGGATTGTGTTCCCCACATGGCCTGACACCTACTTAATAGGTCAGGCATAGGTCAACTCGCTTAGTCCCAAGGTAAATAGATACAGTAGGTGTGGGTAGTATAAATACCCACACCTCATTTATGATATGCATTCAATTTTACATCTACTACTGTTACTCTCATATCACTGTTCATATTATAATCACCCGATACTCATTCTTACGCTGGAGGTGGGTCCTGGAATAAAACCCAGGGCGAGCCTAACGCGTGTTTCGATTGTGTGTAGGAGCAAGCAAGGTCCGAAGGAATCATCCCGAAGGACGAAACATAGAAGTGGGACCTGAATACATCTTTTATACATTTTAAGCGTAAAATGTTCACAAATACAACCAAATAACACGCACAAACATACAAATAACGCTACTAAAATATGTACAAAATGAGCGTTATCAGACCTATCTTGTAATAAGCCATAAGTCACTAATGATTATGTTAGGGTTAAATACCAATCATTGGGTGACGTGACATGCGTGTGTGTAAGAATGTGTCAGTGAACAATCTGTGCGAGTCAGTGATTATTCCTATTCTCATATTTATTTACATCACTTGTTTGTATCCTACACCCGAGTTTTACAATTCGACTATTGAATAAATCTTGCTTCTTTGAATATGTAATGTAATCTTACATAAAACTCTGAATTACATTGATGATAGACTATTATAACTATATTAGATTGGTTTAATACATTTATATTAGTTTAATTATAATGTTTTCGGGCTACTTCATACAAGAGAATCAATTTTCAGCTCAACTGAAAATTCATGGATGTTGGTCCAATTTTTTTTGACCAGGTGATTGTTGCCTAGAGATCAATATAGCTAAAAGATATTATATTTTAAAAAGCTTATTATGGTATTTGTCTAAACCATCAACAATCCAAGGAGCAAAAGAATCATGGGCTGCGCTAGTATTTAAAATTAAGGAGACCCGAACTTAGCGTAAAAATTAAAGCAAAAAATATCACTCAAGAAAATAATTTGACAATAATAACTTAACATCATGATAATTAGGAACTAAGTTAAACTAGAAAAGAATAATTTGACAAATAAATTTATTTTGATGTTGTATGTAAGTTATTTGAAATTTCACTAATAATAAAGGGGCAATGCAAATATTATTAAGAAATTTCTTTATGCGCTATATAAATAATGAATAAAGTGAGTTGATTGACACAACACCCACTAGTCATCCTGCTAGCTTAACATTTATAAAAGCATGCATGAGACTTTCAACATAGAAAAGCTTTGATGGTCAAAGAAAGAAAGGAATTAGGCAAGAAAAAATTCACTCGACTTGATTTCTTTATCTGAACCTAGCAGCAAGAATCAGAATGATGTAGTTGATGTTGAAGCTATTACCGAGCATATGACTATGTTAGCTAGAAGTTTAAGCAAAGCTAGAGGCGATTTCAACTACTACAACAATCAAAGAAGGTTGATTTAAAAACAAGAAAAGTTTTGATAATAAAACTACAACTTGTTTCACGTGACAAAGTCGGACATATAGCTTAAAGATTATAGATTAAAGCCGTCAGAAGTATCAATCGATTGAACATGCTTGATTTTCAGTGGCTGATTAAAAACTAAAACGATTAACCGCTGAAAATAATTTTACTATAAAAGCTATTATTTAGGGGGGTGTTTGTTTAAGCTTATATGTGGCTTATAAGCTTATTTGTGTTTCGGCTTATATTTTATAAGTCCTAATTTTTCGGCTTATTTTGATACTTGTGGGCTTATATAAGTTTATCATATCAAACTTGTGGGCTTATATAAGTTTATTATGATATGATAAACTTATATAAACCCATAAGTCTCAAAATAAG
This sequence comes from Artemisia tridentata subsp. tridentata, assembly GCA_021014915.2. Classification (NCBI taxonomy): domain Eukaryota; kingdom Viridiplantae; phylum Streptophyta; class Magnoliopsida; order Asterales; family Asteraceae; genus Artemisia; species Artemisia tridentata. The sequence goes on from CP139509.1 coordinate 311,436,282, forward strand.
CCGGAATATTGAGACATATGAAATATAAGCCGAAATCAAATAAGCTCTTAAACCCACATATAAGCTTAAACAAACACCCCCTTAGAGTAAATTATTACAAGAGGAACTCCTAATATTCATATAACGTTCAATTCAGATTGTCAAAACATTTACAGTAGTTTTTACACATTATTTGACTAGATGATCATCAATTTGTATTGTTTCCAAGTACTAAACATATTTATTATTAACCCACCCCTTATTATTTCCACCAAACAACGGAAACCGTGTCACAACTAATCCTTCTCGAACCCCAAGTTTTAACCGTTTCTGGAATAGTCAACAAAGATGGCCCAAGTTTTTTACTCGTATCCTTTATTTTTTGTCACATTTCGAAATTTCCACGTGGGAACATTTAACACCTAATAAACAAATCTTTATATAAAAAAAGTAGTTTACGTTTCTAGGTTACATTTCTCTTTCAAAAAAATCTAAATAAAAATACCCTAAATTAGCTTCTCCATTCGTGAATTTACTGATTTCAATCGTGAACAAACCTCGAATTTACAGGTATTTATTTCTTTCAACCCATTTTTCATTAATGTTATTTGTGTGTTAAAGAATTGTGTAATAATAAGCTATTCTTTTTTTTTTTTTTAAAGTTAATTGATAGTTTTCCTACATGGGTTTTGGTTAGTGTGAAATGCTATTGAATTCTTTTATTGAACAATCGTTAGAAAATGTATCTAACTTTCCCTGTATGTTTTCATTTTATTTTGTGTGTACTAATGCTGACGTGGCAGTATAAGCTGCAACTTAAATAGATTGATACACAGCTGATAAATGTAAATGCAAAGATTATGATTTGCACCATTACTATCACCTCGTGTTTGTTTACTTATCAATGAGGTTGTGTTATGCTTAAAATATATACCGGTGGGTTGTGCTGATAGACTTCTTTTGCTTTTTTAGGCTAAAATCATTTATAAACATCTGAATGGGAATCTGCTTTTCTTCGGTGAGTTTTCTTGTCTCTGCATTTTGAGTTCTGGTCTATCATGTTATTGAATTGAAAAATTCTGGCTCTTGTTGAGTTAATTCTTGTAATTTTTTTTAGCCATCACCATTGTTGTATTTTTGCTTTATTTATATGGTCTGAGAAGGGACACCGTGTCACAACTAATTGATTAAACCCACAAAAAGAAAAATGCAAGATTTTTAAATCAAATTCAGTCTTGATTTTTTTAAGCTCATGGTACCAACCTCGTATATTTTTATTTTGAGTTGACCGTGGAATTTGATTTTACTAATATTTGCAGACTCAACCCGAAGAAGATGAGACTGAAAGTCATCCTCAGTTTGCGGGAGGTAACGTGACTCTCGTCACTACAAAAGATGCTTGGGAGAGAAAGCTGTCAGAAGCTAAGGCACAAGGCAAAATAGTAAGTTTTTAAACTACTTTGTTGCTCTCCTAAGGATATTTTCATGGCTCCTTAGTAGATTCATCTCTAATTTAGTCAACTGAGAGACCCATAATTTTGTTACAGATTTGAAGTTAAGTAATTTAAATAATAAAGGGTTCCACTTTAACAGTAACCACTTCAAGCTGAAATTCTAATAATATTATGAAAATGGTGCTAGTGGTAAAAATATGTTAAATGCTTTAAGTTTCTGCCATGGTTTCTGCCATGGTTTCTGCAACATTTGGGTAGAATTTCTTTTGTATACTAACCTATTTGCCAAAGCTCTCTACTTGTTTGTAATTTGCACTAATTATATATCTGTGTATGGTGAATAGGTGGTTGCCAACTTCAGTGCATCTTGGTGTGGTCCTTGCAAATCGATTGCGCCGTACTACATTGAGCTTTCGGATAAGCATCCTTCTCTCATATTTCTGACCATAGACGTTGATGAGTTAACGGTAAGTTTTGCACATTGTATATCTATTGATAAATTATGCCACTGCCTTTTAACTTATCAAAGTTACAGTACTTGAGGAGTGCTGATGCTAGCATTTTTTTTTTTTTTTTTTGGAAAAGCACTGATGCTAGCATTTTAAATCAGTAACTAACCAGAAAAATAGTAAATACGTTGTTGAAGTGTTACTGTCAACAATTACTCAACCTTTGAGAATAATCACTTTCTCGTCCTTTAAATCAGGATGTTTTGAACTTAAAGCGACAGATATGATCATAAAAATTGATAAAGCCAAAAAGAAAGCAATGTGTACAGATAGATGATTACAAATGCAAAATTTACTGGGAGGGTTTAGATAAAGGGTTAAAGTTATCGATTCTGGAATATCAAACAATTATTACAATACTGGTTGCAGCCTGAGATGTCAGATGAATAGAAGTGCAGTAAACCACATCAGACACATTAATACAAAGCCACAAAGAAAACCTATGCCTAGTAACGCATAAACAGAGATGAAAAGATCCTAATCTGTGGTTAGAATACCACAGCTGCAGGAAAATTTGTATCAACCTTTTTGAAAAATCGAAACAATTATCATAAGTGACTACTCTAAACTTAATATGTATCTAGTTGCAATGATGTTGGTTATTATATTAGTAGGAGCGGTTCTTTTATCATGTATATTTGAGCTGCTTGACTTTGTTTGGCTAGAAGCTTTGCTCGTGCAAAAGTAGGTTGCCTACCATTTGCAGAGCTCTGAAAACACAGGGCTCAGGCTTTTGCTTAACTTGCTAAAAGCTTGAGCCTTGCCCTTTAATTGACTGGTAGCCAACCCCATAAATAAACTTACAATTGAAGGGCAAGAAAAAATATAAAGGAAGAGAACATAAAGGAGAACTAAGGGAGGAAAAAAAAAAAAAAAAAAAAGAAGAATAAAGAAAAAGAATTTTGGGTGTTTTTGAGCTGGAAATAAATGAAAAGAAATTGATGTTTTGTTAAACAATAAATTCATGTTCCTGAGTTTGGAAGAAAGTGTCCGTTTTACAGTTACACGCTTGCTATGTAAATAAGGTTAGTTTATGTCAACAGTAGCGAAATCATCCTTTGTCTCAAAATGTCGCCACATTTACAGATATAAGTTTTGGAGATAAAATCACTACTTGTTTTACTTTTCCCAACTATTCCTTACTCTAAAAGAACATTAGGTTTTGAGTTTGACACAGGGTCAACCAAGTTGGTTTGGCGAAAGCCTGTTGTAGGCTCCTGCCAAGATTTTCTAAGATAGTTGCTTGTGAGCTTGGTAGTTATGTTATATCTTCATAAAGGAAGCAGCACTTTCTATGATGCAGTTGTGTATATATATTTGCAAAATCTCCTTTTGCTCACCCAAGATAAATTTTTTGCAGGAGTTTAGCACGCAATGGGAAGTAAAAGCTACTCCCACATTCTTCTTCCTTAAAGATGGGCAACAAATTGATAAACTTGTGGGAGCCAACAAGCCAGAACTGCAGAAAAAGATAACTAGCATAGTTGATTCTGATGTCCCAAGTGGTCAAAAGTAATGGCTGGGTGGTTGTTGGTTTGTTCATTATTTGGTCAATGGTTGTCCGTATATACTAATCAATCAGAGTGTACTCTTCAACGTTTACTTCCTGTGAGTATCATATGAATATGTAATGCACTTTTCTGTGTTTGTAGAGCTTATAAATGCTTTGTGTTTCATGGTCAATGGTGCTAAATTGACCATAAACAACTGTACGCACTTATTTTTTTGTCCACTTAATTGTCAAATTACAAATATGGTGTTGCTCATTTTGCTAGCTATGTAGTTCTACTTTGTTGATGTTCTACTATTTAAATCATGTTTCATTAGTCAATGCAAAAGTTATAACGTCCAAATTAAACATGTTGTGAGGCAGTAATCAATTTCTAACTTATATCTTAGATGATTTGAAAGTATTTCTAAAACTCACATCTTTGAACGATTTAGGCATGATTATAGCCAAATCTCCACAAATCATAGAGCACCCAGAAATTTTTACTATGTATGACATTACAAGTACAGCTATGCCAAATTACCAATACACAGCAAAAAGTACCAAAACGAGGATATAACATATAAGGGTAAAGAACTAAAATCAACTTCTTCTTTTTTTGTTTTTTTGGTTTTTTTTTTTTTTTTTGTTTTTTTTTTTTTTTTCGTTTTTTCATGTTAATGCGTGCTGTTTAAACGCATTGAGTTCGATCACACATCGAACGTCATACGAGTAAATAAGTAATGCCCTCATGTTTAAACGCATTGGGTACTGATTCTCGTGCTCTAATAATTGCCTACAAGTATACAGTACTCTACCCATTGCACCAACATGCACTTGTGTCCTATTTGATATGTCAATTTACGCAAATAAATCATTAGCACAGTCATGCAATGCTAATACTAGAGACTCAGTTGTGTTTCTCAAATGCCTTGTCGTGAACCTTTGTTAATTAAGCGACCAAACCTTTAATAAGCCCGACTCTTCATGGCCTTTGTAGTTTGTACCGTATGTGTTGTGTTTATCGTTGCTAGTGTTTCTTTTATAGTTTACTAGATGTTAGGCCCGCTCCGATGGGGCGTCTAGCGTCACTATGTGTGTCGGCTAAATTCATTTGGTCTATACTGTGTAATTGTAAACATGCAAATGCTTGATTGTTGATTTTGAAGCACTAAATGATGGTGATTTGAAGACAAATACAAAATCGCTATTTCGTTCGTTTTGAATAAATGAAATATTATAATTTTCTTATGTGAACCAATGACTATATTAAATGTATTGATCCAGATTAATGTGTATAGGTCTGGTAACAGTTTATGGGTTGTGTTTATGATAGCTTGACAAAGTGTGAACATAATGATATATTGATCCAAATTAATGTGTATAGGTTAGGTAACACTTTATGTGCATAATATATACATGGTAGCTTGATAAAAGTCCAATAACAATAAACATATAAAAAACCTAATCCTCATTTCACCACACATGTAACCCTAATCTTATCTCTCAATCCTAACGATCCCTAAATTTTCTTTCAAAAATCAGGGCAGATGAAGTTTACAAAGATGGAATTTATATTTTTATCGGTATTGTTATGCCCTCCGAATGTATATTTCGACTTTAATTGTATTTTAACAGATCTATTTTGTTGATATAGTTAGAGTCGAAATATTACATTCGGAGGGGGAAACAATAGTGTTAAGCCTATAAATTTCATTCTTTGCATTATAAAGAAGACATTTAGCTTTGATTCAAGATAATGCTATTTAAAAGTCATTTAGCTTTGATTCAAGATAATGGTATTTATAAATCTTTTGAAATTAATTTTAAACAGGTCTATTTGATGGCTGTAATTGGAGGAATATGATATCAGGTTTAATTATTTTGTAAATTTTATATGCTTACATATTTTTTAAATGAGGAATTACAAATAAGGATCTAAATTACAAACTTATAAAGATGAAGGTGTGTATAATGCAAATTAACAAAATATGTGTTATTATGACCGCAATTTGATAGACATAAAGCCTGGTTGTAGTTAATTCTTCTGCATACTTATTAAAAATACAACTTGCTATATCAAATCAAAACCATTGGAAAAATGCACAACTGATACAGAAATCATCTTCAATCAGGTATTTCGTTTGTTCATACATTTGTTTTTTTTTTTTTTTTTTTTTTTTTTTTTTTTATTATGTTTATTGTAAAGTTTATGTATAAGTTAATGTGATTAGGTAGCGATGGATGATCTTTTGATTTAAAGTTGTATAATCAGTATCATACATTGGATATTAAGATTTTGATTAAAAGAAGATAATATAGATGTTTAATGCTTTGATTTGGATAGATAATTAATGATGTTAATTTTTGATATAATAATTATCTTTAATGGCTATTGCTTAGTTAGTTTATGTTAAAACAAAACTTTGCTAATGACAATTAGAAATTATTTGTTAATTCATGTTTATGATTTCTTAAAAAACTGTTAACATAATGGTGTAGACATTAGCAAAGGTTAAGTTTTGTAGTATGTTGACTACTCCTAACAATAATATGGTTATTGTTTTGATGATAAAAATGTTGCTTCAATTTTTGTTATCATTTGAACATGTATTAGTATATTGAATGTAAAATAGTAATGCCAGATCATTTTTGTGCTATATGCTATTGTTTTTTTATGTTTGTGATATTTGAAGAATGTTTATTTTTTGTTGTATATGAAAAGTACTATGATTGTTGTTTGTATGTATTTTGCATATAATAGAATATACAATAGTAAATGTATGTATTTTGCATATAAAATGCGCAAACAAAGTTTTGAATGTGTTTTGATACATTTCAGAACAATGACAACAAAATTCATTACGGCATATAACCATGGCGAACAGTTGGGAATTTTGGTAAGATTTAATGTGTTTCTATTATAAAAATACAATTGTTATAGTGTTAATGTAGTTTAAGTTGCTTATGAAATGTTTGGTTGCTTATATGCAGACTCTACCTAAATACTTTCATATAAACTACTACAACAATAAAAATTACGTTTATCTCATTAACAACAATAGAGTGAAAAGCAAAGTACATCTTAATCGTAGAAGGGGTACTAAAGAATGTTTTTGGGTGGTGAAGGCTGGAATAACTTTATAGAAGTAAGTGGATATTGGAATATCAATACGTAATTTCATAAATGAGGGTTCGGACACCTTTTATGTTACAGCGTATGGTGCGGATAGAAGAGAAAGTGGTGGGTACGGAAAAATTCACACACGAAACAGAATGGTTAGATGCATTGGTGAAGTTGGGAACAATCGAAAGTTATCTTCGGTAATATTATGTTATAATTTTTATGTGTAAACGTATTTGAATTTATAAACTTGGATTTAATAATTTGGTTAAATGTTTTATCAGTGGTTTCCTGAAGAGTTTTGTCAAGATGATGAAAGAAATGACTTTGTGATTCCATTTTTCTGGATTTGAAATCCATGTGGTTGCAAAACGCGGCCTTATTCCTGGAACTGTGGATAGGCATGGATTTCAATTTAATGTTCATTGGAATATGGTGGTTCATTGAGAAAATCTAATGACAACTGAGCGCATTGTGTTGGCAAAAAAGAGTGGTATTCGGATAACTTTGATGAGGTTTGATGATAATGGCTTTCAGCTTACACACGAACAGCATTTTCCTACACGTCTTGCGTTTTTGCAAGGACATGATGCTAATGAGTCAGGTAATAATGTGATTCTGAAAAGTTTATTTTGATTACGACTTGTTAATATAAGTTACAACCGTTTTAAGATTTTTTGACTGAGTACTATTCATTTTTGGGTAAACACCATAAAATAACAACCTACTTTCATAAATTTTCCGAGTTGAAACACTTACTTTTTTATTAACGACGAATGCTATCAAACTTTCAAATATTGTTCTGACTTCAACCATATAACTAAAATAAACTTGCATCGTTAGTCCTTGATACTAACGGCCATTAGCAAATAACTAAAAATTTTATTTTCTTATGTTTTTGTCCGTTTTTACACGTTTTCGTTCATTTTTACAAGTTTTTGAACATTTTCGTCCGTTTTTACAAGTTTCATCTGATTTACACGTTTTCGTCCGTTTTTGCACGTTTTAACATTTTTTTGGTCTGTTTTACACGTTTTCGTCTGTTTTTGCACGTTTTCGTCTGTTTTTGCACGTTTTCAACCGTTTTTGCACTTTTTCGTCCGTTTTTACACGTTTTCGTGTGTTTTACAAGTTTTCGTATGTTTTTGCACGTTTTCGTGCGTTTTTGCACGTTTTCGTCCGTTTTTACACGTTTTCGTCTGTTTTACACGTTTTCGTCTGTTTCAAAACGTTTTCCTCTATTTTTACACGTTTTCGTCCGTTTTTACAAGTTTTCGTTTGTTTTACACATGTAAACATACGAAAACATGTAAGGTTGGATGGCAAGGTGAAACAATCACCCTAAGTGACCTCGAAACATCAACCTCGCGCGTGACTATTTTGTTCAGACAAGAAAGTGGCGCGTGAATTGGAGGAAAAGGTGACTCGGTCACACTCCTTGCCTTCCAGTCTAAAAACAGACGAAAACGTTCAAAAACAGACAAAAACATGTAAAACGGATGAAAATATGTAAAAATTGACGAAAACGTGTAAAAACGGACGAAAACATTTAAAAGCATGTAAAAATGGACGAAAACTTGTAAAAACAAACGAAAATGTGCAAAAAACAGACGAAAACGTTTAAAAACGTGTAAAAATGGACGAACACATGTAAAAACAGACGAAAGTGTGCAAAAACAGACGAAAACGTGTAAAATGGACGAAAATGTTTAAAACGTATAAAAGTGGACGAAAACGTGCAAAAACAGACGAAAACGTGTAAAAACGGACGAAAATGTAAGAAAACCAAATTTTATGTTATTTGCTAACGACCGTTAATATAAAGGACTAACGATGCAAGTTTATTTTAGTGATATGGTTGAAGTCAGAACAATATTTGAAAGTTTGATAGGATTCGTCGTTAATAAAAAAGTAAGTGTTTCAACTCGGAAAATTTGAGAAAGTAGGTTGTTATTTGATGATGTTTACCCTTCATTTTTTGTGTATCATCTTTAAATGAAAGATTGCTACATGGGTGTAATTGGGATCAACATGGTGAGCACTTGACTAAAGAAGCAACTTTCTACCAACAACTTTTTCCATTTGTGCTTGATGGCGGGAAATTAGTAAGAATACTGACTTTTTTTATCTTATATAGTGTAGCTGTAATTCCAAACTATCATCTGATAAATCATGTTTTCTATAGATGCAATATTTAATAAGCTGTTATGATTGGTTGCAGACTATACCTTCTAAATTTGTATCTGATAATCATCTCCAACAATTTGAACACGCTAATCTAAGGAGGATGAACAGTGACTGTCGTGTTTTGATGAAGTTTGAACATCATAGGGATAAGCCATTAAGAGACAATCACATGAACTTGCGAACAAACTGGAAAAGATTGGCCGAAGAATGGAAGTTTCCAATGAACAAAATTCTAAGGTTTAAAATGGTGGGAACTACAACTGATCCTGAATTTCCAGTTGAATTGTTTAATGGTAATATTCCACTGGTCCCTATCTTTCATGTGTGTTGAAATCCTATCATGCTGGTAATTTGATAATATGGTCATTAGATAGTTTAAACATCTTTTGTCAATATTTTGTATATTTTGGTGTTTGTTTATGTCATATTAAAAAACTTGATGGTATTGGGTATTGTATGCTATGACATAAAACTTAAATGTAAGTTTAGTTTTAATATAACGTTTAGGAAATTGTGATAATTAATGCGTACTATTATCACTTATATCATTGCTATGTTTTCAAATCTGATAAATTAAATTTTCATTCTTTGATATTGTATATGTGGAACCTTGCATGTGAAAGACATATCCCAATGTTAATTTTGACCATATATAGTTAATCAATAGCAATACATTATCTGTGTAGTTAGCCCATACCCATTTAGTTTTGGTTGACTTTTTATAGTCAAACACAACCATTTTATATCAGAAGTTTACTATAATCTGTTTGTTGACTTTTTTATGGTAAAACAAAATGACCATGCCTTTATATATTCAAACATCAACCATGTATCATTTATGTTGTTTCATAACATGTTATTTATTTGATTAGTATAACTGTATTGTGTATATTTAAGTGAAATGTATGACGTTTTTGACTAAGTATGTGCCAAATAAGACTTATGATAAAACTTGTGTACTCCTTTGAGATAGTAAATGGACCACCACTATATTAAACAGCATAGTATTTGGGATACAAAAGAAACATGATACTTAATCCATATAGTTAATTACAAAACACAAAATATAAATCCTTATAAAGCATTTAGGGTGTTGAATTAGAAGAGTATGCTAAATGCAACTCATCATAAGAGAAAATTCCAAAGTCTTCAGAGTCAATGTCGTCTTCGGCTTGATCAACATCAAATTCTTCATTGTTGCCTTTTGATTTCCTAAATGCACCAACTTCTTTCAAAAGTTTCTTAGCAGCATGTCTTTCTATTTTCAACTTTTTCTCTGTTTCCTCTTTTTGTTTCCAGTTTCTTATTTTCTGGGCTGATTGCTCGGAAATCCACCATTCATAAACGGAACATATGGTTTCCGTTTCATTAACATTTTCAGAATCTTCAATTTCTAATATATGAGTTAATATAAATCAGACATGTTAGTTAGATAGAATATTAGTTTAATGAGGTCGTTTTTTAACCTTAATTACACAATGTTAACAATATACCTTCAGATGTTATTGCATGTGTTTCAAATGTTTCTACATGTGATTGATTTTCAGTACCTAACACTTCATTTTCTTCCTGTTTAGATTGCTTACTACAAAGATAACAAACATATTCAGTTGATAAATATGTAAAATAACATATACTGTAAAGAATTTAACATACTTTGTTAGTGCAAATATTACGATGTTTAAACTAAACGATTTCTTTGGTTTTAATAATGACAAACATGTAACTTGTAATACATAACGTAAAATGTGCAAGTTACTCGTAAACACAAATCATCAATGCATACTTACATCAACACCTCCCGACGTCTCAAGTATGCTTCAACAAACTCGTAGATTTTCATCCCGAAGTAAATCACTCAAGGTCCACAAACAAATCTACTACTTGACAAATGATCAAAGGATTATATTTTTCTCTAAACTTCACATTTTAAATGTGACAAAACATTTCTTTCAAAAATATATTTTACAAATTATTTTTGAATTAAAAAGAAATGTTTTATTTTGAAAAATAAGTTTAAAAACTCCCAACAGTCATTTTCCCCCCAAACAACTCCAAAACATTCCAAAATAAACCTTCCCCACTAAAAACAAATGGAGGAGCGTCCACGGTACCACTAAAGTACCGACGGCTCCACTAAATTTAGTGGAGCCGTGTGACAATTAGTGGAGCCGTGCCTCTGTAACGGCTAGTTTTCCCCTTGCCTATAAATAGTGGACCATTTTACACTTTCAACTTGATTTTTCCAGTCAGTTTTCTCTGGTCTAATCCCTCCTCACTTAGAATACTTTCTTTGATCATTTAGAGAGTCTTAGTTTGTTTAAGAGTGATCCTTTCATCCCACCAAGAGATCCTCTTCATTCCTCTTCAAGTGCAAGAGAAGAACACAAGGTATCCAAGTAGATACAAAGTGTTGTAGTTGTAGGTAGAAGCACTTGTAACATTTGTTACACTCTTGATTGTATCATAGCATACATCAAGATCATTTTTCTTTTGAGAGTTTGTGAGGGAAGATCATTGTGATCTTATAGAGATATTGAATATCTCTAGTAGCCATTGGGCTAGTGTGTTGATCAAGTTGATCAAAGGTAGATAGGGTAGATTGAGTCAAGTGAGGGTTGATCATTGTGATCTTGTCGAGATCTTGGAGATCTCTTGAAGCTTGTGGGCTTGTGTGATTGATCAAGAAGATCAAGGGTAGATTGGGTAGATCGAGTCAAGTGGGAGTAGATCATTGTGATCATGTCGAGATCTTGGAGATCTCTTGAAGCCATTGGGCTTGTGTGTATTGATCAAGTGGATCAAGGGTAGACCGGGTAGATCATGGTAGATTGGTGCTAGCTAAGATTAGCACTCGACATCTAGCTTAGTGTCGGAAATAGGATAAGCGACGTGTACGGTTTTCTCCACCTTAAGGGAGTTTGTTGATTAGTGAAGTAACTATCGAGTTGGGTACTCGGGGAGTGGAGTAGGGCGAAGAGGAGCTTCGTGACCGAACCACTATAAATCACCGTGTCCGGTTTGCGCCTTCTTACTTATCTCTTTACTTTCATTTTATTCTTTATCGCTTTATAGTTATATTTGCATTGTGTTTATGCTTGTGTGGCTAGTTGCTTATGTTATGTTGATTATGTATGTGTCATGGTTTGATTGTGCTAGTGTTGTAGTTAAATTTATTCATCCCTAGATGTTATATGATCATTGTTGACACTTTTCATATTACGTCACACTTGATCGGGTGTTTGATACAAAAAGTTTTTAAGATTTTAAATGGAAACGTATTCACCCCCTCTATGGTTTCCACAATTGGTACCAGAGCCACTCGCTCAAAATTTTAAAAGAAATGGTTTTCAAAATTGAGTACGATCCATGTATCCAATTACCTATGAAGGTGATAAAATATAAAAAGTAATTAGTTGCTTAATACTTACAAGTTTCGTTGTTAAGTATACTTTGTCATACTAGCTTAAAGGTTTTCTTAAACCAATAAAAGAATAGAGTTTTAAGTTTCTGGTCATGTTTTCCGTCGAGTCGCCACACTAAAACTGTAAACTGAATCAGAAAACAGAACACGGTACAACTAAATATTTAACGGTACCGTGGGTTATTTAATGGTACCGTGCCTCTGTCTGTCAGTTTTCAGTATTGGCTCATTTTCAGAAATTCTTATAAAATCAACCATAAGTCCGTAGGAGTCGTATCACCCATCATTTTAAACAATGTTGAGTCTACTTTCATTTGAAAGATACTTTTATGAACTAGTTCTAAATGAAAGTATGTTAAAGTCCTTGATTTTCAACTGAAGGTCTTTTTGGTTATGCCATTTGCATAAATTTTTGCTTAAACTGAAAAAGGGCATTTTAACTTTTGAATCTTGACATGTTCACAAAGTGATTTGGTAAAAATCTTTGAAATGGGGAGGAAACCAATTCGTTTTCAAATAAAATCAAGCTAAGTATACATTGTTATACTTAATACACAAAATGACAATAAGTATTTTTGTGTGTTAACCTAAATGGCTATGTGTTTTTATTTGTGTCTTAGTATTATTAGTTAATATTTTTGTATGCTTATTGTTATCTTTAGTTAAGCAAATTTTATCTATAAGCATAAGTGTCTTTCATGCCTTGTTGCTATTTGTTTATATAGTTTTCCGGTTTATGCGTTTATAAGGCTCATGCTAAATTACTTGCACTATATTAAGTAATTAGTTTGCATTGCATATAGGCATAGACCATTTTTCTTGCATTTGTTGCAAGTTTTTAAAATGGTTTAGTAACCTTCTTAGGAATAGAAACTAAGTTGGTAGATCATGTGTGTCGAAAGATATTGTCTTACACAATTATTTTTCCAAAGGTTTAAGTGTAAAAAGTATATCACCCCAAAATACTTAACACTTTCATAAAATCCGTAACATGATCTCTAAAAAATTACATCATTTTTTCTTGCTTGACCATGGGTTGTCTAAACAAGATAAAAGATCATATTAATACATTAGTATTTAAGTAAAAGAAAATGCATTAAACTTGCATTGATCTAACACACATACAAAATGTTTTAAACATTTAGTATTTTACGTATGTTGTATAAAAATAGTTAAGATAATTATTTTTATACTAATGAGGTGTCGAAAAACTAAGAATATTATACTTAATAATATAAATAGTTTTTCTCAAATAAAAATAAATGACAATATCAAAGTAGTAACTTAATATGTCATTAACTTCACACATACAACTAGTATTAGAATAAATGGAACACATAGCTTAAATTTTTAGTTTCTTTTTAAAAGGAGTGATTGTGAGGGTCAAGAAAGATTTCGAGTACATATCAATTCATTATTCAAATTATGATTGATATCATTATCGAATCTAATTGACAAGTTTTCGAGTGTGGACATGAAATTAGAGTCATTATTTGTCTAGCTTCAAGATAACATCAAAATATGATAAAATATACTATCTTGAATCTACATACTCAATCACACTCGATTGTTATGAAAATAATGACGTCTTCTCAAGACGAAAATAATATGCATCGGATCATAACTCACACTTGTGTTGAAGATGCCATATTGAGTCTTCTTGTCCAATGGTTGTGTTCCAAACTTTAAACTAATATGTTTAAAAGATGCATAAAATACACAACTAAGTAGGATTGACAACTTGGATGTTTTATCCGAAATATTCAAGTAATTTACTTTGCAATGCAATTAGTAAATGTGTCATTTCCGAAAAACCAAACACGAGCAAACAAACAACATATGTAAACTTTGCTCATGAACGACTCAACACTCAAAATTACATGTCTAGTAAAAGTGTCACACATAATATGTTACTAACTATTATGTACGTCATCAATCTTCGAGAAGATCACATGTATTTCTCTTATCAAAAGATTTACAAAAGATAACTTATATCTTATGCATCTTGTTTTCTTTGTAACATGAATGGTTATGTTACAAGAGAATACATTTCATCCTGTTAACAAATATAGGATATTAGAGTTGAATAAAAACCTAATACAACATGTGTCATTGCATAAACAAGTAAAATTGGTCATACACTAAAATACTTGTTTCACTAAGCATTCGTAAGAGTGATAAGTTTCCTCTTAGAAAAGCATACTTGTTGAAATATACGGTATGTCTCATTTTAAATATAATACTCACAAGATCTATCAAGATAAGTAACCTTTACTAGATTCTTTCTCAAGACATGCAAATGAGCATTCTTGTAACTCACATGATGTAGTAGATTCTACATTGTATCACATTAGAATGTCTCTTGGTTCTAGAAAACCAAATCATGTTAAAATAACATGTAACAACTCAGCAAACAAAGATGTTGTCCAAGAGATCATAAAATGCACCATCTCCATCAAATAACCTCTAAATCTCAAACACGAAGTTAAAACATTTCGCTTGCCTTTGTTAGGAGTTGTGTAAGACATGTCATTTTCTTAACCGACTTTGAAAGTATGGTTAATTGAGTCATATTAGGCCATGTATTAGTGAAATAAACTAATATCATCTTTGCTATACTTCAATAGGCAAATATAGGAATTTGAATTTTTCTAACATAAGAATGACTACTGGAGAACCTATCACACTAGAAATTCAATTTGACCTAACGGTTGAATTGCTTCCAGAAGAGAAGTTGGGTTCATGGTATAACCTGTAAAAATGGTCGTGTTTAGCCTGAATTGAGCACCACTAGTGATAGTCTCATACTTATTCTCTAACTTGAAAAATTTTCATTCCTACATTTGACTAGAGATGGTTACATCGGTGATCTTTATCTCCCGTTAGGATTTCATTTTAAACAAGTAGTAATTAGGATCTGCCTTAGCAAACCTGGATTGCTTGCATCCCACATACGTGTTTCAAAACGATAACATGTTCTCGTAAGATATGATTAAATGTCTTCATGATCTTAAATGCTAAATGATTATCATGTTTTGCATGATGTTTGCATTTGTTCATTATGTGCATTTTACATGATTTGTTTGTAAAGTTTGCACCCACACTATGTCCCTTTGACACTTTAGGAATTAGGTATGCCTATCACTATGAACCCTTAGAGGTCATAGAGTCATACACTAGTGTCAAAACCTATAAGTCAAAGTAGTCGCGAAGTTGTCCTATTTCCCTAGTTATGACTTCGCCTTCTTCCAAGTTATACACCCTTTTGTCATGGGAAGGTTAGATACAAACCTAGTAGAACTCGGAGTAGGATTGACAACTTAAATATTTCATCCAAAATATTCAAGTAAGTTTAACTTGCGATCGCAATTGTTAAATGTCATATCCGAAACATCATATTCATGCCTTTTAACAACATATGTTAAAACGCTCATCCAAAAGCTAAAAGCTAACATCATCCCTCGGGTGACAAAGGACTCACGAATCACTATATAAGTGATTAGTAGTTTCCTTTCATCCTCGTGTGATTACACACTTCTTAAGATCCCAAACCCTGCTGCGAATCAGCACCATAGGCCTAGCTTTACGTCTTTCAAAACCCCGTGAAACACTCGCGTGTGAAGCACATCAAAATCCGTAAATTAACCAAACCTCTCAACCGAGAATCCCTTAATCATCTTCGTCTAGGTCTAGGAATGATGGAACATATTCCATAAATCTTATGACTATTTAAATATTTCACTGGAAATATTAAAGTCATCCCTTGTACACCTCTTATGACTACTTGAATATTTCACTGGAAATATTGTAGTCATCGCGTGCGTCTCGTCTCATGACTTCTAAATATTTCACTGGAAATATTAAGTCATCTCTCACATTCCTCGTATGATCACTTGAATATTTCACTGGAAATATTGAGATCATCTCTTCTATTTCGTGTCATGACTTTTAGATATTTCACTGAAAATGTCAAGTCATATCTTGTGTCTCGTCTAATGACTTTTTAAATATTTCACTGGAAATATTAAGTCATTCTTCACATCGCTCTAATGAATACCTATGTATTTCCTCAGAAATATAAAAGTCATCTCTTCTCGTCCAGTACCGTTCAAAGAATTTATTAGGTATAAATTCTCTCCTCGTGTCGAAAAATCTCACTAAATCAGCGAGATTTATTCGTAAAATCCTCTTAAACTCTAATGACGACTTAAATATTTCATCCGAAATATTTAAAGTATATTTAATTTGCGAAATGCAATTAAATGTCATTTTTCGCTCTCGATTAACGTTCATCGAATCCCGTTGGATTCATTCATAAAAGAATTTATTCGGTATAAATTCCTTTAATCTAAGGTCCAGAAAAATCACAACATATGTGAAATTTCTTTGTTCAAAAATCTAATTCTGGGTCAAAACTGACCTCAGCAGATCACGGCACCCTTAAATAGGGGACGGCACCGCTAAATTTAACGGTACCATAGGACCGTTGTCTGATGAGACAGTTTATTTCGTCTTCAATTCTCACCAACACTATCAAAACCCACTCGATGTAGTCTTGAACCAAAACCGTCTCCTATCATAATAGATTATGTCTATCTTCTGATTCCCTAAACATTTCCCCTTTCACTTCCGCATGGTACTGAACACACCATATGTATGGTTACTTCCGTATCCATTATCTTCCCAACTTATCTACAGCTTTCAACCTTAGTTCTACACTACCAATGCTTCCGTATCCCACTCACCTTCTACACACTTCAAGCGAAGAACCGCTAGGATAAGTTGAGATAACCCCACTAGAACCTTATCACTAACCTCACAACCCTGAAGATTTTATCTTCTTAACCCTTAGGATATCTCCAAGTAATCGCATGCCTCATCATATAAATATTCTATGAATATTCACAATGATTGAGAAGGGCTACGTGACTTCAATGTTGAAGTTTATCGTATGCTATCCACCACTTGTCATGATGTTACTAAGCTCATCGCTTCCGTCAACGTTTGTTTTCCTCTATATCTTTTACATCTTGTCCGGATGGTCATAGATTAAGGGGGAGCGAAAACACACTCATATAGTCTTTCACCAAACACTCTCAAGAACACACAAATGTGGTTCTTATTCCCTAGGAAACTTCCCTTTAGCTGCCCAGAACGAGGCTGCACAGGAAAATTCGTGACTTCCAGGTCACAGTATCGTTAAATAGGCCACGGTACCGTTAAATTTAACGGTACCGTGTAGTATTTAGTGGTACCGTGCCTATGTTTGACGAATTTTCACTGTTCCCTCCAGATCCCTGCATCCCTAACCTCAAACCTGCAAAATTTTGAAAACTCACATACACCCTGAGATTTCCTCATTACACCCTAGGACACCACCGCCAACTTTAGTTCGAATCCCACAACTCTTGCCTATATAAGGCATCACTATTGTAAGCGTATCTTGCATCTCATCTTCAAACCTTACATTAACATCATTCCTCATCACACTCAACCCTTATAACTAAACTTCACTCTTGACAGTGATATTTAGTTCCAAAACCTTCAACCCTTATATCAATCCCACTCAAACCTTTTAGCTACACTTCACTCTTGACAGTGATAGTTAGTCTAAAAACCTTCAACCCTTATAACAATCCCACTCAAACCTTTTAGCTACACTTCACTCTTGACAGTGATAGTTAGTCTAAAAATCTTCAACCCTTATATCAATCCCACTCAAACCTTTTTGCTACACTTCACTCTTGACAGTGATAGTTAGTCTAAGAACCTTCAACCCATTAATCATCACACTCAAACCTTACAACTATTCCTTACTTTGGATAAGTGATAGTTAGTTAACCAACCTTCAATCCTCACAATCACACGAAACCCTTCATGCACCAAATTATCTCTAACACACACCTAGGATCATCCAAACTAGAAATCTAGAACTTCGTTACCTCAACCCCGTTAGAGATATCCACCCCCAATCCTATTAGGATCACATGCACATTTTTTTTCTTATGAAATATATCATGCATCTCATTGTCAGTGCAAACGATATATTAATCTAAACCATCCCAACACCAATCATCTTAGGTAGATGATTATGTTGTTCAAAAGGTTTGTTAGAACTTTCCTTCCTAATGACAACTTGGAAGAAGTCATTTTGTGTGTCAGTCAATGAACGAATCTCGTTCTTGTTAGTATGATTGATTGAACAATTACACCTTAGGTTGTCGGTCGGGTTATGACACTCAAGTTTCTTTGAAGTGCTATATGCATTCATCTTTTTGTGTCGCTCAACTATCTTGGGCTTTATTTTTGGTCTTTACCCTTTTGGCACACTTTTAGGTTGTGTCACTCACATAGTTTAACCCTTGCATGTCTTGCTATGTGTATTCTATCCCTATAATTTTGCTCCTATATTGTTATATATTATGTTACACGAAGCTAACCCTTGATGTAGGAAAAACCTTTGTAAGAATTTGATCCATGGATCCACTAGATACTAAGGTGAATAAACAAGGGGATTCAATTACCATAAGGGAGCATTGAGCTAGGGGGAGCTCGGGAGTATTTGAATACATAGCATGGAGTCGTCTTCACAAGCGGTGATAGAAGGCTTCACTGGGATGATGCAAGCTCGCCTTTCTAGGGCGAAAGGATAGTAGTGTAATAAGGGGGAGTAGGGAGTAAATTCAAGGGAGCGCTCGAGGCAACTACCTTTTTGATTCGACAAAAGGGGGAGAAGGGGAGTGTAAGCAGGTAACTTTTACATTTTACTATGTGTTATGCTTTTCATATTTGTCATCATCAAAAATGGGGAGATTGTTAGTGAAAATATTACGATATTTAAACTAAACGCTTTCTTCGGTTTTAATAATGAAAAACATGTAACTTGTAATACATAACGTAAAATGTGCAAGTTACTTGTAAACACAAATCATCAATGCATACTTACATCAACACCTCCCGACGTCTCAAGTATGCTTCAACAAAGTCGTAGATTTCCATCCCGACGTAAATCACTCAAGGTATGGACAAACAAATCTACTACTTGACAAATGATCAAAGGATTATATTTTTCTCTAAACTTCACATTTTAAATGTGACAAAACATTTCTTTCAAAAATATATTTTACAAATTATTTTTGAATTAAAAAGAAATGTTTTATTTTGAAAAATAAGTTTAAAAACTCCCAACAGTCATTTTTCCCCCCAAACAGCTCCAAAAATTCCCAAATAAACCTTCCCCACTAAAAACAAATGGAGGAGCGTCCACGGTACCACTAAAGTACCGATGGCTCCACTAAATTTAGTGGAGCCGTGTGACAATTAGTGGAGCCGTGCCTCTGTAACGGCTATTTTCCCCTTGCCTAAAAATAGTGGACCATTTTACACTTTCAACTTGATTTTTCCAGTCAGTTTTCTCTGGTCTAATCCCTCCTCACTTAGAACACTTTCTTTGATCATTTAGAGAGTCTTAGTTTGTTTAAGAGTGATCCTTTCATCCCACCAAGAGATCCTCTTCATTCCTCTTCAAGTACAAGAGAAGAACACAAGGTATCCAAGTAGATACAAAGTGTTGGCATTCCTCTTCAAGTGCAAGAGAAGAACACAAGGTATCCAAGTAGATACAAAGTGTTGTAGTTGTAGGTAGAAGCACTTGTAACATTTGTTACACTCTTGATTGTATCATAGCATACATCAAGATCATTTTTCTTTTGAGAGTTTGTGAGGGAAGATCATTGTGATCTTATAGAGATATTGAATATCTCTAGTAGCCATTGGGCTAGTGTGTTGATCAAGTTGATCAAAGGTAGATAGGGTAGATTGAGTCAAGTGAGGGTTGATCATTGTGATCTTGTCGAGATCTTGGAGATCTCTTGAAATTTGTGGGCTTGTGTGATTGATCAAGAAGATCAAGGGTAGATTGGGTAGATCGAGTCAAGTGGGAGTAGATCATTGTGATCATT
Source organism: Artemisia tridentata subsp. tridentata (assembly GCA_021014915.2). Taxonomy (NCBI): domain Eukaryota; kingdom Viridiplantae; phylum Streptophyta; class Magnoliopsida; order Asterales; family Asteraceae; genus Artemisia; species Artemisia tridentata. The sequence goes on from CP139509.1 coordinate 311,456,409, forward strand.
TCGAGATCTTGGAGATCTCTTGAAGCCATTGGGCTTGTGTGTATTGATCAAGTGGATCAAGGGTAGATCGGGTAGATCGTGGTAGATTGGTGCTAGCTAAGATTAGTACTCGACATCTAGCTTAGTGTCGGAAATAGGATAAGCGACGTGTACGTTTTTCTCCGCTGAAGGAAGTTTGTTGATTAGTGAAGTAACTCTCGAGTTGGGTAATCAGGGAGTGGAGTAGGGCGAAGAGGAGCTTCGTGACCGAACCACTATAAATCACCGTGTCTGGTTTGCGCCTTCTTACTTATCTCTTTACTTTCATTTTATTCTTTATCGCTTTTTAGTTATATTTGCATTGTGTTTATGCTTGTGTGGCTAGTTGCGTATGTTATGTTGATTATGTATGTGTCATGGTTTGATTGTGCTAGTGTTGTAGTTAAATTTATTCATCCCTAGATGTTATATGATCATTGTTGACACTTTTCATATTACGTCACACTTGATCGGGCGTTTGATACAAAAAGTTTTTAAGATTTTAAATGGAAACGTATTCACCCCCTCTACGGTTTCCACATACTTTGATTGATGTTGTTGATTATCTTCAATCTCTGCAACTTCTATTGTTCTTTTTCTTGAAGATGACATGGTTTTGATAAACAGTAGGTTCAGTTTAGGATCTTGTTTTTTAGGCAGATTTACAAATATGATTATACAATGGTGTTTATATAAAATTTTATACTGCTGAAAAGACATATGAACAGTGCAGCCGTATTTAACATTTTAAAGTGTATATTTGAAGAGTCAAATTTTAAATACAATTATCACGTTTTAACTTCTTTTGTAATTATGTTAAGTAAGTTTTTTTAAATTGTAAACTTATACGATTACCATTATTATTGACTTAAATATCTAAAAGTTCGTTATCTTTTAATCTTCTATATATGTAGGATGATTTTTCGTTTGAATTAGATGTTTATCTGTTATGAATTTTTAAATAAAAATCAACGTTTGTTTGTGTATAAAAGTTTTATAAACTTAAATTTAAAGATCTTATTAGGATTGATGATGTATATAAATAATGGGCTATGGAATTTGGCCTATAGCCCACATTACTACAACTTTATCTTAGTATTGGATAAGGTGTTGGTAAGTGTTATTTGACAATATAAATAATGGGCTATAAATTTGGACCATAATTTGTTTGTGTATAAAAGATTTACTAATTTCAATGTGAGGATGATATTATAGAATGTGCACCAAAAAGAATTGAAAACATTAAAAGTGCAAAGCAAAAGATAATAACATAAGATATAATTATTTCATGTAAACGCATACAATTCATACATATACAAATAACATAAAACAAAAGACATATAAAAATCATTAAGCCTTTCTTCCCTATTACAAAATAAGCTCTTCTTCACTATTACAATCCCAATCATTAAGATCTACTTCTATAATTGAAGATTGTTAATACAAATATCGTCCTAAAAACGTTATTTATATTTTACGATCTTTGCTTAATTTTGTTAATGACAATTACAAAGTTTATCTTCAAGCAAAGCATAAATATAAAGTCTTTTACATTTATAGTAACAAGTCTTTTAAACCATATTTAGACATTACATGATCACTAGGAATCACACTGCATATATACATTTTACATTTACATGTTTTACTTTTATTTCTTAAATTAGAAATATTAAACATGACATCATTGCATACCTCATTTTGATATCTTTAGGATATCTTGAGGATTTAGGTGATATCTTGTATAGATCTTCAAGCTAAAGAGTTGACCTTGGAAGATATGAAAAGATTGTGCAAGATATGGAAAGATATGAGAATATCTTAGCTGGCCTGGTCCCCGCGGAACCAAACCAGTACAAAGGCGGATCCAATTTTTGGGATCCGCCAAATCCGTGCCCTGTTGATCAGCTTTGCCTATAAATAGCAAGCTGATCATTCAGGCACATCCATCACTCATATAGCCAAATTAGATATTCATTCATCTGTACATTACTAACCCATATCATTCTTTCATTTCATTGATCTCACTTTTGTAGCAAAGAAGATCGAGCATACAAGCTTCAACATACATACTGTTGCAAGTTTTACTAGTTAGATACTGTGTGATTTGTTAGTGTTCACACATCATTGTTTATACATTTCATTCAGTAGTGTTTAGTTAGTGTTTTAGTCCTTAAAACACAAAGAGTGTCGGGAGTGGTTGTACCCTTGTGAAAGAACCAACGGGAGTGGTTGTACCCTTGTTAAAGAACCAACGGGAGTGGTTGTACCCTTGTAAAGAACCCGGTGTTTAGCTTAGTACCGGATAAAGTGTAAGCGACGTGTATAAAGGTTTTCTTCGCCGAGAAGGGAGTTTGTTTCTTAGTGAAGAAAAACTCTCGAGTTAGAGGCTCGGGGAGTGGAGTAGGGCAAGGAAGAGAGTCCTTGTAGCCAAACCACTATAAATCCCCTTGTTGTGGTTTGATTGTTCCTATCCTTACTTACTTTACTTATATTGTTTGTTTATGAGTATTTACTTTGAAATCACGTTAAGTCACAAAGCGAATTAAATTTAAAACGGTAAAAATTATTCAACCCCCCTTCTAGTTTTCCACAATTGGCATCAGAGCTACGTTACTTAAGATTTTCAAAATATATTGTATTTTAAAAACTTGAAACGATCAATGGATTTTGAAAACTTTAAAGAAGGGCAATCTATGCAAAGACCACCACTATTTGAACTAAATTGTTTCATATACTGGAAAAACCGCTTTGAGACGTATGTGAAGTCAAAGGACATAGATCTATGGTATATTATAGTAGAAGGTGATTATAAACCTATATCAAATGTATTAGGTGGTCGGGATGAAGGTACTTATCTTACTCGTCACACTGATGAGCAAAAGAAGTTAATTGCCAAAAATAATGAAGCCAAAATGATGCTTTATAATGCCTTACCTAAGAAAGAATATGAAAGAGTTTTATGTGTAAAACAGCTAAGGATATTTGGCAATCATTGATTATCACTCATCAAGGGAACTCACAAGTCAAAGATAACAAAATTGATCTTCTTGTTCAACAATATGAATAATTTGTTATCACTGAAGATGAGACCATTGATAGTGCTTTTGCTAGGTTTAATACTATAATTACTTCTCTTAAAGCACTTGATGAATCTTTTTCTAGCAAGAACTTTGTCAGGAAATTTCTTAGAGCACTTCATCCGAAGTGGAGAGCAAAGGTGACGGCTATTGAAGAATCCAAGGATCTCTCAAGCATGACACTTGACGAGCTCATCGGAAATCTCTAAGTTTACGAAATGGTAATGGAAAAAGACTCAGAAATAGTTAAAGGCAAAAAGGAGAAGATGAAGTCCATTGCCTTAAAAGCTAAAGTATAATCAAGTGATGAAGAGTCTAGTTCGGGTAGTGAAGATGAAGAATATGCCATGGCCGTTAGAGATTTCAAAAAGTTCTTTAGGAGACGAGGAAGGTTCGTAAAACAACCTCGTGAAGAAAATAAATCCTTCCGGAAAGACCGTGATGATAGGAAAGGAAAAATAGATAGAAAGTGTTTTAGGTGCGGGGATTCCGGTCACCTAATAGGAGATTGTCCAAAGCCTCCAAAGAACAAGTCTCATAAAGCATTTGTTAGTGGAGCTTGGAGTGACAGTGATGGTGATGACGACGAGCCAAAGAACGACGAAGTTGCTCTCATAGCTCATAACTCAGAAGAGGTACATTCTGACTCATCATACTCTTCTATTGATGATGAAACCTTAGAAATAGAATATAACAAACTGTCTGATATTACTCTAAAAATCATAAACAAAAATAAGTTCTTAAAAACCAAAATGACACTTTTAGAAAATGAAGTCTATTGGTTAAAAGAAAAAGAGACACGATCAGAAAAGAGTAAAAGTGTTAAAGAAACATGTGTCTCATGTCAGGAACTTAAACTAGAAATAGAAAAACTTAAAGTCACACAGGAAGATCTTATCAAACAAAACTCTAAGTTTAAGAGGTTTGATAAAAACATTTGTTTAGCAGATGAGTTAACACAAATTCAAAAGTTGCCTCATGATAAAACCAGACTAGGATTTATGAAATCAGGAAATTTAAATGACTTTACGAAACAAACAGTGAAAGTACAAGAACCTGTTCCAACTGAGTCAGATACCCACGGATCTTGTGGATCCAAAAATTTCGTTCCGCCAGTTGTACTAAAAGGATCCGCAGGTACAGTTGATGAACAGAAGGTTCGTAATTCGGATCGTACTGAATTCGTTAAGGTCACTAGAAAACCTAGCACTAGTACAACCATTAACAAACAAAAACCATCAGTTTCTATAGGAAAAGGTCAAGTTAAAAATAAGTTTAGGACTAAGACGGTTCAACAGAGACCTTAAACCAGTTTTCCCAAACACCCCTTTCCAAGGAGTAACTTCAACTCACAAAATCATTATCAAAGTAATTGGAACCAAAACATGTCTAGGAACTTTCAAGGCCCAAACCACATGCCATGGAACACCTGTACACCATTTTCGTACATGAACCATGATAATGTTATGTTTAACCCAAACGGACCCATGAGATATTTGGGACCAAATGCTTGAGTTTTTCTTGAACTTAGGTGTGCTTAAAGGTAGAGTTAGAACCTGACGAGTGGATCAAAGATAGTGGATGTTCTAGACATATGACGGGAAACAAAAGGCCTTTTCTCAACCTACCAAGTGTACGACGGAGGTAATGTCACATTCGGTAGCAAGCTTAAAAGTAAAATCATCGGAAAAGGTAAGATTTCTCATGACTCTCTCACTATTGATGATGTTGCTCATGTAGACAACTTAGGATTTAACTTACTTAGTATTAGTCAATTATGCCGCAAAAAGTATAACGTCCTTTTCAGTGAAAATGGAAGTAAAATACTTAAGGATGGCATAACCGTAGGAAAAGGTGTTTTGAAGAATAATGTTTACGTTATGAAATTAGACAAAACACCTAAAGACAAACTTTATCTCACCTCTCTGTACGAAAACTCAACACTATGGCCTCGACGCTTAGGTCACGCCAATATGATGTTAATTCAGTCCTTATCATCTAAGGAACTCGTTAGGAACCTGCCCAAGTTGAAATATGACCAACACTTTTGTGATGCTTGCAAAATAGGAAAACAAGTTCATAATAGCCATAAGGCTAAAAGCATGGTGTCTACATCTAGGTGTCTAGAATTGTTACATATGGATTTGTTTGGTCCATCCGCTATACAAAGTTACGGGGGAAACTTCTATACTTTGGTAATAGTAGATGATTACTCTAGGTATACATGGACTAAGTTTTTGAAAACTAAAAATGAAGCGTTTGATAAATTTGAAATCTTAAGTAAGAAAATTCAAAATCAAATAGGAAGTAACATAGTGTCAATAAGAATCGACCATGGTCGTGAATTTGACAACGATATCCAATTCGGAGCTTTTTGTGATGCTAATGGCATAACACATAATTTCTCAGCTCCTCGAACTCCTCAATCTAACGGTGTAGTAGAACGCAAAAATAGGACAATTCAAGAAATGAGTAGAACTATGTTAAATAAACAAAACATACCTCAAAAGTTTTGGTATCACGCTGTAGATACATCCACATATATCCTAAATCGAGTTCTAATTAGACCATTCTTGAAGAAGACTCCATATGAGTTATACAGAGGCAAAAAGCCTACTTTAGGATATTTTAGAGTATTTGGAAGCAATTGCTTCATTTTAAACACAAAGGATTATCTCACCAAGTTCGACCCAAAGTCGTATGAAGGTGTATTTCTAGGATATTCACAAAATAGCAAAGCATATATAGTTTTGAACAAAGAAACCTCAAGAGTCGAGGAATCATTGAACGTAACATTCGATGAAAGTCCACCTCCCTCTAAGACATCACCTTTGGCAGATGATGACTTAGTTGAAAGTCAAATGGTTAAAAATCAGGAAAATATTGAAAGTGACAAAGAAGATGAACCGGTAAAAAGAGAAATAGTTAATATCAAAGAAACCAAAAGTCATCCATTAGAAAACGTCATAGGAAAAATCAATGAAAGAACATTAAGGTCTAAAGATCAAAACGAAAGTAATTTATTTTGTTTTGTTTCAACAATTGAACCTAAAAATGTTAATGAAGCCATAAAAGATGAATCTTGGGTCATTGCGATGCAAGAGGAATTAAATCAATTTGTTAGGAATGACGTTTGGAAATTAGTCCCACAACCTAAAAATCAAACCATAATAAGTACAAAATGGGTTTTTAGAAACAAAATGGATGAAAATGGCGTAGTATCTAGAAACAAAGCGAGGCTAGTAGCACAAGGCTACAATCAACAAGAAGGTATAGATTACGATGAAACATTTGCACCCGTGGCGAGACTTGAATCAATTAGGATACTACTTGCATATTGATCTGTGCTAAAGTGTATATATAAATAATATCAGACGGATACACGTGAATAAAGACAAACCAACCCTTTAGGAAAAAGGCTAACTTGCAAAAACTCACGCTTGTGATATGTGTGATACCGGGCAAGTGTTACCCGGGTCGTGTCCCAGCGAGGATGGAATGGACAATCGTGTAAGGTTTGGAATTAGAGTGACTGATGATTGGGATATGAAATTTAGTATTTTTTAATTCTAATAAAGAAATGAGAAACAAATTCTCACGGGAAAATTAAAATCTAAACAAATTATTTAAAAACGCGAAACGAGAATTCTAAAAACGGGTTTAAAACTAAGATATATGGAAATCTAATCTTACAAGTGCAAAATTATTTTTCCTAAGTTATAAATGACAAAAGAAAATTTTAGAAAAAAGATTTATATTTTTCTGAGTTTCATATTTTTTATTATGAATTAAAAACTGTTTTAAAAAGAAAAATGCAAAAAAAATATTAAAACTGTTCTAAAAATTCTGAAACTTTTTGAGAAATTACTTAACACTAAAACAAGCCTAGGAAAAATATAAAAAAGATGCCAGCTTATTGGGATAAGCTGGTAATAAGCTAAAAGGTTCGGATAGCTTAATATGGAAAAAGGGGTTATATATAAATGGGTGCAAAGCTTAACTGGAAAAGACCCAAGGGCAGAGTGGTAAGTGTGTTGTGTGGTGAGCTGGGTGGCCAGGGTTCGAATCCCAGCAATGCTATTTGCTACTTATTTTATTTTTTGGTTTTTATTATTGAAACTGATTAAGCACAAGGAGATAAGCAAACTTCACAACTAACACTTTTTATGAAAACCTCAAATAAGCCCAGAAATCAGCTTATGATTGCTGATCATTGGACTTTTATAGAATAAGCCCAAGGTTTGATAGAAAAGGACTGATAAGCTTTTAAAAAGCTAAAGGAACTCTGAAACTAGCTTAACAACCAATAATAAGCTAAGATGGAAACTGAATAAGCCACAATAACACAGAAATAAGCACTGAACAAGCTCCAAATAAGCACAAGTCTGCTGATCTACCCTATGGTGCAGGGCAAATATGGCACTTTTCAAGCTACTGAAAAGCTACTAAAAGCTTATTCTAAAAATCAAAGAAAAATGGGAAAAGCTAGACTAGCAAGCCAAGTTTACCTGAGCCAAATTTCAGCTTATCACAACTTATATTGAGCTAATGGAAAATCATGGAAATTAGCTGAAAATGGAAATTTCAACTGATGCAGGCTGCTATGGTCTAACTTCCTCAAATCCTAACCAACCTATGCCACATCTTTCAAGCTCACTAAATAGGCAAAATAGAGTATGAAGAACACAAAAAACAAGAGCTTAACTGAGCTTATCCTATATTAGCTTATCTAGATCAGTAGCAGCCCTATAAGTGTACTCATGAACTCAAATCCTATAAATCATTGAAAACAGGCCTAAAGCTTGTACTAACAACTTATATATGCTTATTTAACTAAGATAAAACTCAGACAAAGTGCAAATGAACAGTGAATACCTCAAATGACCCATTTGACTGTTTTAACCCAAACAGTCCTTTTTGAGGGTCTGTGTTGGATTTTTAAATGCAACAGGCTATTTTAAGCTAATATATAGAAGACAGCTTAACAAATAGTTGTAATAAGCATAAAAAAGCATTTATCTAATAAAAATAAGCACCGAGATAAGCTCTTGCTTAAATAAGCTATTTTTGGCTTTTATAAGGCTTTTAAGCAAAATAAAGAGAAAGCTATTTGAATACTGATAATATAGATGAAATACAATTATAAACTATTAATAAGCAGAAAGTTACTAAAATAAGCTAAAATTAAGCTATGTAACAGTAATATAGAAACTAATGCAAAAATTGGGGAAATTCTTACAACTGATAGGCTATGAAACAATGGAACTAAATGATCAGTATCACACCTAGCTTGTCAAAAACAAGCTAGAAAACCAATTCAACTCTCCAGAACAGTTTATTCCACCAGAAGAGCTTATTTTGAGCTTCTTTGACTTTCATTGACTTTTCTTGGATTTCTTGAATGTAACTCATTCTATCTAATATAAGTTTACCAAAAAACTATATTAAGCTTATATAAACTTATATGAACTGAAAACAAACTTATGCAATCACTGATTAGCTTAAATACGATTTTACAGTCACACTAGAAACTTGAAAACTTGGAAATTTAATAAATATTTGGAAATTGAACAAAGATAAACATTAAACAAACTGAAAATGACTTGTAAAGATAACTGGAAACTAAATTTTATAAAGCTTAAAGAATTAAAGTACAATGCGATTAAGAAAATTAACTACTTGCCCTAATAGGCTACAGGATGGTTCTATTTATACTACAACTAAGTGGGATAAGCCTCTTATCTTCCTCTGATCACTTCTTGACCCTTGGATAGTCTTCAATTCATCTCAGCCTTCTAAACGGATTTTGGCGCCAAAATGGTGTGAGTGAAAAATACCACTTGTTTCTGATAAAGTGTGATGGGGAAGAAGCAATTAATGCTTCTTGGCTTGTTAGGTGGAGTGGGATAGGAGGAGGGGTGAGGTGATTGGTGGTTGTGTCAGGGATAAGGGTGGTGGCTATGGTGGTATGGTTTGGCGGGTAATGGTTTTGAAGAAGGGTGGGTTTGACTGGGGTCAAACCGGTATTAGTTTAGAAAAGGTGGGTCGGGTTGTAGGGATTGGACTTGGGCTGGGTTATCTGTTTTGGTGGGCTGGGTTTAGTTTATTAGAAATGGGTTAAGGCTGGGTTTTATTTGTGGATTTAAATGGAATTGGATTTAACTTTGAGGGACCATAATTGTAAAATCTGAAAATCCAAGGACCTTTTGTGTCATTTTGGTATTTTGGGGATTGACTTGACTTTGTCTTTGACTTTTGTCTTCACTTGATCAATTGTTGTCGAGTCGATCCAAAAATATTCGTTTTTGTTCCGTTTTCAATCCTTCAGTACCTGAAACACATAAAACACAAACCAAGGATATCTGCAATATATATTGGGTGTTTTTGGTTATTTTTGTGTCTATTATGGGTATAAAATGATGAGTATTTACACACTCATCAATCCCCCACACTAAGCTATTGCTAGTCCCTAGCAATCCGATCATATAAAGTAATGAAAGGATCAAAAGAATACCAAGCATACCCCGTTTTTATTTTTTATACAATGCAAGAAATTTAAACTTAGAACAAAATATATAACATGCTTGATTTCCAAAAAATGGTATCACGGAACAGGATTCACACAAACTGGGTGTCTCCAGGGAATTGTAATCGTCATCCTTTTTTTTATACTCCCAACTAAACTTAGACTCAATGTGCAAATGCTTTTGTAAAATGCTAACACTACTTATATCAATAATCTATGTAAGCCGAAACTTAACTTTTCACTCCCACAATTTATTCAAGTTTAGGTGACTGTGCTTGATTTTCAAAATTTTGATAACAAAAATCGACAATTTTTATAAAACTTTGACTAATACTTGTTAAAAGATAGATTTAAAATTTACAACAAGCAAGCTTCAAAATTTATTGCATTTTGCAATATCATTCCATTTTATTTTCTTTTTATTTTCTCATTTTTTCATTTTTTTTAACTGGTGCAATATAAACTAACGGAGTTTCACGGGAACCAAGATCTTACACCTTTCGGAATAAAGGATCCAAGGGCCGTTACAACGGAGAATTCCAAGACTCTAAACATTCCTGAAATGAGGATCCAAGGGTGTTAGACCAAGACCTCACACATTCCTGAATTAGAGGTCCAAGGGCCAGTGTAAGAGGGTAGCCATGACCTAAACGCCTTCCGAAAATAAGAATCCAAGGGCCGATCTTGAACCGAAGCCTTTTAGCACATACATTTATTACTTAACTTTTACATTATTATGACATAAGCTTGTTCCGAAGTTTAAATAAAGCTTTGAACTAGTATTTCTCAGAATCGTATAGAAAAATGATTTTGTGTGTTGAAATGTTTGAAAATAAGCACTAATTAAGTCAGATTAGTTATTTCCTGGGAGGAAAAGCCATAGATTACTTATATAAGCTCTAAAGAAAACCAACTATTCTACGCTTAGCATTTTCATTTGCACATATCGTAAAACCTTAGTCTAATCGTTAAGGAAGCAGTCAGATCAATACTCTGGCAGAGTCGGGATTCCCTCTATTCTAACCTAATCAAGACTAAACAATTCTTTTTTTATTGCAATTTCTTATCTAAAAACGAAAAAATTTTAAAATTTTGGGCAAAACGGGGGTACTAGGGCACTAGAAAGTACAATTGTGACAAAATTCGCGAGAATTTCCCCCCAAACTTAGAATTGAATATTGCCCTCAATATTCAAAGTTCCGGCTATTATGCCGACACTTAGAACGTAAAAAGGTAATACTAATAGCCAAGTGTGTGAAAGAAATCTCTATTTTCACAAACAGGATTAAAAAGATATCCCTAGATAATCGTTAGCAAAAGGATAGGATATTGGGCGGCTGGATTGAAAACAGGCGCGGCAATCATCACAATCCAAGGGAAACCTGAAAACAGAGCAAACAACACAAAAGAGCACAGCAAAGTGGGATTCCCCCCACACTTAGTGTCAGAAAATAGAAAGAAGTCAGAAACATGGGCGTTTACCCATGCAATGCTAATGTTTTTGTTAACCGAGTCACTAGCTTGATTCGACCCCGAATTCATTGGTTCATGGGGAAGCAAATGGAAGAAACAATCTCCATCGGACTTTCATTCAATGTGTTTGGATAAACATTTGAACATAAGAAAGTTCCACACCGACGAGATACCCACGGTATTTTAATAGTAGAAACTATAAGGGAGGATACCGGGGTCAAAGATAGTGTCCTCATTCCCATAAGAGAAAAGGGAAAGAGAAATCACGCAATATGTGAAGAATGGTAAAAAGGTGTGTATCACAATGAGAATCCATTCTTCATCCGTAAAAGGAAAATCACCATTTTTTTGAACTTGTAGCTTAACCTTGAAGCTTGTATGGTAATTTTCAACAAAAATTCCGGGAGGGAGGGTTGGGGACGGTTCTTCGTTCAATAAATTTTCAAGAAAAAGGATGTCCCCCTCTGAATCAAAGTAAGTATCATCAATCCTTGTCGAAATTGAATCATCACTTGCAAGAAAAGCATCGACCTCATCCCAAAAGAAATCACTTCCCTCAATCGGTGTGAGAGAAGGTGTTGGGAATAAAATGTTCAAGTCAAAGAGCCTGCTGGATGATGTATTGAGCCTGCTAGTTGATTTTGAAGAAGTTGAAGATGTACTAACAGTACCTTCTGGGTAAGAAGGTATTGCTAGTTAATGAAGGTCCTGCCAAGTTGATGATCAAGTTGATAGATATTTATTTATAGATATTTGTTGTATTATTAGTCTTTGTACAATGTAACACGTTATGTAGAAGTAGTTCAGTCTTCCATGTTTGTGCAGAAGATTATACTGAGTAGTTTACATTGGAAGTTGTAATTAATAGTAGGCTAGAAAAGTCCAAGTATCTTATTTTATTGTGCAACTTGACAACTTGTAATAAGGGGTCCTTATCCTATAAAAGGATCCCTTAGTCACCACCTTTGTAGAATCTCTTTTCCAACTAAGAACTTAGCAATAACCTGAACCAACACAAACTCTCTAGTAACTTAGTTACTAATTCACAAATCCTTAACAAATCAAAGATTCAAGGTTACTTTGTAATCCTGGTGATAGTTAGATCATCCGTATTATTTCATCAATAATATTGAATCGTTTTGTGTTACTAAAGTTGTGTTCATTGTTCATTATAACTCACGTTTACATACTCACCACCTTTGTTTCTTTTAAGTGTGTTATAGTAGATTCCGCATACTAAAGCACATTCATTCCTAAATATCCCAAACACATTATTAAGATTAACATCCCAAGTGTTTGTATAATCCTTCACAGAAGGGTAGGAAGAGTCGGAAATGACTGGTGCAGAATAAGGAGTGGGATTTTTAGTTTCATCCACAGAATCAACAATTTCAACACGATAAACCGATTCCGGAGGTGGGACAAGTGGTGTGCTCTTAGAGCTAGCAATTTTCACCACTTCCGTTGTGGTCTCCGATTCTTGTTCATCATAGTCAAAAACACTCTTAACTTCTGTAGCACAACTCTCAAACCATTTGCTCGAACCAAGAGTAATTTTCATCGCTTTGAGCTCAGCACGTTTATTTGAAACACTCTTAACCGTGAATCTTGAAAGTATCAAATCACTTCTTTTGGAAGCAATTACGATATCAGATTTTTGATCAACCATAGCAACGTTGCCTTTGGTGGTTAGAGATTTAGAATTCGCATTAATGTTAAACGTAACTTCTTCATTATCAACCCAAAGTGTTATTTCTTCGCCATAAACATCAATCAAAGCACGCCCGGTCCTTAAAAAGGATCTCCCGAGAATGAGAGGTACTCGGGGATCGCATTCAAAATCCACAACTACAAAATCGGCGGGGAAATGAAACTTCCCTACTTTGACAAAAACGTCTTCAGCAACGCCTTTAGGAGTAGTGACAGTGCGGTCCGCCAATTCAAGAGTCATCCTTGTGGGAGTAAGTTTCGGGAGAGAAAGCTTTTTCCACACGGAAAGCGGCATCAGGTTGATGCTTGCACCAAGATCGGCCAAGGCGTAGCATTCAACCATCCCCGGGAAATCACAAGGGATGAGAAATTTACCAGGGTCTCCTAATTTTTCTGGAAGTTTCTTAAGGAGCACAGCTGAGCAATTCTCATTTAAAGGGGTTTTTGTCAATTCAAACAATTTCTCTTTGTTACTTAAAAGACTCTTGAATTGAGAAGCGAATTTCGGCATATACAGCAAGGCATCAGCAAAACTAATATCGAAGTGTAATTTCTGGAAAATTTCCAGAAATTTCATCATTTGGGTGTTAGTTTTCTCATGGAGCCTTTGATTATTAAGCCTTGAAGGATATGGAATTGAAGGCTTAGGATTAGCTTTCGGAACATCGGGTTCCGGAACTTGAGTTTGGACATCTGGAGGTTGGACGTGTGCGGTACTTTGTGGGCTTGAGAAATGCACCTTGTCCGTTGTCACCTCGGTATCTCGATTCACTTCCCTCGGTGGAGGGGGCATAGGAGTCGAGGGTCCATTATGCGTCTTACCACTACGAGTGGTGACGGCTTTCAACTCAGCATTAGGATTAGTAATGGTATTGCTCGAAAGTCATCCGGAAGATGAAGAAGCTTGGTTCATGTTCATATTCATGAAACTGCCCATCATATTCTTCAACTCATTCGTTTGACGAGAGATTGTAGTATCAATTTCCTTTCTCAACTCGACTTTCATATTATTGATTTGAGTCTGCATTGAACGCATGCTGGACTCAGTAATTTTCATGAAATCATTTGTCAGAGGAGCTTGAGGAGGTTGTTGATAAACATGTTGATTCGGAGCTTGATAAGGCTGGTTGAAATTGTTACGATTTTGGTTGAAATTCTGAGAAGTGTTGAAATTTTGTCCTTGATTTTGAACAAAGCGATTTTGATTATTTTGATTTGGCACGGGTGGAAAACCAGGTGGTACCATAGCATTTGGTGCTCGGTAATGAGTTTCAGCATGCGGTCGGTTGTGATTGTAGTTTACTGCAGCTACGGGAGCTTGGTAAACAGAAGCATCGGTTACTTGACAATCGTAATACGCATGCGGGCCACCACAAGTTTCACACACTTTGTTTATGGCTTTGATTTGTTCCGGTTTATGAATTTCACTCTTAATTTCTTTCACTTCCTTCATCATGCAACGAATTGCGTCCGTTAGAGCGGCTAACGGTGCGGTTAACTCTGATGAGTCACCGGACGAAGAAGCAGGAGTGATAGGAACATTCACTTTGTTTCGAGAAATAGGAACTTTTGATTTATTCTCGCAAATTTCAAGCACATCTTTAGGTCGACGATTCAAGATATTGCCACCAGCGGCTGCGTTTAGAGAATCTTGATCGTTTCCATTCAACCCATTATAAAACGTATTGATCTGTTGTAACTCCGTGAAATCATGATGCGGACATTTTATTAGGAGATCTTTGAATCGTTCCCATGCCTCTCCGAAGTTTTCATCGAAACTTTGACGAAATCCAGAAATTTCATTTTTTAGATTAGTCGTCTTTGAAGGAGGAAAGAAATAATTGACAAATTTCTGTACGAGATCTTCCCAAGTTTCAATGAATCGAGGGGGTTCTTTTTCCAGCCAAATCCGGGCTGCCCCTTCGAGTGAAAACGGAAATAGCATCAATTTGACAACCTTTTGCGGCATATCCTTGTAATTGATGGTCGAGGTTAACTTGTTGAACCAACGGATGTGTGCATACGGATCTTCTCGTTCAAACCCGTGGAATTGGTTTGTAGACACGAGTTGAATCAAATGCGTTTTTAATTCAAAATGATCAGAATCGATTGGTGGTAAAACGATGGCATCTCCGTAACCCTCGGTGGGTGCTTGGAGCATCTCCGCCATTGTTCGATTGTCTGCCATTTTATCAGTGGGAATAGTACGAATCTCGGGTTTGACTATTCGGGCAGCACGTCTACGATTAGGTCTTCTCGGAATATCTACGAGTTCACGTAAAGGACTTGTCGACGTAGAAGAACGAGTGCGCATGCACTAAATAAAACAATTCAATTAAAACAAGATCGAAGCAAAACACACGGAACTTAAACCTTAAATCAAAAAGCGTACGGTAGCTCTCTGAAAGAAAAACGCACAGAGTGGCTGAGGAGCAAAGGTGGGCAATAAATGCTCCTTAAAAACCCGCTCCTTTCGGTTTGTCAATTTAATGCCAAACCTCCTGAAACCTCCGTTAGAGTTTGTTTATCAATCAAAGGTGAGCCGAATTCGCAAGCGACACAAAGGCAAGTTTTAAATCTGATGTTTGGGAACTTATTATGATAATACTCCAAGTTGAGGAATATTATATTGATTTTGCTTTTATCTTTTATTTTACACAAGAAAACTAGAAATGTTTTTGGGTTTTTATTTTTATATGATAATATATATAGAAAAGAAAAGAAAAATATTTTTGTATTTCATATGTTTTATGAAAGTGGAAACTTCTTGAAGAAGGATCTCAAGTCACTAATTGTTTAGACTTCAACGATATTGTCGCAACACAACCTCCCCGGCAGCGGCGCCAAAATTTGATCCGTGCTAAAGTGTATATATAAATAATATCAGACTGATACACGTGAATAAAGAAAAACCAACCCTTTAGGAAAAAGGCTAACTTGCAAAAACTCACGCTTGTGATATGTGTGATACCGGGCAAGTGTTACCCGGGTCGTGTTCCAGCGAGGATGGAATGGACAATCGTGTAAGGTTTGGAATTAGAGTGACTGATGATTGGGATATGAAATTTGGTATTTTTTAATTCTAATAAAGAAATGAGAAACAAATTCTCGCGGGAAAATTAAAATCTAAACAAATTATTTAAAAACGCGAAACGGGAATTCTAAAAACGGGTTTAAAACTAAGATATATGGAAATCTAATCTTACAAGTACAAAATTATTTTTCCTAAGTTATAAATGACAAAAGAAAATTTTAGAAAAAAGATTTATATTTTTCTGAGTTTTATATTTTTTATTATGAATTAAAAACTGTTTTAAAAAGAAAAATGCATAAAAAATATTAAAACTGTTCTAAAAATTATGAAACTTTTTGAGAAATTACTTAACACTAAAACAAGCCTAGGAAAAATATAAAAAAGATGCCAGCTTATTGGGATAAGCTGGTAATAAGCTAAAAGGTTCGGATAGCTTAATATGGAAAAAGGGGTTATATATAAATGGGTGCAAAGCTTAACTGGAAAAGACCCAAGGGCAGAGTGGTAAGTGTGTTGTGTAATGACCTGGGTGGCCAGGGTTCGAATCCCAGCAATGCTATTTGCTACTTATTTTATTTTTTGGTTTTTATTATTGAAACTGATTAAGCACAAGGAAATAAGCAAACTTCACAACTAACACTTTTTATGAAAACCTCAAATAAGCCTAGAAATCAACTTATGATTGCTGATCAGTGGACTTTTATAGAATAAGCCCAAGGTTTGATAGAAAAGGACTGATAAGCTTTTAAAAAGCTAAAGGAACTCTGAAACTAGCTTAACAACCAATAATAAGCTAAGATGGAAACTGAATAAGCCACAATAACACAGAAATAAGCACTGAACAAGCTCCAAATAAGCACAAGTCTGCTGATCTACCCTATGGTGCAGGGCAAATATGGCACTTTTCAAGCTACTGAAAAGCTACTAAAAGCTTATTCTAAAAACCAAAGAAAAATGGGAAAAGCTAGACTAGCAAGCCAAGTTTACCTGAGCCAAATTTCAGCTTATCACAACTTATATTGAGCTAATGAAAAATCATGGAAAATCAGCTGAAAATGGAAATTTCAACTGATGCAGGCTGCTATGGTCTAACTTCCTCAAATCCTAACCAACATATGCCACATCTTTCAAGCTCACTAAATAGGCAAAATAGAGTATGAAGAACACAAAAAACAAGAGCTTAACTGAGCTTATCCTATATTAGCTTATCTAGATCAGTAGCAGCCCTATAAGTGTACTCATGAACTCAAATCCTATAAATCATTGAAAAAACAGGCCTAAAGCTTGTACTAACAACTTATATATGCTTATTTAACTAAGATCAAACTCAGACAAAGTGCAAATGAACAGTGAATACCTCAAATGACCCATTTGACTGTTTTAACCCAAACAGTCCTTTTTGAGGGTCTGTGTTGGATTTTTAAATGCAACAGGCAATTTTAAGCTAATATATGGAAGACAGCTTAACAAATAGTTGTAATAAGCATTAAAAAGCATTTATCTAATAAAAATAAGCACTGAGATAAGCTCTTGCTTAAATAAGCTATTTTTGGCTTTTATAAGGCTTTTAAGCAAAATAAAGAGAAAGCTATTTGAATACTAATAATACAGATGAAATACAATTATAAACTATTAATAAGCAGAAAGTTACTAAAATAAGCTAAAATTAAGCTATGTAACAGTAATATAGAAACTAATGCAAAAATTGGGGAAATTCTTACAACTGATAGGCTATGAAACAATGGAACTAAATGATCAGTATCACACCTAGCTTGTCAAAAACAAGCTAGAAAACCAATTCAACTCTCCAGAACAGCTTATTCCACCAGAAGAGCTTATTGTGAGCTTCTTTGACTTTCATTGACTTTTCTTGGATTTCTTGAATGTAACTGATTCTATCTAATATAAGTTTACAAAAAGCTATATTAAGCTTATATAAACTTATATGAACTGAAAACAAACTTATGCAATCACTGATTAGCTTAATACGATTTTACAGTCACACTAGAAACTTGAAAACTTGGAAATTTAATAAATATTTGGAAATTGAACAAAGATTAACATTAAACAAACTGAAAATGACTTGTAAAGATAACTGGAAACTAAATTTTATAAAGCTTAAAGAATTAAATTACAATGCGATTAAGAAAATTAACTACTTGCCCTAATAGGCTACAAGATGGTTCTATTTATACTACAACTAAGTGGGATAAGCCTCTTATCTTCCTCTGATCACTTCTTGACCCTTGGATAGTCTTCAATTCATCTCAGCCCTCTAAACGGATTTTGGATTTTGGCGCCAAAATGGTGTGAGTGAAAAATACCACTTGTTTCTGATGAAGTGTAATAGGGAAGAAGCAATTAATGCTTCTTGGCTTGTTAGGTGGAGTGGGATAGGAGGAGGGGTAAGGTGATTGGTGGTTGTGTCAGGGATAAGGGTGGTGGCTATGGTGGTATGGTTTGGCGGGTAATGGTTTTGAAGAAGGGTGGGTTTGACTGGGGTCAAACCGGTATTAGTTTAGAAAAGGTGGGTCGGGTTGTAGGGATTGGACTTGGGCTGGGTTATCTGTTTTGGTGGGCTGGGTTTAGTTTATTAGAAATGGGTTAAGGCTGGGTTTTATTTGTGGATTTAAATGGAATTGGATTTAACTTTGAGGGACCATAATTGTAAAATCTGAAAATCCAAGGACCTTTTGTGTCATTTTGGTATTTTTGGGGGTTGACTTGACTTTGTCTTTGACTTTTGTCTTCACTTGATCAATTGTTGTCGAGTCGATCCAAAAATATTCGTTTTTGTTTCGTTTTCAATCCTTCAGTACCTGAAACACATAAAACACAAACCAGGGATATCTGCAATATATATTGGGTCTTTTTGGTTATTTTTGTGTTTATTATGGGTATAAAATGATGAGTATTTACACACTCATCACATATGCATGTGCACATGACTTTAAACTATTTCAAATGGATGTTAAAAGTGCATTTCTAAATGGTTTTATAAACGATGAAGTGTATGTAGCACAACCTCCCGGCTTTGCCGATTTTGAAAAACCTAATCATGTCTATAAACTTAAGAAAGCATTATACGGACTTAAGCAAGCACCAAAAGCTTGGTATGATCGACTTAAGACTTTCCTAGTTGACCATAAGTATACCATGGGCCTAGTAGACAATACTCTTTTCACCAAGAAAAAGGGATCACATATTATCGTAGTCCAGATATATGTGGATGACATTATATTCGGTTCAACTTGTCAAGAGTTATGCGATGAATTCTCGAAAATCATGCATGATGAGTTTGAATTGAGTATGATGGGGGAACTAAACTTTTTCTTAGGTCTCCAAATCAAACAATTAGAAGATGGGATATTCTTCAACCAATCTAAGTATATCAAGGATATGCTTAAGAAATTTGGTCTTGAAGATTCAAAACCTATTAAAACACCAATGTCCTCGGAAACTAAACTCACTAAGGATGAAGAAAGTGAATCCGTAGATAGCACTAAATATAGGGGAATGATTGGTAGTTTACTTTACCTAACAGCTAGTAGACCAGACATTATGTTTAGTGTTTGTCTATGTGCACGCTTTCAAGAAGATCCCAAAATATCCCATCTTGAAGCCGTTAAACGGATCTTTAGGTACATAAAAGGCACTACACATTTAGGATTATGGTATCCCAAAGGAACGGAATGGAAACCATAGTGTATGCCGACTCAGACCATGCTGGTGATTATGTTGATAAAAAAGTACAAGCGGTATTTGTACTTTTGTAGGACATTGTCTCACCTCAAGGTTTGCTAAGAAACAAACAGCCCTCGCAATATCAACAACTGAAGCCGAGTACGTGTCAGCAGGAAAAGCTTGCCAACAAGCACTGTGGATGAAACAAGCTCTTGTCGACTATGGAATTGAACTCAACGACATTCCCATTCTTTGCGACAACAAAGGAGCTATCGGCCTCAGCAAAAATCCAGTTCAACACGCTATAACCAAACACATAGAAATACGACACCACTTCCTACGTGACAATGTTCAGTAGGGAAACATCTCAATCGAGAATGTGTCCTAAGAGGACAACATTGCCGACATCCTCACAAAACCCCTTAAGAGAGAACAATTCAACTATCTTAGACTAGGTTTAGGATTAATAGAACCTAGTGAGTAGATAAAACGTTAGCTCAAACCTTAGATTAACCAAACACGGCATGTCACACCTCGCCAAGGCGGAAAAGCGAGTGCAACATCATGGATATCATCACAACACATGGTGTCTAAATAGAGAATTACTATATGCAAATAAATAGATAAAAGTACAGACACAAAGTAGTCGTAACGATACCCCTAAATAAAAATAACCAAAACAAATCTCCAAAGGAATCTTCAATAAAACATAAAGTACTAGTCGAAAGACATTAAAGTATCACAATAAGAATCCAATTTATTCAAATCAAAACATAAAGATAAATCATCCTTAAATGCAACTAAGTCTCGTCTAGTCGCTTCCCTCTACCTTAGCCTTAGAATGCTCACCAGAAAATGATGCTTAAAAACGTCAACATAATGTTGGTGAGGTTCATAGGTTTAAGACACACAATATATCTCAGGAAACCAGTTCACTATGATTATAAAACATAGCAGGACAGTAAAAATAGTTATTATACAACTAGCATGTAATCGCAACCAACTAACCAGCAAACAGGACATAAGGGACGGAACGTGCCCACGATCTAAATATCAATATCCAACATCAATTTGGGACGGAACGCGCCTACGATCCAAGTTCACAATAATGGGTAATCATTACCCTCTAATCAGACCACACAGAATAATAGTGAGTAGAGCTACTACTCTCCAATTGGATAATGGGAGCATAGCTACCCTCCAAATGGACCACACAGAATCACCACACAATAATCTCATAACATGCAGTATACGTATAATAACACTTACAAGTCCATGCATTTTACGACCACATAATCACAGTAACTCAAAAATATTTCAACACAAGCATCATTCCCATCCCAAGTTAAAACAAAGTAAAAATGGGACTATGAAACTCACCTCAACCTTTGCAGCTTCCAAATTATCAATCACAAATCTATACCACAAAATAAGATCACATTACACGCGACCAAGCTAAAATCTATAGTCCATGTAACACACATATGATGGATTTCTAAGGTTCATGTAAACCACCATGGATCACCTAGACTCTATACTAACCACTACCAAACACTTACACTCACTAAATCCCTTGCATATACTTTTCCAGAATACGCAGATTTTTGGGGTAGTTTTACCCACATAAAATCGTGACAAAATAAACTCCACAACTCACACCAAAAATTCACCATGGTCCTTCATGAGCATAAAAACTTATCCCAGAAGTCCATGCACTAAAAACACACACAAGTACTCTTTGAAAAATCAAACATAAAAACTATCCAGATTCGGATCTGAACGCACACCAAAATGTTTTGACCCAACAACCATACTTGCACAACTTATTATCGGCTAATTTTCGCATGGAAGTCAAAGAGAATATAGAACTCAATTTCTCCAGAAGGGCTAACCCAAATTACACATTTAGAACCACTTTTGACCTCAAGAATCTGTCCCGGTTTAACAGTTTTGACACCTTTACTTGCAAAAATCATTAGACTTACTTTCCTACCTCAAAATCAATCGTGGCCGGACTTTTTGGAAAGATCTTTCTCTGAACTACAATTTAGACTCAAGAATCATCAATTAACTCATCTCCATCTATTAAATATCTTCGTATCTTTACAGCACTATGAATCTGTCCAAACCCTAACTCAATAATTAACATGTTTTATACCCTAATCTCTTCACCAATCATCATAACATTACTAATTATTGATCCTAACATGTTGTATATCATTAATTTACAGAATCAAACATAAACCCTAGATCCACCATAACTTGTATTACATGAATCAAATCAATAATTAAAGGAATTAGGGATTACTAGGCATACCTTAAGCTCGTTTTCTTCACAATAATGAAAACCCTAAATTTTTCATTCCTGTTTCCCCTTGGTTTGGCCGAAATTCTCAAAAGGGAGGGTTGGGGTGTTTTGGTTTTGTATTTATAATACCCTAATGAACATTCTAGATCACCCTTATAATTGGTAAGTGTATTTAGACTAAAATTTGGTTTCCTTTTTCCCCTAAAACCCTATAATCGGCCGCCCCTTTATTTATATATATTTTTTTATTATTTTTTTTAATATTAATTATTACACTTAAAACCTTATGTTTTCGTTATTTTATAAAAGCCTATACCGAAACCTAACATCTTACGCGATAAACTTTCGTTTTTACGACAACTCGGAAAAATTATCATTTTCAAAACAAAGTTTCCAAAAATAGAATTTCACACTCATTATTAGTATAACCCATAAAACCGAACACCACTTAATTTACCAATGCTCACAAACTTGAACACAACTCATTACGCAAAAACCCCGAACACAAAACCATACAAGTCATTTTCCACGTCACCAAAGTGAACAAAATGAACTTGTTCCAAAATAACACTACTCAAGACACACGAATAGAGTCACACAACGGGATTTAGTGCCAAAGCACACGTTTATCACACATATGCCACACAAAACACCTAAGTCACACCAAGCAAAAACTAAATGAGTCAAAACTATCAGTTAGACTAACCTGCTAAAATCACGGTTGTTACATCATCCCCCACTTAGGGAAATCTCGTCCCGAGATTTAGCTACTTGTCTCACCAAACACATCAGCAAACAAATTTGGGTACTTAGACCTCATTTGATCCTCGCGCTCCCAAGTAAACTCAGTACCACGCTTCGAATTCCAATGCACCTTTACTAAACTATCTTACCACGCTTCAAACTCTTGACCTCTTGGTCCATAATCTCAACAGGTTCTTAGACAAAATGAAGGGTCTTATCAATCTTAATCTCATCTAATGGCACACGCATACTAGTATCTGCCAAACATTTCTTTAAATTAGATACGTGAAACGTATCATGTACACCACTTAACTCCTCAGGTAACTTCCGTCAATATGCCACCAGCCCAATCCTTTCCGTAATCTCAAACGGTCCTACATATCTCGTTTCTAATTTTCCTTTTTTACCGAAACGCACAACACCCTTCCAGGGAGACACTTTCAGCATCACAAGATCACCAACACTAAACTCTAAAGGCTTACGGCGGTTATCCGCATAACTCTTTTGGCGATCTCTTGCTGCCTTAAGTCTCTCTTTAATTTGAAAAACCTTATCCGTAGTCTCTTGTACTAGTTCAGGGCCAATTAGTTAAATTGTCCCAACCTCTACCTACAGAACAGGCGATCTACATTTTCTCCCATACAATATTTCAAACGGCACACACCTAATACTGGAATGATATCTGTTATTATAGGAGAACTTAGCTAAAGGTAAATGAGTATCCCAGCTTCCTCCAAAATCGATGGCACATGCTCTAAGTAAATCTTCTAAAGTCTGAATTGTTCGTTCACTCTGCCCATCCGTCTGTGGATGATAAGCTGTACTCATATCCAAACGTGTATCCAAAGCCTTCTGTAGCGACTGCCAGAACCGCGAGGTAAACCTACTGTCGCGATCAGATATAATAGACACTGGCACACCATGTCGTGCCACAATCTCATTGATATAAATTCTTGCCAACTTCTCCATCTTATAATCCTCACGAATGGCCAGAAAATGTGCAGACTTCGTCAGCCTGTCCACTATGACCCATATAGTGTCATGTCCATTACTTGTTCGAGGCAACTTAGTAATAAAATCCATCGTTATATTCTCCCATTTCCACTCAGGGATCGGCGGTTGTTGTAGTAATCCAGAGGGTTTCTGATGTTCAGCCTTAACTTTCAAACAAGTCAGACACTTACTAACATACTCGGCGGTTGTTGTAGTAATCCAGAGGGTTTCTGATGGCCACCAATAAGCATCTCTAAGATCGTAATACATCTTGTCAGATCCTGGATGAATTGAGTATCTCGTTTTATGAGCCTCGTCCATGATCAACCTTCTTACATCTCCCATCATCGGAACCCATATCCGATCCAAGAAATATAATCCACCATCCTCCTATTTCTGCATTTGTTGATCTAACCCACGCATCATCTCAGCTGTTGCGTTTTCATCCTTGAGGGCTTCCTCTTGTGCTGCCAATATCTTCCCCTTAATTCCTGATTGCAAGGTCATGCACATAGCTCGCACACGCTTAGGATTAATCCTTTCCTTTCTACTCAACGCATCAGCCACCACATTCACCTTTCCAGGATGATAGCGAATCTCACAATCATAATCACTAAACAATTCAATCCATCTTCTTTGTCGCATATTCAGCTCCTTCTGACTGAAGATATGCTGAAGGCTCTTATGATCTGTATAAACAATACTCTTTGTGCCATACAGATAATGTCTCCAATTCTTGAGGGAGAACACTACCGCACCAAGCTCTAAATCATGAGTGGTGTAATTATTCTCATGAATCTTGAGTTGTCGGGATGCATAGGCTATCACTTTCCCTCTCTGCATTAGTACACATCCAAAACCTTGTTTCGACGCGTCACAATACACCACAAAGTCATCTGGTCCGTCTGGAAGTGCCAGAATAGGTGCATTGCACAAATTATCCTTTAACGTCTGAAAAGCCATCTCTTGCTCCTCTCCCCAGACATACTTCTTATTCTTCTGGGTCAACAATGTGAGGGGTTTGGCAATCTTTGAAAAAAATTTCTATAAATCGTCTGTAATACCCTGCCAATCCTAAAAAGGAACGTATCTCTGACGGCGTCGTAGGAGCCTTCCAATTCTTGACCGCTTCGACCTTTCTAGGGTCAACATGTATACCTTCACTATTAACTACATGACCAAGAAAATGTACCTCTCTAAGCCAAAACTCGCATTTTGAAAACTTAGCGTACAACTTTTCCTCCTTCAGCAATTTAAGGACCAACTTCAAATGCTCTCCATGCTCCTTCTCAGTCTTAGAGTAGACTAATATGTCATCGATGAACACTATCACAAATTTATCCAAATAAGGCTTACAAATGCGATTCATTAGATCCATGAATACCGCAGGTGCATTTGTCAACCCAAATGGCATAACCGTTAAACTCAAAGTGTCCATAACGAGTCCTAAAAGCAGTCTTCGGAATATCCTCCTCATACACTCTTAACTGATGATAACCAGAACGTAGATCTATCTTCGAAAAGAATCGAGAACCTTGCAGCTGGTCAAGGAGATCATCGATTCTAGGAAGAGGATACCGATTCTTAACCGTTAACTTGTTCAATTCCCGATAGTCAATACACATCCGGAACGAACCATCCTTCTTCTTAACAAACAACACAGGTGCTCCCCACGGAGAGTGACTGGGTCGGATAAACCCCTTATCCTGAAGTTCTTGCAACTGCTCGGACACCTCTTGCATCTCAGAGGGTGCTAAACGATATGGGGATTTCGCCACAGGTGCCGCTCCAGGAATCAATTCAATACGGAATTCAACTTGACGGATTGGAGGCAACCCAGACAAGTTTTCAGGAAAGACGCCAGGAAATTCACACACCACAGGAATCTCTTCTATTTTAAGTTCTTTGGATTTCGCATTCTTAAGGGATTTCAAATCATTCCCTAAGCATTCTCCTTGTATCCGAAGTATAACACCACTCTCTAAAGGAATACGAACTACCTTTTCATGGCATACAACCTCGGCCTTATGTTTAGACAACCAGCTCATCCCTATCACCACATCAAAACTCCCATGTCCAAAAGATATCAAGTCAATCATAAACGGAATGCCCTCTAACACTATAGTACACCCACGAATAACCTTGTTAACCTCTACTTCCCTACCGCTAGCTATCTCAATCACAATACTAGACCTAAGTTCACTAGGTTCAATATTCAACAATTTAGCAAATTCAGTGGACACAAAGCAGTAATCCACACCCGTATCAAATAAAGTAGTAGCATAGTGACCATTTATAGAGAAAGTACCAGTAACGACGTGCGGGTATTGACGTGCCTCGTTTGCATTTATGGTGAACGCCTTTCCTCTAGCTGCATTCTTGTTGTACCCATGCCCTTGACCTCCTTCAATGGCCAACCTGTTTCCCGCCTGACCAGGTGCCCTGTTCAGATTGGGACACACATTTCAGAGATGATCCGTACTTCCATACTCATAACACGCCCTACGATTATACCTTGCGCCAACCGAGTCGATTGGAGTCGCTTGAGTAATCACCATACGACATTCTCTAGCAAAGTGCCCAGGTTTGTTACACTTGAAGCACGTACGACACGCAGCCTGCTCATGATGATAACCATTGCATTTACCACATTTGGGAGCAGAACTAGTGTACCCCCTTCTGTCTGTGTTTCCTGTCACAGCCGGAGTAGCTTCCATCGCAGGACTCACTGCCGCCACAGGATTCGCTGCTACGAACCCTCTCCCATTCCTTGCTCTCTTATTATCAGCACCAAAACTAACCTGCTTACCTGCTTCAGCCTCCTCCTTCCTCTTCTCACTTGTCTTCGCGAGTACCCCACTCCTAACCACTTCATCAGTTAGTGCTCCAGCCTTCTGAATAGCACTTTGGAGTGTCACGGGTTCTGTAGCCCTAACCATGCTACGAATCTGTGGAACCAACCCACGAATGTATCTATCGATACGCTTCGACTCAGGAGTTACCAAGTGACGGACCAACTTAGCTAACTCATGGAATCTGTCAGTATACCCCGCGTGATTAGCTCTAACCATTGCATGGTTCCAGAATTCTTCCTCCAATTTCTGCATCTCATTCCTTGGGCAAAACTCCTCCATCATCAAGGCTTTGAAATCTTCCCAAGTTATTCCCATCGCAGCAACCCTACTGCTAGCTTGGACTTGCGTGTTCCACCAAGTCAAAGCCTTATTGATCAGAGAACTTGTTGCATACTTGACTTTTTGGGCTTCAGCACAGCCACTAATATCCATTACTGCTTCCATCTTCTCTATCCATCGAGTGAGCGCTATCGCACCACCCCTACCATCGTACTCTTTGGGCTTACAAGCCATAAACTCTTTGTAGGAGCATCCATTGTTACCACCCCCACCACTTCCAGCACCATTAGGTTGAGCACCATCACCCATCTGTGCGCTCACATGGCTAACAATCTCTGGCAGTAGAGCTTCCAATTGTTGATTAATCATTTGCTGGAAGATGGGGTTACTCTCTCCAATAGTGGGCGCCTGCTTTCGCTTCTTCGGCGTCCGCTTCATCTGGTGTCCGGTAGGCTCCACTCATTGGTGACTTAGTAATAGGGCATCTCGGTCTTTTTGGTGCCATTTCCTGGACACACAGGTCGTTAATACCATTAGGCGCCGTTCACGAAGTTCACGAATACACATTCTTACTTAACACAAGTACTCCCCATCAAATGGGACAATTAACACAAATATCAAGGTTAAACTTAATCCTTCTACACGTAAGCATGTCATCATTGGTCAACGTAGCATTGGCCATAAGTCCACATGTGTCGTGATACATTTATAATTATGTTGGCCACCCATAATTGTAGATGTATCCTTTCACATGTGTACTCGCTTCCAATACCTCGCCTAACAATAATAACATCTCACAATTACAAATACACAAACTCAAAAAAATTAATCACATATTACACACAGAGAATATTCAAACTCGCTCAAGCCTTATTATTAACAACTTGGGTAAAATCCCAGAATTCAAAGGAATTCGCGGTCCAACATAATACCATACATCAAAGGTCAACAGAAAACATCCAAAACATAACACTAAACCAAACAAAATCGCACACGGCTCGAGCTCCACCCTAACTTTTGCCCCTCTCATTCAACTCAGATTAAATCAACTACTTGTCGTGGACTCTAGATCTGAATCCACTTCGTACTCTTCCTCTTCACTTATCCATCCATTCCGGTTTCCCTCGTTCTGTGGTAGTGGACGACTGGCAAAACCACTCCTGAGGTTCCTTTCTTCCTCCTCTATATGGTCCACAAACCCATACAGATTATGAGGCTCAGCCCAAACCTCTCTTCCATTTTCTAGGAATTTGGGGCACCTTCTAGGGTACCTAATAATGTAGCCGTCTTTATTGGTCACCTTTGTCTCGTACCTTTCTATCTCCTTTCCATCCACGTTCACTAAAGTCATCTTCTCCTCGATCTTACATGGACACATGTTAGCAGGAACTAGGATTCTCTTGTTAGTCCGTTTCAAGCTACCAATCCTCTTGCAACCAGTAGCGACAACGGTAGTCCAACGAAATTTGCTACGCACGAGAGGTGCCATGCTAAAAGTGACATATATAATACTAAGTATAGGGGTTCAATCGGCGTCCGAAACTCGACAAAGCTTCTCATAAACTCAAGAAAAATAGACATATAAAATACCATACTTATACATAAGCCCTAAATGCAACTATATGAGGGACTCCTAGGTTATAGTCTAGGTTCAACCACCTACTTCTCTATAACCAAGGCTCTGATACCAATCTGTCACACCTCGCCAAGGCGGAAACGCGAGTACAACATCATGGATATCATCACAACACATGGTGTCTAAATAGAGAATTACTATATGCAAATAAATAGAGCAAAGTACAGACACAAAGTGTCGTAACGATACCCCTAAATAAAAATAACCAAAACAAATCTCCAAAGGAATCTTCAATAAAACATAAAGTACTAGTCGAAAGACATTAAAGTATCACAATAAAAATCCAATTTATTCAAATCAAAACATAAAGATAAATCATCCTTAAATGCAACTAAGTCTCGTCTAGTCGCTTCTCTCTACCTTAGCCTTAGAATGCTCACCTGAAAATGATGCTTAAAAACGTCAACATAATGTTGGTGAGGTTCATAGGTTTAAGACGCACAATATATCTCAGGCAACCAGTTCACTGTGATTATAAAACATAGCAGGACAGTAAAAATAGTTATTATACAACTAGCAGGTAATCGCAACCAACTAACCAGCAAACGGAACATAAGGGACGGAACGTGCCCACGATCCAAATATCAATATCCAACATCAATTTGGGACGGAACGCGCCCACGATCCAAGTTCACAATAATGGGTAATCATTACCCTCTAATCAGACCACACAGAATAATAGTGAGTAGAGCTACTACTCTCCAATTGGATAATGGGAGCATAGCTACCCTCCAAATGGACCACACAGAATCACCACACAATAATCTCATAACATGCAGTATACGTATAATAACACTTACAAGTCCATGCATTTTACGACCACATAATCACAGTAACTCAAAAATATTTCAACACAAGCATCATTCCCATCCCAAGTTAAAAACAAAGTAAAAATGGGACTATGAAACTCACCTCAACCTTTGCAGCTTCCAAATTATCAATCACAAATCTATACCACAAAATAAGATCACATTACACGCGACCAAGCTAAAATCTATAGTCCATGTAACACACATATGATGGATGTCTAAGGTTCATGTAAACCACCATGGATCACCTAGACTCCATACTAATCACTACCAAACACTTACACTCACAAAATCCCTTGCATATACTTTTCCAGAATACGCAGATTTTTGGGGTACTTTTACCCACATAAAATCATGACAAAATAAACTCCACAACTCACACCAAAAATTCACCATGGTCCTTCATGAGCATACAAGCTTCTCCCAGAATTCCATGCACTAAAAACACACACAAGTACTCTTTGAAAAATCAAACATAAAAACTATCCAGATTCGGATCTGAACGCACACCAAAATGTTTTGACCCAACAACCATACTTGCACAACTTATTATTGGCTAATTTTCGCATGGAAGTCAAAGAGAATATAGAACTCAATTTCTCCAGAAGGGCTAACCCAAATTACACTTTTAAAACCACTTTTGACCTCAATACTTTTAACCCAAATCTGTCCCGGTTTAACAGTTTTGACACCTTTACTTGAAAAAATCATTAGACTGACTTCCCTACCTTGAAATCAATCGTGGCCGGACTTTTTTGAAAGATCTTTCTCTGAACTACAATTTAGACTCAAGAATCATCAATTAACTCATCTCCATCTATTAAATATCTTCGTATCTTTACAGCACTATGAATCTGTCCAAACCCTAACTCAATAATTAACATGTTTTATACCCTAATCTCTTCACCAATCATCATAACATTACTAATTATTGATCCTAACATGTTGTATATCATTAATTTACAGAATCAAACATAAACCCTAGATCCACCATAACTTGTATTACATGAATCAAATCAATAATTAAAGGAATTAGGGATTACTAGGCATACCTTAATCTCGTTTTCTTCAGAATAATGAAAACCCTAAATTTTTCCTTCTTGTTTCCCCTTGGTTTGGCTGAAATTCTCAAAAGGGAGGGTTGGGGTGTTTTGGTTTTGTATTTATAATACCCTAATGAACATTCTAGATCACCCTTATAATTGGTAAGTGTATTTAGACTAAAATTTGGTTTCCTTTTTCCCCTAAAACCCTATAATCGGCCTCCCTTTATATATATATATATATATATATATATATATATATATTTATAATATTAATTTATTTTACATTAAATATAACCTTGTGTTTTTGTTATTTTATAAAATCCTATACCGAAACCTAATATCTTATGCGATAAACTTTCGTTTTTACGACAATTCTGAAAAATTATCATTTTCAAAACAAAGTATCCAAAAATAGAATTTCCCACTCATTATTAGTATAACCCATAAAACCGAACACCACTTAATTTACCAACGCTCACAAACTTGAACACAACTCATTACGCAAAAACCCCGAACACAAAACCATACAAGTCATTTTCCACGTCACCAAAGTGAATAAAATGAACTTGTTCCAAAACAACACTACTAAAGACACACCAATAGAGTCACACAACGGGATATAGTGCCAAAGCACACGTTTATCACACATATGCCACACAAAACACCTAAGTCACACCAAGCAAAAACTAAATGAGTCAAAACTATCAGTTAGACTAACCTGCTAAAATCACGGTTGTTACACGGCAATAACCTAATTTTGTGTTCTGATCCTTCGGATCCAAACGACAACAAGGGCGGATCCCTTGTTTCGGATCCGCCGGATCCGTGGCCTGCTGAGCCAATTTTCTGTATATTAAATAAACTCCATGTACTATTCATCACACTTCCCAAAAACATACTAGCTACTTGAACTCGACCATTATCACACCAAATTCACAATTTAGGCCATCTTTCACAACCAATTTGTGCTCTAATCATCACTGTAAGTATCCTTATCATGTCTACATTCCTGATCTGCGTCTAGGTTTTCTATTTCATGCATAAAATCAAAACTTGGGGTTTATGCATAATTCTTGTAAAATCATGAAGCATATTTACTGAATTGCATAACAAATCATGTTTTTCATAGTTAGGAATTGCACATCATAAGGCATTATCATAATTCATAAAAAACGCCATGAGAAATTTTTGCTAAAATCTTCTCACGACTAGGAAAAACAGTTTTTGGACATTGTTCTTACAAATACAAAAACGTTATGTTTTGAACATCTCTAGCATAATGTCTCTTGAATGCTAAAGAGAATACATAACTAATATGTATTTTCGGGTACATTCAATCGAAGCTACATTGAAGTATGAGCGTTTGGGTTATCTCTTGTTTTATCATAAAACTTGCATAAACAAAATTTTCATGCATCAAAAGGAGTCGAGATAACCGTAACTCCACATTGTCTCCATATAGGCACACACTAGAAATATATATATATTTTTCGTTAATTGTAACTAAACTATATATTTTCATGTCTAGGATAAACATGCCTCCCGCAAATTTTTATGATCACAAAGAAACCGTCAAATACCTACCTAAACATCACAAAACCAAAGGACTTAGTGAGGAACAAGTTGAAATATTCAAAGGCTTAGAAAAACGGTACATACACGAGGGTAGAACCGTAGAACCCTCATTCTATGAAGGTACCATTCTCCGAGAACAATTAGCCGCGATTCATTTCGATAGCCTTCTAGACATCAATGAGCCCATCATCCCTAGGTTCATTCTCGAGTTTTATGCTAGTGTAGGACTTAGTTCAAATGACTATGGATACATGAATGTCCATTTCAAAGTCAACAGGTTTTAATTCAACATTCCTTTAGATCAATTTGGAGATGTTTTAGGAGTTCCAAATCAAGGAACTTGTTTCTATTCGGACAAGTGGTCGTTAACCATTCTAGAGTCCAACCTTGATCGTACGACACCATATGCCACACCATTAACCGCAAAAGAAACCATTCGTGAGCATCTCTTTGTGCCTAGGAACAACCAAACTAGGTTAAGTCGAGGTCGTCAAGTGGATAGGGATCCATTTGCCATGGAGCTAAATGAACTTAGGCCCCAATTTAAGAAACTAGAAGAAGTTCTAAGGGCTAATGTCATAAGCACCATAGGGAATAGAGATCATGTTAACGCAAGTCTTTGCTATATGATGTATTGCCTGTCAAACCATCAACCCTTCAACCTCGCTTATTATATCGCCAAAAGAATGGCCGATATTCCAGTTCAAGGTACCACCGCAATGCCTTATGGGATGCTTTTGACCCGTCTCTATAGAGCCTTTGAGCCCATTCCTAGAAATGCTTTAGGATTCGTTCCTGACTACACCGAGATTAAGCACACTTTTGTTCCACTTAGTGATCATCGGGTAGCCGTAAGAAAGGGAAAACGAGCTCATCCTCCTACATCATCATCATCATCATCATCATCCATGAGTGAAGATGATGGTTTGCCAAACTCTAGGATCTCACCACCCGAGTACTTAAATCAACTTCCTCCAATCCTGAACGAATCAGCGGAGTTTAAACAAACCAAATGAATGGTGAAGAATTTGGGCCGTTGGATCATGAAGCTTTACAAGAAAATGAGCAAGAAGTGAAGTATTGGGAGTGTTTGGCATTAGATATTTTCAAATAATGATGTGTTGAACTTGTGTGTTTCTTAGGATATTATGCTTGTACTTAACTTGTATATGAACTAACTCAATATTGCAGGATGATAACATCTATTGTTATCGATTTTCGGAAATTAAGCCACCGTTTGGCTTAACCACTTTTTTGGTAAGTTATTATCATCAAATTAATCTATGTGCAAACGTGTGTTAGAACCCGTTTTTTTAGTTTTATTCTATCACATATTAGTAGTTACATATGTTTTAGGAGAATTTTCGGGATTTGAACGAGAAACGCAAAATATGACATGCTCTCTGTTAGAATTAGCATTTCTGATCGGCGGATTTAGCGGAACCCAAATTTTGGTTCCGCCTGTTATGCACTTTGGCTACGCCATCTCTCAGACTGCGGATTCGGCGGAACCCAAATAAGGGATCCGCACTTGTTATCGATTGGATCCGCTGAATCCAACAGTAACTTTTTCAAAAATTCCCGACTAATCCCGATCCATAGATTATTGATTCTAGTTTTTAGAATTCTTCTACTGATCATTAAGCTTGTTAGGATCATTTAGGCACACTTAGAATCATAAGAAATCCATTTCCCACCAAAATTTGAAAATTCAAATTTTCCATGTGAGTTACCTTTCTGTAACAAGCAAGGAACCCTCAAATTGGTTCTTTGAAATCCGTGGGAACATCACATCAATAGAATTTCCACTCACTCCTTGCACTTACTGCAAATCTTCTAAAATTCACTCAACTTAAGCTCTATGGTTTGACTTAAATGATGTGACTAGCACAAATTTTTGTTCCAAATTATTAGGAACCAACATTCCTCATTGGATTCACATCAAATCCAAACACAAAGATCAACACACCTTCTGTCTATAAATTAGAACCTCAGGATCATCACAAATTACACAACAACCATCACTAACTAACTATCATTCCTGTACCTTAGAGCAACTACTCTCACATTTCAAATGACAAAATCAAGTAACTCATCCACAAGCAGACCCGCAAGAAGGACAGCTCGAATAAGTGTCCGTCCTTGTTGCTTCGTGAACTTAGCTGTCACACCCCCAAATTTCGTGACTTGCAGCGGAATGGAACATCTGGGGGCATGACTGGTCATAGCACCACAGTTACAGTTATATTGAACGACCTAAAGTGTCGTTTAGAAAATACATCGTTTGATTATTTAAAACATTCAGAGTTACAAAGTTTAGGTCCCAAAAGGTGAAACATGTTTGCGGAAAATCAAGTTCATACAAATCAAACGATAGATAAGTGCATAAAAATGTAAAGTGAGACGCGTCGACTCCGCGACTCCATGCATGTCCTTATGCAAGCCAACATGCGATACCTTAATTACCTAAAAATTCATTGCTAAAAATGGTCAACAATAATGTTGGTGAGTTCATAGGTTTATGTAAATGAAATGCTTCTACGGAAACCACAAGTATAAAATGAATGACAAATTGTCACATAAAATTTATACATTAGCTCTTAAGCTCATGACCCCGAAGCTAGACTGAACTAAATGCCCCAAAAGGGAGTGCTTTGCCAAACACTCTGAATGTATGAAATGAAATGCGTTCGTTTGACAAGTTGGTGCTACCAACCCGAACGGAGGCGTCACCCTCAATAGATCTATCCACTCACCTTCGCTTGCTCACAATTAACGGTCCATGATAAATAAAAGGGGACTTTAAATTGGCAATGATGTAACTTAATCAATGTAAATGAGTTTGGATACTTTGGTCCGCATATAAAAATGGTGCAATGTATTCTCCCCCGAGAGTTTAGAAATCAAATAAACAATTGAAAACGGGGCTATGAAAACTCACCTGGTATGATAGCACAATGACAATAGTGGATGTGATGAAATGAGTCTCGGTCTCTAACCGCGACCTATTATGAGGATATGATCTAATGTAAGCAATGAATTAACGCAACACATGCAAATACGTATGTTAACGATACCACTTGTTAATTTTGAAAATAACGTTTATCGTCGAAAAAATACATTTTTGACGTCTCGTTAAGTTATAAACTACTTTTCGTGTAAATATGTTGAAACGGTACTCCATGATCCTTATTTGGTGTTCTATCGGCAAAATATAATGTTTTCGTCGCAATTTAATATTTTCTTTAACTTGTGAAAATATGCCCAAAATGGCCTCGTAAAACTAGTCGTGAAATATTGCACGTTAAGTGTTAGTGATCAAACTCGACGTTTTGAAAACCTTGTAACAATGTATTAATGTCGTTTCATTTAACTTTTGATCATACGCGCCTCGATCAATTAGAAAATCGGCTATCAATGTTATGTCTCGCAAAAACACTAGTTTTTATTCTTAAAACACTTTCTATTAGTGGGCTGTCAAAATAAACATGGTACGTCGGGCTTTAAATGTGTATATCTCGGTCGTTATAAGCTTGTTTTCTACGTTCTTTATATCCACGGCTTCGTATAAACATGAACTAACATAATCTCAGTAGGTCGGGTCGTCTAGATCACGTCTAACACCTCGTTTTGTCCTTTGAATCTCGGCGATCAGCAACTAATTTTTCAGAATTTTAGTTTTCGTCGTCTAACTTTGAAAAATCATATCTCCTTCGTTATAAGTCGGTTTTTAGTGATTCAAGTGGCCACGGTTTCGTTTTTGAAAGAACTTTCTGAATATGAAGGCCAAAATAGTTCAACATTTTCTGAGTTTTCCAGTTTACACGATTTTGGACAGTAGGTTATTTAGATTGTTAAAAACTCATTTCCTTGGTTCTAAACTTGATCATACCACTTCAAATCGACTCCACAAGTTCGCAAATCCTACCATACACCTTCTTAGGGTGTCATGGGGTCCTAAACATCACCAACCTTGGTGGATTTCATGAGATTACTAGTGAAACTTATAGATCTAGTGTTAAAGATAGTTTATGTGCAAAGTGGTATATATAACATATATATTTGCATGATCAACTACTAATATAACTTGAAAAACAATCAAATGAAAGTATGAAAAGATTATAAAGATGATTTTGAAGCTTACTTGATGATGTGATGAGATTTGGATGAAAATGTATAAGAAACCTTGAGTTTTTATCACAAAACTCTAACAAGGAAGGTAAATGGAGCTAGATTATAACTTGTTCTTCAAAAAATGATGGATCATGGTTGTGTTATTGGTCTTGGCCGATCCAACAAGAAGAGAAAAGAGAGAGTTTGGTGCTTATTTAGCTAGTGAAATGGTTATGTATGTGTTAGGCTAAATAAATCAAGAAACATAAAGCTACTTTGCATTAAATGGGATGGTAGCTAAATCAAGTGTGTATAGAGAATTAGGGGTATTTTAGGGGGGCGGCACATGGGGTAGAAAAGGAAGGATTTGATGTGAATTAATGAACTTGTCGCCATTTAATTAGAATTAGCTAGTTTAGGGTATACATTAGGTGTTATCGTGTACCGAGTTAACTAGAAATAAATCATGACGAGTTGAAATAAAATACGACGAAGTTGTAAAAATTGTAAAATCATATTCCTTGCATGAATCGAGTGTTAGAATGATTATCGGGTTGAAATATCGCAAACCGACGGAGTTATAAGCTCCTAACGGAAAATATAGCAATTGGTTTAAAAACACTAGGTAAAGTAATAATATAATCTCTATATCATTATAATTAGTTTGAAAATGTATTAGGATCATAGTCGGGAGTATTGGGTATAATGTTAGTAGTAAT
This sequence comes from Artemisia tridentata subsp. tridentata, assembly GCA_021014915.2. Taxonomy (NCBI): domain Eukaryota; kingdom Viridiplantae; phylum Streptophyta; class Magnoliopsida; order Asterales; family Asteraceae; genus Artemisia; species Artemisia tridentata. The sequence goes on from CP139509.1 coordinate 311,493,008, forward strand.
GACTGAGTGGTAACGTTAATTAAACAATTAAGCATACGTTAATGAAAATCACACAAACCCGTGCATGAACTGATATGATAATGATGTTACTGATGATATGCAGACTACTCTAGTCCGTATGACGTGCCTTAACTGATGATGCATGAATACGCAGCTAAACCTTACTGGTTACGCGAATTTGAATACCTGTAAATCTAGTTTACGTAATGATGAATGATGCCCATGAATAGTGATTTCCCTCCGAGAATGAATAGTGTCACATAAATAGTAAAATTTTTGAAAACTTCTCAAAGTCTCAAACTGACTTCAAAAACGATGGATAGTGAAATGATGAATAGTAACCTGTGAATAGTAATTTCCGAGATGAATGGTGAAATTTGAAGCTTTGAAAAAGGACCTAAAATTACGAGTTGTGACAGTCTTCCACCCTAAAAGGAATTCAGTCCCTGAATTCAGTTGATGTTGGTCTCTGGAGTGGACTTGGTGAAAAAGATGCGGGTATTTGAGTCGCACCTGGTCTTCCCGTTCCCAAGTAAACTCGGGACTTCCTCGAGAATTCCAGCGAACCTTCACGATAGGAATTTGACTCTGTTTCACCCGTTTGACCTCACGGTCCTTGATTTCTGGTGGTTCTTTTAAAGAAATCGAGCTTACCGTCGAGTTGAATTCCTTCTAATGGGATGAAATGAAATATGCTACGAGTGATTTGTTTGGAAGGCACTTCTTGAGGTTTGAAATATGAAATGGGCGGTGTATGTTGCTGAGCTCTGACGGAAGCTCAAGTCTGTATGCCAGTCGGCCGATTCTAGCTAGAATCTTAAATGGTCCAATATACCTAGGGTTCGGTTTCCCGGGCTTCCAAAATTTGTATCATGCCTTTCCAAGGCAAGGCTTTCAACATAGCTTGTTCTACAACTCGAATCCCAAAGGTTTACTACTTAGGGATACCTAGTCCCCATGATTTTGCATCCCGAACTGACCTAACTTTTCTATTGTTCTCTTGTTACTTGTAACTGATTCTTGACTTGTACCATTTCCTTTGTTGTTTCACAATTGCATTCTAGACCAGTGAACTTGACCTTCCGATTTCGGTCTGTCACTATGTAATTGATACTTCGACCATAGGGTGCCTTAAAAGGTGCAGTCTAAGTGTTCGTGTGATAACTATTGTAGTAAGAGAACTCGATTAATGGTAAATGATGCCAATCTGTCCGAGGATGATAGGCAGTGCTCATGTCTAGTTTGGTTCCAAATGAATCTTGTAATGAATCCCAAAAGTTTGAAGTGAGTCGACTATCTCTGTCGTAAATGATGGAAACTGGTGCTCCGTGCTTTGAGACTATTTCTTTGATGTAAGGTCTGATTAGTTGATCCATAGAATAAGTTTCTCTGATTGGGATGAAATAGGCTGATTTAGTGAGTCAATCAACGATTACCCAAGTAGCATTGAAACCTCCTGATGTTTTGGGTAGTTTGGTGACAAAGTCCATTGTAATGCGTTCCCACTTTCACTAGGGAATTTCTGGTTGTTGAAACAATCCTGATGGTTTCTGGTATTCGGCTTTTACTTTAGCACAAGTAAGATACTTGCTAACATACGTAGCTATTTCTGCTTTCATATTCGGCCACCAATAAAGTCTCTTGAGATCCTGATATATCTTATCAGAACCTGGGTGAATGGAGTACTTGGACTTGTGCAATTCGTGCATGATCAACTCTCTTATTCCGCCATAAAGAGGTATCCCGCTTCTATCCTCGAAGCACAATACTCCGCCTGACCTCTTTATTAAACCATTTGCATCTGTCGGCATACCATGGGGTTTTTCATTTTGTCGGTTTTCCTCCTTGAGTGCCTCAACTTGAGCCTCGAGGATTCGTGATGGTAAAGGTGATATGATTGTCATTCCCAATGGTCTGACTCTCAAAGGCTTGAGTCTTTCTTTCCGGCTAAGGGCATCTGCCACAACATTAGCTTTCTTAATTGCCCATTGGTCTGAAGATGGTAGAGCCGTATGTATATCTGATTGGAAAGAAAATATCTTAAGGGGTTTGTCAGAAGTTTGAGGTGCATCGTCTATCCTTTATTAGGAGCCTTTGAAATTTGTACAATGTGTCTCGTGACTACTCCTACAACGGTAGGTTTGTCGGAAATGGGTTATCGAAGAACAAAGCTACGGTAACGATTTCTGATTCCTTGTGTCCTGCTATAACTGATGTCAAGATATGAGCCTCTCTTCACCTAAGATGCTTGGTCTTTATTGCTAAAATTTGTGATGTTTAATAGTTTTTCCCTAGATTTCCTTTGTCAAAAGTTTCCCATGCTATTGTTTGTCAATAACAAGATCCTAATTGTATGAAGTGTCGTAGTATGGTGGTCGGTTTTCAAAATTTGACTCGATATGGAGCGTTTTGATTGAAATCTTCCCCTGAACAATTTATTTACGAGTTTGGGTAATGAATCTTACAATTTGAATAAATGGGTTCCACAAGTTTGAATAAATGAAGTTTTATGTCTGAATGAATAAACCTTTCTTTCGATACAGAATGTTTTCTTTGAAATCTTCCTTTGAACCAATGAATTTACAAGTTCGAATGAATGAATTTTATAGGTTTGAATGAATTTCTAAATCTGAACAAATGAAATTTCTCTCTCAATATGGAGTGTTTTGTTTGAAATCTTTTTCCTGAATAAATGAATTTTTCAAGTTTGGATAATCTCAGTGGTTATGCAAGATTGGACTATTTTCAAATACAACCCAAGGTTCTATAGATGGGTTTTCGACATGATGTGGATAAGAATGTTTTAGCAAAGTTTGGTGTTATATAGTTCCTAACACTTAGTAGTTTTGTCAAAGGCTGCTTATAAGGGATTTGTTTGCCAAAATTGATGCTTTAAATAAATACCTTCCTACAAGGTATATGATTTGTATAGACACATTTTAAAGAAAGTTCATTTGTATTGAAAGCGTCAAAGAGGATAAAATAGTCGGGTAGGTATGTCTGCAGGAATGCTTAAATGTCTAACGTTCCGTTTCTGGTGTTTGAATAATGCCTAAAGGTTAATCTTGGGTAAGACTTGTGGGTATGTATATCCAACTTTGCTTGATCCTTTCTAAACTAGATCATGATTTAGGTTCGTTGTCCTACTTGGTCTAACTAGTACTTCTGAAATGATAAGATTTGGTGACTATGCTAAAGATTATGATTTGGATTGCCTCGTAAGATCTTATGTTTTCCGTTGCGATACGAGTCAACTTGCTGTATATTTCTAGTCCTTGTTTGTGGTTCCAAAACCCCTTTCGTTGTTTTCTTATGTCATGAAATTCTCCTCGTAGATAGAAAATCTTTCCTAGAAAAGTCAATGGCAAATTCCAACTTAACTGATAAGTGAGTGACATGTGGTGTAGGTACTCAGAGAGAGTTGGCCGATAAGGATGTTTATGAAGAGTTTACTTGTCTACAAAGCTTTTCTTTCTTGGGATGTTTTGAATGAAAATTGTTGTTAGAAATCTTGAAAAGAAAATTGTCTCCTTCATGGCATAATCTTCCCTGAATTAGACATAGGTGATCAGGCTATGTATAATTGTGGGCAAATAATGCGATGCTTGGTTTGGTCAAAATAGCCTTGTGTTTCTCAAAAGTTTTAGATGGTGCTCAACGTGTTGTTTGGTAAAATGGTAGTAAATAGTTGGTAGGATGGCAGAAAGCCAATTTATAAGGCTATAGTAACATAACTTGTTTTAGAAATGTTGTGAAATAACTCCCTGAGATGATAGTAAAATAGCTTAAAGTAAGGTTATGTGAGACAGTTTTTAATAAGCGGTATTAAAATATCTTGCAACAAAATCTGTTGAATGGGTTATGGGACGTGTGGAACACCTTACGGAATGGTAATAGTCTATAGTTGGAGACGAATCCTTACTTAACCCCTTCTAGGATAGTGGTGTGTTGTTGTGAAATGGTTGAAAATCGTATAATCGAAATAGGAAATGAAATAAACGAAGATTGTGCTCACGGTGGTGATGCTAAAAGATAGGGATTACATTAGATAGAAGAGTAAATGATACAACGAGGTTACAAGAAAGCACTTAAGATAGGCTACTTGAAGAAATACAACCCTAGCGGGCTCCATCTATGGTTTATTATTAAGGCAGAAGTTCCTTGTTCTTATCCATTGTCATTGTCGTTGTCGCCTTGACGAGCTTCACATTTCAACGAGCTCCTCCCTCATTCTAGTTTCTCAGCTCTGGGTATTCGCCCTTGAAGTGTCCAATTATTCCACACTCATGGCAGGTCACCGTGACTTTCTGGCTCATTACGCGGTTGGGGGCCTTGCAATTCTTGGCTTTGTGCCCGACCTTTTGGCAGTTTCCACATTGAGTGGGGCAAGGTCCATTGTGGTGAAACCGGCACTTAATGCACTTGGGTAGTGTCCCTGCATATCCTTTCTTTTTACTTGGCCCAACAGCACATGCTTCCACTACTTCTTGTATCTTAGGTGGTTGCGGGGTAGCATTGTCACCCTGGTTGTTGTCCCACTTTCTCTTATTGTTGTTGTTCCATTTTTGTCTGTTGTCCATATTTTTTCCTACGGCCTGGGTGTGAGCTATGTGTTCCTTTGCCTCGATCGCCATATGGATAGCTTTAAGCATGGTATCGGGTTCTAATGAGGCGACCAACATGCGAATTTCAGGGGAGAGTCCCCCGATATACCTCTCAAGTTTCTTGGCTTCCGGTTCATCCATTGCTGGGCCTAGTCGTGCCAATTCGTAAAAATGAGTAGTGTATTTGGCAACATCATCTCCTACCATGGTAAGGTTGAGGATTTCCTGTTTCATTGCTTGTAGTTCGCTTCTTGAACAATATTCTAAAGTCGTCATCCTTCTTAATTTCTCCCAATAGATTGAGTAAGCAGCGTTGACCCCTACTATCTGAACATGTTTAGTCCACCATTCCTGGGCATGATCCCAAAAAGTGCAAGTGGTGAACTTGACCTTGTCTTCCTTGCAGCAGTCGCCACATCGAAATATCGTTTCTACTTCTTCGAACCATTTGTAAACTTAATTCGCTTCTTCAGTTCCGCTAAAGGTGTGGGGGTTGCAATCCATAAATTCCTCATGGGTAAGATTTTTGGCGAAGGATGTGGCTTGTGTCATGTCTGGAGTGGCTTGCTTTAACCTAACTGCTTCACAATCATAAAGGACCATGAGAATTTATAAATGATAAAGATCATCATACTCGCATATACGCAACCAGGACATGTATAAGTGGGGTGAAATCGCGACAAGATGAAATCGTGAAATGTCATATTTATAACCATAGCACACGTGGATATATAAAATGAAAATTTTGGTCTACATGGACCGATATCATAGTTAGCACAACCATATCCTTATAGTAGAGTCAATACTTGGTGATTTCGTTGTACAACAATCAAAATATTACAAGCTTCTTTGAACTAGGCTACACCTCCCGTGGCTAGAATAATAGTGAAAGCTAGTAAAGGTATAAGTCTAGTCTAGAGGCTTCCTGGTGTCCCTCTGAGTGAATCCAGGTTTGTGGTATCATAGGGTTGGGATGAGTCCTGATGTGGGGTCTGGAGTTGTGCATCAAACATGTCTGAGGTAGAGTGGATTCCCATCCATTCTTGAGGAATTTGCTGATGTTCTTGTTGAGTCTGTGATCTTGGTATTATCCACAAGGTGTCATCTAATTCCTGATAGGTGGGAATGGAAAGGGGAATGACAATGGTGGTGGTGGGAAGGCAGGGGCAGTCCCCTGAATCTCAAAAGCCTTAATGTCATGTCTGGTAGTCTCTACTAAATCCGGCCCAGGTAGTGCTACTACCTCAAATAGGTGGAAATTATCCTCCAACAATTGTGAGTGATATGGAAATGTCGAGGTATAGGAAGGTGAGAGTGGTGATGTAGGTGTATTAGTGAATGAAAAAGCATCCTCGATACCCGAGTCTGCTGTAATGATAATAGGGTGGTTGGGTGAAGACATCTCTGTGACAATCGACGTAAAATGAAAGTGAATAACACCTCACATTATGCGAGTTATGATGAAATGATGAATGTATGAAACCGCATGTATGGTGAATATGCACTTATGATGAATTGATGTGATGCTGTGATGATGTAGTTATAGTCTAGGGTCAATGATATAACCTAGTTCGCTATAACCTTTGCTCTGGTACCAATCTGTCACACCCCCAAATTTCGTGACTTGCAGCGGAATGGAACATCCGGGGGCATGACTGGTCATAGCACCACAGTTACAGTTATATTGAACGACCTAAAGTGTCGTTTAGAAAATACATCGTTTAATTATTTAAAACATTCAGAGTTACAAAGTTTAGATCCCAAAAGGTGAAACATGTTTGCGGAAAATCAAGTTCATACAAATCAAACGATAGATAAGTGCATAAAAATGTAAAGTGAGACACGTCGACTCCGCGACTCCATGCATGTCCTTATGCAAGCCAACATGCGATACCTTAATTACCTAAAAATACATTGCTAAAAATGGTCAACAATAATGTTGGTGAGTTCATAGGTTTATGTAAATGAAATGCTTCTACGGAAACTACAAGTATAAAATGAATGACAAATTGTCACATAAAATTTATACATTAACTCTTAAGCTCATGACCCCGAAGCTAGACTGAACTAAATGCCCCAAAAGGGAGTGCTTTGCCAAACACTCTGAATGTATGAAATGAAATGCGTTCGTTTGACAAGTTGGCGCTACCAACCCGAACGGAGGCGTCACCCTCAATAGATCTATCCACTCACCTTCGCTTGCTCACAATTAACGGTCCATGATAAATAAAAGGGGACTTTAAATTGGCAATGATGTAACTTAATCAATGTAAATGAGTTTGGATACTTTGGTCTACATATAAAAATGGTGCAATGTATTCTCCCCCGAGAGTTTAGAAATCAAATAAACAATTGAAAACAGGGCTATGAAAACTCACCTGGTATGATAGCACAATGACAATAGTGGATGTGATGAAATGAGTCTCGGTCTCTAACCGCGACCTATTATGAGGATATGATCTAATGTAAGAAATGAATTAACGCAACACATGCAAATACGTATGTTAACGATACCACTTGTTAATTTTAAAAATAACGTTTATCGTCGAAAAAATACATTTTTGACGTCTCGTTAAGTTATAAACTACTTTTCGTGTAAATATGTTGAAACGGTACTCCATGATCCTTATTTGGTGTTCTATCGGCAAAATATAATGTTTTCGTCGCAATTTAATATTTTCTTTAACTTGTGAAAATATGCCCAAAATGGCCTCGTAAAACTAGTCGTGAAATATTGCACGTTAAGTGTTAGTGATCAAACTCGACGTTTTGAAAACCTTGTAACAATGTATTAATGTCGTTTCATTTAACTTTTGATCATACGCGCCTCGATCAATTAGAAAATCGGCTATCAATGTTATGTCTCGCAAAAACACTAGTTTTTATTCTTAAAACACTTTCTATTAGTGGGCTGTCAAAATAAACATGGTACGTCGGGCTTTAAATGTGTATATCTCGGTCGTTATAAGCTTGTTTTCTACGTTCTTTATATCCACGGCTTCGTATAAACATGAACTAACATAATCTCAGTAGCTCGGGTCATCTAGATCACGTCTAATGCCTCGTTTTGTCCTTTGAATCTTGGCGATCAGCAACTAATTTTTCAGAATTTTAGTTTTCGTCGTCTAACTTTGAAAAATCATATCTCCTTCGTTATAAGTCGGTTTTTAGTGATTCAAGCGGCCACGGTTTCGTTTTTGAAAGAACTTTCTGAATATGAAGGCCAAAATAGTTCAACATTTTCTGAGTTTTCCAGTTTACACGATTTTGGACAGTAGGTTATTTAGATTGTTAAAAACTCATTTCCTTGGTTCTAAACTTGATCATACCACTTCAAATCGACTCCACAAGTTCGCAAATCCTACCATACACCTTCTTAGGGTGTCATGGGGTCCTAAACATCACCAACTTTGGTGGATTTCATGAGATTACTAGTGAAACTTATAGATCTAGTGTTAAAGATAGTTTATGTGCAAAGTGGTATATATAACATATATATTTGCATGATCAACTACTAATATAACTTGAAAAACAATCAAATGAAAGTACGAAAAGATTATAAAGATGATTTTGAAGCTTACTTGATGATGTGATGAGATTTGGATGAAAAAGTATAAGAAACCTTGAGTTTTTATCACAAAACTCTAACAAGGAAGGTAAATGGAGCTAGATTATAACTTGTTCTTCAAAAAATGATGGATCATGGTTGTGTTCTTGGTCTTGGCCGATCCAACAAGAAGAGAAAAGAGAGAGTTTGGTGCTTATTTAGCTAGTGAAATGGTTATGTATGTGTTAGGCTAAATAAATCAAGAAACATAAAGCTACTTTGCATTAAATGGGATGGTAGCTAAATCAAGTGTGTATAGAGAATTAGGGGTGTTTTAGGGGGGCGGCACATGGGGTAGAAAAGGAAGGATTTGATGTGAATTAATGAACTTGTCTCCATTTAATTAGAATTAGCTAGTTTAGGGTATACATTAGGTGTTATCGTGTACCGAGTTAACTAGAAATAAATCATGACGAGTTGAAATAAAATACGACGAAGTTGTAAAAATTGTAAAATCATATTCCTTGCATGAATCGGGTGTTAGAATGATTATCGGGTTGAAATATCGCAAACCGACGGAGTTATAAGCTCCTAACGGAAAATATAGCAATTGGTTTAAAAACATTGGGTAAAGTAATAATATAATCTCTATATCATTATAATTAGTTTGAAAATGTATTAGGATCATAGTCGGGAGTATTGGGTATAATGTTAGTAGTAATGACTGAGTGGTAACGTTAATTAAACAATTAAGCATACATTAATGAAAATCACACAAACCCGTGCATGAACTGATATGATAATGATGTTACTGATGATATGCAGACTACTCTAGTCCGTATGACGTGCCTTAACTGATGATGCATGAATACGCAGCTAAACCTTACTGGTTACGCGAATTTGAATACCCGTTAATCTAGTTTACGTTATGATGAATGATGCCCATGAATAGTGAATTCCCTCTGGAATGAATAGTGTCACATGAATAGTAAAAATTTTGAAAACTTATCAAAGTCTCAAACTGACTTTTAAAATGATGAAGAATAGTTACCCGTGAATAGTAATTTCTGAGATGAATGGTGAAATTTGAAGCTTTGAAAAAGGACCTGAAATTACGAGTTGTGACAGTTTGCTAACTCATCATCAAAGGAGTCATCTCCACTTAACATATCCTCACCAATAGCCAATGAGAATTTTCTCAATCTTGCTACTCCAACACAATCTAACACCATCATCAACACACTACCTCCAACAATCACTCCTGTAGCAACCACACCCCCACCTGCTCCATCAAAACCTAATAGATCACCTTCACCACAACATTCACCACAACTTCATCCCCTAAAGTTGTTTAGAACTCCGCCTTCATCACCTCATCCATACTTGGATGATTTGGAAGACCTTCCACCAAGGTCAACCAATCCCCCTCCCATGACCTTTGAAGGTCAAAAACCTATGCTCTTCCATCCCATTTATCGGGATATCCATGGTCCACTTTACCATGATGCACCACCACCACAACCACAAACTCAACAACTATCACCAAGATCCACCCTCCAAGCCATAGATGAGGAAATGTGGATAAATCAACCTCAATCCCAACAAGAAATAAATGAGGAGCTAGATCGTCTCTATGCTTTCTCAAATATGGTGGATTCCCACCTTAGTGAAGCCATGGATCTTCAATCCATTTTTCTTGCCTCCATCACAACTCCACAAACAACTACCTCCCAACAACCAACCTACATTCCACCACCTCCACCATCAAACAACCAACCACCACCACCACCACAAGCCATTGAGCCCACCCTTCCTCCCAACTTTCCAAGGCATGATTGTTCACAATGTGAGAGGACCGCTCACTTGGCCCAAAGGACCAACATCTTGGTCCATGAGCTTCAAAACGAGATGAGGTTCATTTTGAACCATATTCTCGAAAGCCTAAATGCAATCTCTCATCCTTTGCAATAGGCAATTTTTAGTTTCTCCCTAGTATCCTTTAATAGGATTTCGTAGGACTGTTTTAGGAATTTTCTATTTTAGGAACTTTTTATTTTTGTAACATCATGTGTTATGACTTATGTCACAAACAAATTTTCAAGTAATGCATGTTATATTTATGCTTATGGGTGATCACTATTTGGCATAATATCTTGGTTTGATTAATTTACTAACTTGATTGTATGGTTGGACCACTTCTACTTAGGTGAATTTTTTATCAGACACATATTTTTGACTTTTTAAAGTCAAATGGGTTGAAATCTTATGTTTGTTTGACCTATACATATGCATTATGCTACTTGGTTGGATTGATTCATAACTAACCTTTGTTTTGTAGCTTTTCTCAACTTTGAATCATATACGTTGGTACCCTAGCAACGAGGAGTATAGATCAAGGGGGGGTATATCATGTATTAACTCATCAATTTATAGCATTTCTCATCCTTGAAAAGTATACGTTGGTACCCTAGCAATGGGGAGTATACATCGAGGGGGAGCATATCATATTTTAACCATTTGTTTTGTAGGATCATGCATCATGACCTTGGTACTCCATTTAGGGGGAGTATAATCCAAGAGGGAGCTTTAAAGTTCTCAAAATCATTGAAACACTCTTGGTACTCCAATTTAGGGGGAGTAATAACCAAGAAATGTTCATCACATTCCGCTACGCATATCTTCCTTTTGTTTCGACAAAAAGGGGGAGATAGGATTAAGTTTACATCACTGTGAAACATCACAGTACATACTTTTATGCTTAAAATAGTTTTTAAAACTTGCATAAAACCAACATAATCTATATTTTTAAAACACTCATACTTTATTTAGTTCTTTGCTTAAAAATACACTTTATGTTTTGTCATCAACAAAAAGGGGGAGATTGTTAATACAAATATCGTCCTAAAAACGTTATTTATATTTTTCGATCTTTGCTTAATTTTATTAATGATAATTACAAAGTTTATCTTCAAGCAAAGCATAAATATAAAGTCTTTTACATTTATAGTAACAAGTCTTTTAAAACATATTTACACATTACATGATCACTAGGAATCACATTGCATATATACATTTTACATTCACATGTTTTACTTTTATTTCTTAAATTAGAAATATTAAACATGACATCATTGCATACCTCATTTTGATATCTTTAGGATATCTTGAGGATTTAGGTGATATCTTGTATAGATCTTCAAGCTAAAGAGTTGACCTTGAAAGATATGGAAAGATTGTGCAAGATATGGAAAGATATGAGAATATCTTAGCTGGCCTGGTCCCCGCGGAACCAAACCAGTACAAAGGCGGATCCAATTTTTGGGATCCGCCAAATCCGTGCCCTGTTGATCAGCTTTGCCTATAAATAGCAAGCTGATCATTCAGGCACATCCATCACTCATATAGCCTAAATTAGATATTCATTCATTTGTACATTACTAACCCATATCATTCTTTCATTTCATTGATCTCACTTTTGTAGCAAAGAAGATCGAGCATACAAGCTTCAACATACATACTGTTGCAAGTTTTACTAGTTAGATACTGTGTGATTTGTTAGTGTTCACACATCATTGTTTATACATTTCATTCAGTAGTGTTTGGTTAGTGTTTTAGTCCTTAAAACACAAATAGTGTCGGGAGTGGTTGTACCCTTGTGAAAGAACCAACGGGAGTGGTTGTACCCTTGTTAAAGAACCAACGGGAGTGGTTGTACCCTTGTAAAGAACCCGGTGTTTAGCTTAGTACCGGATAAAGTGTAAGCGATGTGTATAAAGGTTTTCTCCGCCGAGAAGGGAGTTTGTTTCTTAGTGAAGAAAAACTCTCGAGTTAGAGGCTCGAGGAGTGGAGTAGGGCAAGGAAGAGAGTCCTTGTAGCCGAACCACTATAAATCCCCTTTTTGTGGTTTGATTGTTCCTATCCTTACTTACTTTACTTATATTGTTTGTTTATGAGTATTTACTTTGAAATCACGTTAAGTCACAAAGCGAATTAAATTTAAAACGGTAAAAACTATTCAACCCCCCTTCTAGTTTTCCACAAAGATTTCAAACGTGCTCCCAAGTTGATGGTTAATATATATCATAGGAGGATCTGGAAATTATGTATGTTAATTTAGCAATTAATTCAGTTTAGGAAATAATTATTTTCTCATAAAAAATAATGAAGATGAAACATACACATATACCTTTCTGATCATCATAAACTCTAGCATTCCCTATATCAATCAAAAACTTATCTTGATTCTCAATAGAGTTAATGTAATCAAGCAACTTTTCTGCCATTATACCAATTACTAAACATGTAAGTTCGACCCTTCTGAAAAGTAAAGAATCAAAATAAAAAGTTCAGTTTATGTAGCCTACCAATATAGTATTTTAGTGTTAAATTTTAACAAAAAGCACCAATAAGGTATTAATATAGCAGTAGATGATAATAAAAAAGAGGTTATTGTAAAATTACAATGCATCCTTATGTTTGAGAGGTAACATCTTCGTTTTACATCCATAAACTTCATAATCTCTAAGTTCACACCCCCAACTAAATACTTCTCCCTTAATATTTGGAACACAAATAAGGTTAATATTAAAGGATATATGTGAATTTGCAAATTAAAATATTAGTAGTACATAAAGTTATATATCTTGTACGACATACCAACAGGCAATTCTGTGTCTAGATTCAGTGATCATATATCAGAAAATTTGGTGACTTCAAATCCAGAGTTATTAACATCGCCATTAAATGTATTTGACAGACGTGCAGTTGCGAATCCATCAAAGCTTATTTTGTATGGATGTTTTGTGTATTTGTAACTTGCGTTATTAGGAATAACATTAAAATTACTTATAAGAACCACCTTGTCGTCTTTGAAATACTTATCAAGAAACGTTAATCGACCATTCTTTACGATAACATGAATCTTGTCACCCTGAAAAATAAAAATTATATAATAAACAAAACTTTTAAAGCAGCGTATATAATATAAATTTTAAAGTGTTCCATGATAACACCATGTCCTTAACACCATGTCCTTAACACTTTTACTTTGATAGTGCAAGGAGTTAGTGTTGGTGTAAATTGACTGATAAAAGTCTTTGGTGATTTCATCTTAGTTTGTATATGCGAGTATATAGATATATGAATTAGGGTTAAGAATTTAGTTAATAATTATGTTCGGCGAGTATATATAGATTGTAAAACGTAATTCAAATATAGAAAAATATTGATGAAGATAACTATAGTTTTTTAAAACTTGATAAACGTTTGTCTTATATTTGGTAAGACGTTTCTTATTGAGAAAAGATTACCATTCAATAAATAAAGAAAAAAAATACATTTAAATAAAAAGTATATATGTTTCAAAATTAATAATCTTAATCAATATCAAAACTATAGTTTATAATAGTTAAAATTATAATGTTGATTTGGATGAATGTATTATGATGTAATCGATTGTTTGCATCTACGCATGTTGATTTGGAATTTTCATGTTAAATATATATTTTCTATCTGATTATGCCTAATATTTTGATTGAATGTATTATAATGTTGGTTGTAGTTATGTTGCGCTATGTTGTTGTTGCATGGTGGAGGCCTGCTTAAAATATCATGTTCATCAAAGGTTTTAAGATAAAGTTTAAAAGATAAAAAATCTTATAAAGATAAATGTCATAAAAAAAACATCCAAAATCAATCATAATGTTTTAAGAATCATAAAATACCAACTCATCATTAAATTAGTTTTCTAAACAAATTTTAAAACAATGTTTAACAATCACTATCATCACTAATTTCCTCATCATTTAATGACATGTCATCAGAACTATTGTCATTGCTTTCATCAGAATCGTCTTGTACGATACAGTTATGGTTGTATTTGAAATCTTGACACTTGTAGATATTAAAATTGTCTTCACAAATGTTTTGTTCTTCATACCCATCTTTATGCTTCTTACTTGCTTGTTTGGGTCCATTATCTTTAGAAGAAACCGGTGATTCAACATAATACAGTTTTGCCTGTATTCAAAATTAAAATTAACAACTAATAAAAACATGTTTATCTATAATAAATTGAATAAAATTATATATTACCAGTTCGGTATTAGTAGAGTCAAAATTGCAGTTGTTTTCTTCAGACAAAATATCTTCTTGTTCTACTATACGAATATCAAAATTGTCTTCCTGATTGCATTGTTTTCCCTTTACATGATCTGTTCCCAACTTCAATTGTGCCAATAAATCATCTTTGGAAGAACCCGGCGATTCAACATAATATATTTTTTTTCCTAAATTTGACATTTTAATGTATTTATAAAATTGTAATAATCATATAACAAAATATTAAACCTCAGTACTTGTCTTAGGGTATTCACCATCAATTTCATCTTCAAAATAATCAAACTTGCATATGTTTTTACCCCTTCCAAATTTTGATTTTGATAATCCACGACTGTTGTGAGTGAAACAAACCACTTATGCATAACAAATTAATATGTTACTTTGAATAAGTAAAATACCTTAAAAATATATATATATTTATGCTTACAACAATAAAATATTACCAAAATTTAATAAAAATACCTCATTATCATATTCATCTTCAGAATAATCAAACTTGCATATGTTTTTATCGGTTTCAGATTTTGCCTTTGATAATCTTCGACTATTGTGTGTCAAACAAACAACCTAAACAATGCATAAAAAATTAAAAACTAGTAAATATTTTATGTTTACTACAATACAAACTACTAAGTAATTAAAATTTTACATAATACCTCATTATCAGTATTGTAACCACCCGAAATTTTTCGAATATATTTTTATACGAGACTTTCCCCGTTTCTCATAAACGGATCCTTTCTGAACTCTTTTGATTCTAAAACGTGAAATTTATCTCGCGAATCGTGAAATTCGTACACAACGCGTACTGGCACAACCGACGATTTGTTTTGACTATTTTAATTATTCGTGAGAAAACGAGGCGTATGAATAGATGTTTTATTGGAAAAATTATTCTAAACGCGAATATTAAATTATTCGGGCAACGAGAAATAAAGCTACGCGTATTTATAATCAAAATTGATGGAAAAACACTTTTAAGATTATTGGAATAACTTTCGGATGCTCGGGAAATATTTATAACACGTTTTATTGGTCTCGTTGGCGTTTCATTAAAAATATGAGAAAATTTACACAATTAGTCCCTGAGGGCGCGCTAGGGTTTGCC
Source organism: Artemisia tridentata subsp. tridentata (assembly GCA_021014915.2). NCBI lineage: Eukaryota > Viridiplantae > Streptophyta > Magnoliopsida > Asterales > Asteraceae > Artemisia > Artemisia tridentata. The sequence continues at coordinate 311,508,387 of CP139509.1, forward strand.
CTTAGTCCCACCCTCACCCTATAAATATAACACTTATAACAAAATTAGGGTTATTACACCAATTTCATTTCCAGCAGCCGCTCCACCTTTCTTCTTTATAACTTTTCCCGGCCACAGATCCGGCCACCGGAGCTCCACCGCCGGCCACACAACTACACCGCCACCACCACCTTAACCCTCACAACCTCCTCTTCACTCCTAGGTATTTCATGCGCCAAGAAAACCCACTTCTATCTATTCTCTCTTTCGGTAACTCATGTTTTCCGGCGAGTTTTTCCGGCAACACCGTGGTTGTATCCGTAACATGTATAGATCCAGGCTTTGATTGCTCATTTGTTGCTACGAGTTAATGAAGGTCACATTTGGGGTTTGGTCTCAGTTCGTGTATCGTCACCACCACAGCGCCACCATCTCCGCCGCCTAGTCCTCCACTTTATCTCTTTCTCGTCATGGTAAAACCGAGAGAGCTCATCTTTATATATTTTTTTATATATAACCGATTTATTTGTTATTGTTTCTCGTGGATTCAAAACCTATATGAATTGTTAATAATAGTTTTGTGTTAAAACCGGATTAAACATAATTCTGTGGAAACGAACTCGTGTGGTAAGGAAAACTAAAAATAGTGTTTGATTTAGTTGTTGCGTTTCCGGGTCGGGTCGGATCCGATGAGTCACGGGTTTGGTGGAAGAACTGTTATTTTCAAGTGTTGAGTTCATTTTGGAATTGCTTATTATTTTTGTTGCGTTACTGTTGTGTTTGGAATTGGTATTACGTTAGTTTGATTCGGCTTGGTCGCGGGTCAAGTGTAAGACCCGTAGGAGGTTAAGATTGCTTATCTTGTTTGGTGTTATTCTCAAGTCGAAACCCGTTGGTCTCAGATTTGATTTGCTGTTGGGTCGTGGCTCGATTTGGTTCTCCATTGACGAATGGTTGTGTCAGTGTTGTCGGCATAAGAGCGTTTTGATTTAAACAAAAGTGTCAAAATAATTGTTGAATTGTATTAGTGGTTCGACTAACCATTTAGGGTGCGTTTGAAATTGTCTTATCATGGGCCAAAGCCCAATGAGGTTGGTTTGGTTAAAGGGGCTCACAAGCCCATAAGTCTAAAATATAAAAAGAATGTTTGTTTAAAATTGTTTGGTGAGTTGAAACGTTGGTACGTTTCGGATTGTACTTGGGATCGTGATTTGAATTTGAATACGGATGTTGATTATTATACTTGAACATTTGGAAAATTGTGAATTGTTATTGGACTTACGATATTAGACAGCGGACTTATTGAACATTTTGAGACTCGAGACGGTATAATATATTAACTTCGAAATGAACTTAATATATTAAACACGAAACGGACACAAAATCTTCAAAAAAAAAAAACCAAAACTAATATTTACAAGAACAATAGCGAGACATAAACTTGTTAAATATTGCAATTTTAGTTTTGGTTAATACAAGTCTCGATGACTCGAGAAAAACTAGTTTTATTAACTAAACTCATTTTTATTATAAAACATCATTGTTTTATACAAACTATTTGGGATAACGGGGTAAATGCCGAAATGTACAAACTAGTCATTTGATTTGAGGTGTTTGATTGTCGTTAACCCCTAGGTTGTCTTCCTTGGTTTGAGTTCTCGTTAGTAATCTCTCGACTGCGTCGATGTCTATTCTTTTCGGCGTGAGTTGCATGTCGAGTCTATGTCTTCTTACCACACCACACGAAACGTTGAAACTAAGCTTTTGATAAGTTTTGAAATCGAGTAATCCACGAAAACTACGACACGTTGTCTTTTATAGACTTTATTATTTTGCGAGACATGTTTTGAGATAATCGTATACGTATTAGGTTGTGCCGATCCTAGACCGTTGTGTACCGCCGTGCTTGTACCTCCGTGTACCCTCGTGCCGTACGTTTTGAGACCGTTGTGATATGCTCTAGATGCCAGTCGTGTCAGTGTGATCTTTGCTTTGCTGTGGCTAAGGTGAGTTCATGGCCCCTACTTTTACTAGTTTTCTAACTATTTTTGGGGGAGAATACATGCTCATTTCTATCTAAACTCAATACTTGTTTTACTTGAAACGTGATTTGTTTTCTCCAACGTATTGTTTGGCTGATATACCTGACCTGGTTACTTAAATGCGTTATGTGCTTACCTGTTATTTGATGTGGCCTGAAACTGATATGATACTGTTACGCAAGCTGGCTATGGTTATTATATAAGAGGGCTCCTTGTGCCTGATCGTTAATGTAGGCTCCGTATGCCTAATATAAGAGGGCTCCTTGTGCCTGATCGTTAATATAGAGGGCTCCTGTGCCTGAGACATCCGTAGTGTGCACCTACAAGACTATTGATGTAATGTTTGGATATGAGACACTCCTTGAGTGCGGCTCACGTGTTTGGTTCATGACTTAGCCAGCGTAACAGTTAAACTTGCGTGACACTATATGAGTATAGTATTTGTATGTCTGATTATGATTCGAGATGCTTTGACTATGTTATTATTTGCGGATTTGGTTCTGGAACTATGATTTAGGCAGTGTTAGCCTACGTTGGACTTGACTTGTTTATGAACGAGGATTTGAACTCGAAAACCTTTTGGTTCAACCATACTGTTTTAAACTAAAACCTATGAACTCACCAGCGTAAGCTGACCCTTTTAGCATGTATTTTCAGGTTTAAGGCGATAGTTTATCTCTGGAGGCGCTTGGCAAGGGGCATGGTCATAGACGACTCTGATATTTATATTTGGGACCGCTTTAATCGTTTTGGGCCTTACTTCCGCGCTATTTCCAAATGATGTAAATGTATTACTTTTGATAATGAATTTTATTCTAAACGGTTAAGGTAAAACCGTTCTTTGTACCTTGTGTTGTGATACCAATTGAGTAGCGCCCCAGTGACATGTATGCTTCCGCTGGACCCGATTTTCGGGGTGTTACATAATACCTCATTATCAGTATCATGTAAATCAACATCATCATCAGATATGTTGTATACATATGGATTGTTTTGTTTTTGCTTATTCCAAATTGGAGTAGTTCGATAACCATTCATACCAGCAGCATAAATCTGTATATGGTATGTTTATAATTAATTTTGTAAATCTAACACAAATAAATGTAAATAATAATAAAAACATTTATGTTATAATACCTCATCATCTGATATATCATTGATAGTGTCATCAAATTTTTTTATTTTCTTTGAGGAATATCTTTGGAACCATGTACCTTAATATTGATTATATCATTATAAACGTTAAAAATTGTCATACGTGTGATTTAATTTAAAAGTACATAATTTTAGACTACTTGTAATACCTCATCTTCACCATCTGATATATCAATTGTACTTGCATCACGTTTTTCAGAATTACTCAAATCATGTACCTTAATACATCAATTATAACATAAAAAAATTCAAAAATATTGTATGCAAGATATAATTTATAAGTGTTAAATTCAATTATTTATAATAATACCTTATCTTCATCGTCTGATATGTCAATGACTATAACATCACATGCTCCTCCTTGCTTAACGGTTAACAAATCAACATCACCAATAGGAGTTGATTCCGAGGGATGTTCCTTGACATTGATTACAACATTATAGAGTTATATAAGATTTAAAATTACACAATGGCAACAAAGACTATCATAACTAAATAATTAAATTTAACCAAAAAAAAAATCTTACTTCAATATCAACACTATCATCTTCATCGACAAGCCTGGAATCTCTGTCGCGTATTCTATTATCCAAGAACCTATTGACGAAAAATATACACAAAAATATGTTGTCAAATACGATTTTTTTTTTTTTTAATAATGAACAAAAATAAATAATGTATAGACCTTTGTTTGAAAGCGGTTATTGCAGGAATGTTTTCATTGATAATAACCTTGGTGCAAAATGGAAGGGTTGACACCTCTTGTTCATCTGTTTTTTTTTTTCACGCAAAAAAAGAGTAATAACATAAAACATAAGTTGTAATAATTTACAAGCATAATTATAGTAAATTATGTTATATCTTACTGCCCCATGTATTGATTTTTGCAAGTTGAATAATCAACACTATTGGTTCATTCTGAATAGAGTTAATTACATAAATGGTCACTGTGGTTTGCTCTTTTTTGCACTTTCAGTCACTGAACTTTTTTTTTGACTGGTTCAGTCACTGTGGTTTGCATTTATTTACCGGTCCAGTCCAATTTCGAATAAAATGACTAAAAAGCCCTGTCCCTTCTTTTGCAAACGAGTAAATTACATAAATGATCACTATGGTTTGTCGATTTTGTCACATTGAGTCCTTTAGACTAACGGCCGTTAGTCCTTTTTACGTTTTCGTCCGTATTTACACGTTTTCATCAGTATTTACACGTTTTCGTCCGTTTTTACACGTTTTCGTCCGTTTTTACACGTTTTTGTCAGTATTTACACGTTTTTGTCCGTTTTTACACGTTTTCATCCTTTTTTTACACGTTTTTGTCAGTATTTACACGTTTTCGTCTGTTTTTACACGTTTTCGTCCGTTTTTACACGTATTCGCCCGTTTTTAGTTTTTACACGTTTTCGTCCTTTTTTACACTTTTTTGTCAGTATTTACACGTTTTCGTCCGTTTTTACACGTTTTCGTCCGTTTTTACACGTTTTTGTCAGTATTTACACGTTTTCATCCGGTTTTACACGTTTTTGTCAGTATTTACACGTTTTCGTCCGTTTTTACACGTTTTCATCCGTTTTTTACACGTTTTTGTCAGTATTTACACGTTTTCGTCCGTTTTTTACACGTTTTCATCCGTTTTTACACGTTTTTGTCAGTATTTATACGTTTTCGTCCGTTTTTACACGTTTTCATCCATTTTTACACGTTTTTGTCAGTATTTACACGTTTTCGTCCGTATTCACACGTTTTCATCCGTTTTTACACGTTTTTGTCAATATTTACACGTTTTCGTCCGTATTCACATTCATCGTATTTACATTTCCTTTACACTATATTACACGTTTTCGTCCGTTTTTACACGTGTTTTCTTAGCCGTACGCCTTCTAATTTGGTATACAAATTGAAGTTCAAAAGAATTATATTCAAGTTTAATTTTTTCTTCAGCATTGGTCGAGATAAGTTGAGCACATAATGATTTGCACAAGCATGAATTTTATTGCCCTACAATTATTATTGAAGAAGATGTTATATGATGTTTTGAATTTTGAATAAATATAATTTGCATATCTGAACAACAAAAACGATAATATTGTAATATCAAAGGTGTTTGATGCATGTAAACATAAAATAACTTTCAAATAATTTAACATTACCTTTTCGTCCATTAGCAGCATGTTAATGTTTTCACCTTTAGAAGAACCATTCACGAGCGTTGTTGTTGTTTTCCAAAGATGGATGATTTTTACTTTGATAGTTGAGCATTCTTCATTGTCTGTGATCTCATCTAGATAAGAGATGTCGCAATTGAAGGTTGGCGTTAACGAAGAGTGTTTTATTATTTTATTTTATTTTATTTTTTTGTTGTTTCGCAAAGACGATTTTCCATTAGTATTTGACATTGTGGTTTGTCGATTTCGTGATTTTCTAATAGGATTTTAAGGTTTCTTTAATGTATTCAGTGTTATATTTATAGGTTTGATCATATATAAATTTAGTATTAAATATTTTATGTTAAGATTCGTAAATTATAAGGATATGATTTTGGATACAATACAGAAGTCGACCTTATCATATTTATTGTTAAGGAAAATATTTTTTAATATAGTTTTTGAAATGTTTTATTGTGACACAATCGTGACTATAGTTGATATCAATTGATCATAGATAAATTTAGTATTAAATATTTTATGTTAATATTTGTAAATTATAAGGATATGATTTTGGATACAGTACCAAATTTGAACTTATCATATTTATTTTTAAGGAAAATATTTTTGAAAATAATTATTGATATGTTTTATTGTGACACAATCCTTACTACAGTTGATATCAAATTATAAAACGTGAATGATGAATTAAATATGTTATAATATTTTGTTTTTAAGAAAAATATGTTATCATGTATCCGAAATTTAATGGCATCCGATATCTTAATCTATGTTGTGGCCGATATCGGATAGTATAGCATTTCAAGTTTTGTATTGTAATCGATTCGTAATTATTTGTTATTTTGTAATGCAATCTTTTATAGGTTATGATTTCAAATACAATACAAAATTAGAACTTATCATATGTGTTTTTAAGGAACATATGTTGCAAAATCGGTTAGTAATTTGATTATATATTTTTGATACGTTTTAATTTTAATATAACACAATCTTTATCATAGTTATGAAGCTAATAAACAATTGTGTATTAATAAAATAGGAATTCATATAATGTTGCGTAATACATTGTATAACAATCCAAGTGTATATATATATATATATATATATATATATATATATATATATATATCTATATCGATATATATATATATATATATATATATATATCGGCTTATCATAAATGGGCCACATCCCTTATTAAGAAGCACCAATTCTTTTGTTTAACCAATGTAGGATACTAAGTTATTATTAATTTAGCAACGTCATCGTTACAAAGCTAATAAACAATTGTCTATTAAAAAAAATAGGAATACATATAATGGTGCATAACACTTTGTGTGACAAGCCAAGTATATATATATATATATATATATATATATATATATATATATATATATATATATATATATATATATATATATATATATATATATATATCGGCTTATCCAACATGGGTTATGGAATATTATACTAAATCTATCACGAGTAAGTAATAGACTACGTCCCTTATTAAGAAGCACCAATTATATTGTTTAACCAATATGGGATACTAAGTTATTATTAATTTAGCAACGTCAAAAAACTTAATATGGAGTTTCATAATATAAATCACAAAGATTAAGTGATTAGTCTTAAGCACAAAACAAAAAAATCATGTAAATCCAAAATCCAAACTAGAACGAAGCATAATCCATAAAAAACTAAACCAACATGACAAATGTATGTAAACTGAAAACTATTCCTTCTCGACCGTGTGTTCAACCATTTAGATTTTCGCTCTTTTAGCATCACAATCACCATCATCAATATCACCAATGTCAATAGCATTGCGCTTACTACCTCCTGGTATTCCGTCATCATCATCAGTAGCTTCGTCCTCTTCTTCTTCTTCGTCGTTATTATTCTCTTCTTTTTCTCCATTTGCTTGCATAATGGATTCAGAAATATGATCAGTCTCAGGATCTTTTTGATAACCAAAACTTGAAGATGTGGATGAATTTAGGTTTGTATTATCATTGCCAGCATCACCCTACAAAATACATGATTATTACAAAGCTAATAAACAACTGTCTATTAAAAAATAGGAATTCATATAATGTTGCATAACACAATGTGTAACAAGCCAAGTAAATATATATATAGGCTTATCATACATGGTATATGGAATATTATACTAAATCCATCAGGAGTAACTAATGGACCACGTCCCTTATTAAGAAGCAACAATTCTATTGTTTAACCAATGTGGGATACTACGTTATTATTAATTTAGAAACGTCAAAAAACTTAATATGGAGTTTCATAATATAAATTACAAACATTATATGAATTCATAATATAAATCGTAATAGAAAAAAATAGAAATTCATATAATGTTACATAAGACAATGTGTATCAACCCGAGTATATATACATATATCGGATTTACACACATGGTCTATGGAACATTATACTTAATCCAACACAAGCAACTAATGGATCACGCGTCTTATTAAGTAGAACCAATTCTATTATTTATCCAATGTGGGATACTAAGTTACCTCATTAGACAAAGGAGTTATTCCACTTTCTTCAATGGAATCAACGATCGGGTCAATATTATTAACGCCTAATGTGCCTACATCATATTCACTATCCTGTAAATTTGAAATCAAGAATATGAACTTGAATTAGTTAAGATAATAAAAATATTTGTTAAAAATATTAGATTAATGTTTTCTTTTTAAAACATGTACCTCATCATAAACAAAACCTTCTTTAAACTTCTTAATCATTAGCTTCTCATCAGATATCATCGTAACTTGAAATACATGATTGTTGTTGTTAATGTTAAATTCGGAATATAAAAATCTGAACATCATTTTTTTGCCAATGAGAGTGTCTAACTCTTTTGGGAAATCATCATCATCAACACCATCATACTGGTCTTTAAGCTTGACACATGGTATATCTACTAGCCTTTGTATCATTTTATCAAACAAAATCAGAGAAGCCGATCCAGTATGATCTATGACACGGAAAATAACCTTGTACCTGATAAATAGATGGTAGTAAATGAATTAATCTAATATATAATTGCATTCATATAAGAAACAAACATCTCTGCCATTGCATCAAAAAAACAATATTCTAACCTATCACCCCTGCATATATACAATTATATTTAGATTTTGTTTTATCAAATGAATCATCATTCAAACACAAATTTGAATGTTATCTTACTCTGCATCTTCTATGAATACGAGTCGTCGTTGTTTGTTAAGGCCAAAAGGTATTAAATCACCCATTGAAACGATGGTGCCAATTACATATGTAATTTATTTACATTAAAATAGTTAAAATGTTTATTATAACAAAATAAAAAATAAATAAAAATAATAGATGATACATACCAACAACATCAGTCTCCTTAAATAGTTTGGACTTTATTTCACCAATGGTTACAAATTTAAAACCCATATTGTTCTCATCAAAGTCCTTGATGCGAGTCAATGTGGTATTTTTGTAAAACATGATCTTATACATATGGTCTAGCAAAGGAAATTTCCCACTATTGTCTGCTACACCAAAATTAGAAATCCTGTAGCATTTGCCTTCTTCAAGAATCCCTTCATATTTATGCATGTCAGTCTTCTTTACAGTACATTGAATCCGATTACCCTTTAACCATATATGATATCAGATAACATACAATCATAATTAACATGCTAATACCATAATCATAACAGTACCTGTTCATCTTGGACTACAAAATCCAAGCTCCATGGAGCATGAAACATATTAGGAGCATGTGAACGCCATATACTGATGCATCTTACTTGAATTTTAATGTCTTCCAGCATAAGATCAACATCAGATAATGGAGTAAAAACAACTTTGTTAACAGTTTTGGCTGTTATTACACAACACAAACAACATAAAAATCATGTAAAAATTTGTTATTAAACAACACAAACAATATACAGAATCATATAAAATCTTTTCAACCAAAACATATTTAATACAGAATCGAATCTAATATGAATAGAATACAACGTCCAATATCGAATAATATGCATGAAACAAAACACACTACACGGATACATTAAAACAAAAATCATTGTAACAAAAATAATTATTATGTGTCTGACCTTTAGATGTCGAGGTTTTTTTAGATTTTGTGGCCTTGGATGCTGAATTCGAATCAATCGATGCTGAAACAAACAAACTTGCATGAAGCAATTGAAAACAATAAAACGTTATGAACAAAACAAAATCACATGCATGTGCCCTAACCTTTAGGCGCCATTGCTGATGGAGTGGCTGCTGCTTCTTTGCGCCGCTTCGGATGTGGGTGGGTAGAGATATTGGGGCGTATTTATATAATCACGCTATGGTTTGGGATATACACTATATATGGAAGAGATTGGGTCGTGATACAACTCTTCAAAATAGGAAACCGATTATTATGGAGTCGATTTAGGGGATCGATTTTGCCAACTAAGCAGCTTTAGGGTTCCACGTGGCACCTCCGACCAATGAATGATTTTAGAGAAGATGACGTCATCATTAGGCAACTTTTTTTTTATATATATTAGATTAGAATCATTTCTTTTTCTGATATGTGCAAAAATAAAAGGTCACGTGCCAGGCACATGTAAACGTTGCAAAGGTAGTTAGTTTCCATTTCATTTTAATTCATTTACAAAAACCTTGTAATAATCCTCTCTCTCAATTCCCTATTACACTTTGTGAATCAATTGAATACAAATACAGATCCATTTCTTCCTTATATGATTCCCTATTTGTTTTAAGAGTAACGACTACATTTCTTTATTGATATCTGGTTTGTTAGGTATCAAGTGGTATTAAAGCTACCTTCCTGGCAACTCTATTTTCTTCTCCGATCAATTTCCAGCAGTTTGTTATTTCTACGGCGAGTTTGTTAGTTTTTCGGCGGAGTTAGTTACATTTCTGTTACGTGAGCAGCCCATAAGTGGTTAAATTCTATGTTTACGAATCTATGGTCAGTGGTGATTAGTTTAAGTAGATCAAGAACAGTAATAAATCTAGTAACTATTGCTTAATTTTGTTGATGTAGTAGCGGTAGTTACTGGTATACAATGGTGAATACAATAAACAACACAATGGTTCCAGTGGAGTCAATGGAATCAATTCAAGAAATAGTGGGTGGACTTAAAGATGCAATGGAGGGAATAATGAAAGCATAAGAGGGATGTTGTTTCAACAAATATTGTCCAATGAAGAGTTATCAAGAATTAAGAGTGGCGAAAGGAGTAGTAATGGAGGTAGTTTAAGAGGAAATGGTACAACTCAAAGAAGTCAAAACCACCATGGGAGAATGACCAAGATTGACTTTCCAAAGTTCAATGGAGATGATGTAAAAGGATGGGTGTACAGATGCACACAGTTCTTAAAGATTGATGGTGTGCCCGAAGATATGAAGGTGGAATTGGCTTCAATGCATGTTTATGATAATGCATTGGTATGGCATCAACAGTTTGTTAAAAGATTTGGTGAAGGAAGTCCATGGGAAATGTATGAACAAGAAGTCTTGAAGATATTTGGAGTTGTGTTTGAAGACCCAATGGTGGAATTGAAAAACATGAAGCAAGATGGATCTGTGCAACAATATCAAGCGTTGTTTGAGGCATTATTGAATATGGTGGAATTGAGTGAGTCTTATGCAATCAGTCTTTTGATTGGTTTTTTAAAGAAGGATATTAGCATGCCAATAAGGATGTTCAAAGTAACTAATTTGGTGGATGTGTACTGTTTGGCAAATATGCAAGAAAGCACTATGTTGGCAACCAAAGCAAGGTATACTCTTGTTTTACCAACTCCTAAGTCAAACAATGTGAACAATTATGAAAATAGGAGTAGTGGGTATGAGTCTAGGCAAGATAATTCTTCATATTGAAGTAACGAGAGTAATTATAGACAAAACCAAACACCCTATAAAAAATAGTTGACAAAGAAAGAATTGTAAGAAAAAAAAGGGAAAATAATCTTTGTTTTTATTGTGATAAAAAAATATGTGTCTGGTTATAAGTGTAGTGGTCATTTGCATTCTTTGAAAGTTGTTGTAGATGATGAATTTAAGGAGTTAGGATAAGAAATGGTGGAATTGGGTGATGATGTTGCAGGATAGTTTAATAATGATGTGCAGAATGTTGAAAATGGTCAAAATACTTAAAAGGTAGCCCAAATATCACTAAATGCCTTGATTGGAGTACATAACTATCAAAAAATGAAAATTAAAGGAGGTAGGAAAACAAGTTGTTCATATACTTGTAGATTGTAGTAGTACATACAACTTTGTGGATTTGCGAATTCCTAACAGGTTATGTTGTAATATGAAAACTATGTGTCCAACTGTCCATTGCAAGTGTCTGTGGCTAATGGTGAAGATATGACTAGCACTTTTATGTGTCATAATAAATATGTGACTATTGGAGAGCTCACTTATGTGATTGATGCAATGGTTCTTATAGGGTTCTGGTGGTCATCTACACAGCTGAAACATGCACAGCGGAAAATAAACACATAAACTGCGCAGACGAAAACCCATGTACACAGATCTTCTAGACAGTGACATAACCTACGTTTTAACACATAAAAAGGGTGTCAAGAAAACTTACTTATTATTCCCTCCAGCAGTAAGCTTCTTTACCTGATTCAGCTGCATGAAACACCTTCTCTTACCTTTCTTGATCCTTCACGTCCTTGATTCGGGTATCTTAGGAATATCACCACCAGGGTTGCATCAGGTATCCACCGATACTGCACAGATAGGACTAGGGCTACGAACCTATCACAAGTTAGGCGAGTACGAACTTGGGATAAAACCCTAATTTTATCTTCAGGATTAAACGGGTGTCTATTAGGGTTTAAGAAACCCTAATCGTCTATTATGCATGATCGACCTAAGGGTTAGAAAACCTTGGGGTTTTGGTCGACTACGGAGTCGAAACAAGTTAACTTGAAGTGATCGACCAATAGGGATTTAACATCTCTTTATATTTATAGGGTGCTTAAGAGGATTCTAGAATTACATGGAAACCAAGTAATTCTAGTTAGACAAAAATACAACCCCCTCCCCCCCCTTGTGGTGTTTCGGCAAAACCGACCCAAACACCCATTGGGTTTGTTTGTTTGGTCTTTTGTCATTTTACTACCCTCTAATATTTATCTAGGATAAATATTAGACTTCCAGCCGTTTAACCCTTTAATGAAAATAACGCCGAATTTTCATTTCCTCATCTCTTTCATTTCATTTCTTAACTCGTTTCTTATTTCCGCTTGTACTGTCCCGTTTAGTGTGCACCGGTGTGATCCTTCTGCATTTTCGTGAAGGCAAGTATGAAATGAAAAACGTTGTGTTGTTTGCACACAATCCTTTCAGACCCCCACTTATGCAAATACAGCAACAAAGGAAACTTCTTCCACTGTACCAAGATGTCCCGAGCAAGACATTGCAGTACCTCACTCACAGAAACCGATTCAATACCCAAGTAGTGACATACTTATCATTAGCTATGTTGTAACACCCCTAAAATCTGGATTTACGGAAGCATACATGTTTGGGTGCTACTAAATTGGTAATCACAACACAAAGATATAGAGAACGGATTTAAAAATCCGTTTTAAAAATAGTTTACATTTCCAAAGTTAAATGTCATACATCAAGTTCAATTTAAATAAAACAAGACCCATTTAACATGAATGTCCCAAATCAGAGTTTAACGCACGTGTAAAAACACTTCTGGTAATTATGACCGATGCCATGCCCTGCCTTCAACAAATACATTCTCAAACACCTAAGAAAAAAAATGCTAAAAGTCAGCTAACGCTGGTGAGTTCATAGGTTTAAAGTAAATAAGCACATATGGACCATAGCAAATAATTCAGCAGTCTCACACTAACCACATGCTAACACAAAGCTCATCCAACCGAAACTAGATAAACAATATGCCAAACGGCATAGCAAACAAGGGTGCCCGCGAGTGTTAATCCCCAGACACTAGGCAAAAATCTGACATGGTATACGTTCGCGTTGACCTGCCGGGCCAACCGTACGGGGGAGTCACCCCCAATAGATCTATTTATATCATACACGCTTCCCGCAGGAATTGACGGTCGATCATAGTGGGCGCAATGGGATTCATACATACTTAGGTTATCCGCATACTAGGGTGTAAAAACAAGAGTTCCATTTTTTGTCCATGAAAACAGTTTTGCATGTTTCTCAGCCCAAGGTTTATAAAAACAATACGTATAAAAATGGGGGTATAAACTCACCTTAACAATAGCAATCAGCTAGTCAACAAATAACACAGTGCAACCGCTCCGACACGCGACCTAGATAAGTATGGTAAGTCTTAGAGCAATATTCGTGTTTTAAACGTTTTAACTCATTTGAAAGGTTTACGTGTGTCAAGTGCTCGAGTATTTCTTGCTTGTTGTGTGGTAAGGTATATTTCAAAAGTTGTTTATCGTACAAGACTCTTTGGTGATTGCTCATGGTGAAAGTGTACGGTGAAAATACGTGTGACGGAAACATCTGTGCTTAGTACTCGTCGTCGTAAAATACGTAAGTAATATTATATATATATATATATATATATATATATATATATATATATATATTATATTATATATATATATATATATATATATAATATATATATATATCATATATATATATATTTAATAATTAAGTATTTAATTAATTAGGGCTTATAATTAATTAAATAGGTATTGAAAATTTTATATAATAATGGTGATAGTGGGGTAATATTATATTATAAACATTATCATTATTTATAATATAATTGTAATTATAAAGAGAAATTATAATAAGTATTTAATTTTGAGAAATTAAATAAGTGTTAGTGTATAAATATATAAAATATATTTATAAGTCTTATAGGGTCTAAAAATATTAATTTGTAAAAATTAATATTTTTAATAATAAAAATATTTCATTTTGTCTTTTAGTCGGTTTTTACCCAAAAATATTCTAAGTGTTAGAATTTTAGAAAAATTGGGCATGACCCATTCGTTTATTCAAACTTTTCCATTTTTCCCAAGTGTTGCATTTTCCTCAAATAATCTCTTACGTTAACTATATTTGCAAAACTAGTCCAAAATATATATTTATCGTTATAACTATATTTATCGTTACATTTACTTCTTAATTATTTGGGCCGAAAAGTCCATTTATTAGCCTTATTGGGCTTAATGTGTCCAAACGAGTTTAAAATAGTTTAAATCGTTATATAACGTTTTATTACGTAAAAATAATTATAGTGAGTTGAAAATTGTTCAAAACTCATTTTTGTCACCCGAAAGATATATTGGGCCGAAAAGTCCATAATGGGCCCAATAGTCCAAGTTTAGCCCAAAAACCATTTATCCTTTTTAATTTACGATATATACATCATTAAGTTTATACAAATCAATTTAACACGTTGATCACGTCATTTGGTCAAAAAGTCAAATGTGACCAGTTTTGGGTTGGGCTCGGCCCAACAGTGTCGAGACTCTACCCAAGCCGAAAAACAAAGTTTAGCCAAAGTCCTTTTTAATTAAATTAGTTACGTAACGATATTTAAATTAACCAAATAAGCTCTTATAAGTAAGCAAATTAGTCAAAAAGTCAAACATGGTAAAATCTCAATGGGTTCGACCCATTTTGAACCGTACGACCCAAAACTCAAATAATATAAGCCAAACACAATAAGCTATAGCTTATCCAGTAAGCTATTCAAAATAAGCTATTAAGCACTAATTTCACCATTTCACCACTAGAGCCAAAATTTTATGTTTTTCAAAACCCCAATTTTTATTTCCTTAAAAATGTAGCCGATTAGTGTATTTTTACACATAAGTGTATATTTTGTTTTAAACTCGCGTAATTAACACTAATCACATTTGTATCATCAAACTAGTACCACAAGTAACAAGATTTACCACACAAGAAAGAAATATCATAATTTGTATATAAACTTCAAAAAAAGTCAAGCACTATATATATAAACACCAAATCCTAGCTTTTTCATTTTAGCAAAACATATACATTTAGCATTTGGTAACTTCTTTGTACATCAATATAATATGATATGAACAATATTAATAAGTTTTGAGGATCCTTACAATGTTTCTTGAAAATTTCGAGAGGTAGAAGACCAAAGAACAAACCAAAATGCACAAATTTACCCAAGACACGTTCCGATTAACCCAAAACTCTTGAAAGTACAACCCGATTTGTTATAACTTCAACCAATTTTTGTGGATCTTGAGTTTATTGATGGTTCGACTAGGAGAAGTGAAAAAATTATCTAAGTAAGTTCTTGGGTGGAAGTTGTATGTGTATTTTTGGTATGTGACACTTAATTAGGTAAATTACAAATATATAATATCATAATAGGGTAAAAAAAAGCTTGATCTTCTTTGTTTGTTTGTGTTTCTTGGCGTCCCCTCATAAGTCAAAGAGAGGGAATCCAAAAATTTTAGCACTATGGATATATCGTGTGTCGGTGTGAGCTTAAATGTTACCGTAAAGTCCCGATTTGACGTTTCTAGACACGTATACGTAAAATAAAGTTTTTATCAACGTTTTCATCAAAATAATAATAAAATATTATTATTTTCTCAAAAATGTATTTACTTGACTGCTACCATATGTACTCTAGTGTCGGTTCGCATGTGGGGTTGCTTTTCCATAAATATGAGAAAGCTTCTCGGTTAAATACGAAACTTGTCAGTAAGTATCAGAAATAGAATAATTTATGCTTACTGACAAAAATATACTTTTTCAGCAGTGACTGTAAGCTACAGTATGCGGGACAGCTCCCTTAAAATGTTCAGAAATGCTCAGAAATTCACAGAAACATGTATTTATGCATAGAAATGCTCGGTTTAAAAATAATAAATAAATATTTATTATTAACTTAAAGTGTGAAAATTACCATTTGTCACAGTCTCCCCAGCTAATGGGGAAATCCGTCCCGGATTTCAATTCGCTTCACTCGATGAATTCAAAAAGAGATGAGGATACTTTCGCTTGATTTCATCCTCTCACTTCTAAGTGTACTCGGGACCTCTGCAAGAGTTTCAACGGACCTTCACAATTGGGATATGACTCTGCTTTAGACATTTAACTTTCTGGTCCATGATTTCAATCGGTTCCTCGTTGAAGTTCAGTTTCTCATCAAGCTGAATTTCCTCCAAAGGAATGGCAACGTTATCGTCAGATAAACACTTTTTCAAGTTGCTTACATGAAAAACATCGTGCACAGCGCTGAGCTCGGATGGTAATTCGAGTCGATAGGCTACCGGCCCGACTCTAGCAAGAATCTCAAAAGGTCCAATATAACGTGGGTTCAACTTCCCACGTTTACCAAATCTTATCACGCCTTTCCATGGCGAGACCTTTAACATCACTTTATCACCCACTTGGAACTCAATGGGTTTTCTCCTCTTGTCGGCATAGCTCTTATGACGGTCACGAGCCGCTTGCATTCGGCTCTTAATCTTCACAATCTTCTCAGTAGTCTCGTGGACTAGTTCAAGTCCGGTAAGTTGGCTTTCTCCGACTTCAGCCCAACATATCGGCGGTCTGCACTTACGGCCATAAAGTGCTTCATATGGTGCAGCCTTGATGCTGGTGTGGTAGCTGTTGTTGTAGGAAAACTCGGCTAAAGGCAAATGCCTATCCCAGCCGTTCCCGAAGTCAATCACACAAGCTCTCAGCATGTCCTCTAACGTCTGAATGGTCCCTTCACTCTGACCATCAGTCTGAGGGTGGTAAGTTGTACTCATGTCGAGGTCTGTTCCCAATGCGTCCTGGAGGGACCTCCAAAAGTAACACCCCAAAATATTGCAGCGGAACGATAGTGTCACTGGGGTGCTACTTCTCAATACAAAGCACAAGGTATAGAAAACGACCTCTAAATGAGACGTTTTGAAAAATTACCATTCAATTTATTTAAATCAGAGTTATTACATGAGGTCCCAAAGTATAATAATACATAAGAGTTTTTAACATAGGTTGAATGGTAAATGAGAAAAACATAGACTCCAAAGCATGCAAGTGACTCTACGATCCATGCATCCACTATCGCCTTTCTAACCTGAGATAAACATGCTAAAAAGTGTCAACACAAAGGTTGGTGAGTTCATAAAGTTTATTGAAATTAAATTAAAATGGTTTTAAAAGAATGTTTTCACAGCAAAGGCATTGTAAATCCACTCAGTTGCAAATCCTGCCCATTCAAAACTTGCAACCTGTGTGTTCACAACCCACTGCTAAAATATAGAATGAATAAGTATGTTTTTACAGCAAAGGCATCGTAAATCCACTCAATTGCAACTCCTGCCCATTCAAAACTTGCAACCTGTGTGTTTACAACCCATTGCTAAAATATAGAATAAGTATGACATGAGTATATACGATATATGTAAGCACTTAATGTAAAGCATAACAGCAAACTGAACCTCACGACTAGAATAAATAAGTATCATGAATAAACTGGATTATATTCACCCAAGGTCTCGAATAAATGTTGGACACAAGGGTGGGGGTGTCAACCCGATAGTACTATCAATACCTCTCCATCGGCTCCATCCAGGAGTTAAACAGTTGCTAAGAATAATGTGTAGAATAAGTGTAACACATTAAGGCACATATCGTAACTATATTTCATGTCCAAAAGTATCATAAGTAAAGCATAGCATAAGAGTATAAATATTTTGAGTATAAAACAAGTAGTTGAGCATGTATCTCCCCCAAAAATAGTTCAAAACGTATAAAAGTAGGGGCTATGAAACTCACGTTAATATGTAAAAGTTTAGAATTGCTTATGAAAGTAAAAACAGATAATTGAGCATGTATCTCCCCCAAAATAATTCAAAACATGTAAAAGGAGGGGTTATGAAACTCACGTTAATATGTAAAAGTTTAGAATTGCTTATGAAAGTAAAAACAGATAATTGAGCATGTATCTCCCCCAAAATAATTCAAAACATGTAAAAGGAGGGGTTATGAAACTCACCTTGATTATCTGGATGGAAAACAAAATGAAAGAAAGTTGATAAACGTCTCCGGACAAGTAACCTGGGTTGTTATGTCAATATTTAGTAATCATTTCAGATAATTATAGTTTATTTATTAGTTTCGTTGTTTACATCTTTCGTTCTTATGTTTCTGTTCCTTCATTTATTATATCTTTTGTTTGTTTGTTATTTCACTTGTTCATTCTTTCGTTCGTCAAGAAAATAAATGTATTTCGTTGGTATTAAAACGGAAAATAAAAATAGAAATGATAAAAATAATGGTTACGAAAAGTTACGTTTTAATCCCTAAGGTTTGGTCAAATGATAGTTTATACCCTGAACTTTTGGAAAATGACTGTTTCTACCCTTAAGTTACAAAAGTGTCATTTTCTACCCTTCTTATTTAATATTGTCAAAAATAGTCCTTGACATAAAGTATTTACAAATTCAGTCTTAATAAAACTCTTATTAACTAAAATAACATGTATGAAATATGTGACTTATGAAGAATTTTGAGTTCAAATAACTTAATGCATACTAGATGATTTTACGTGTTCTCAATTCCTATGATAAGCTAGCTAGGTCGTTGTTAAATGGGTCAAGTTTCGTTATTTACGAAAATCATTTGATACTCGAAATATTTGACCTAAGTCGACTAGGTGATCAAGTTTTACAAAAATCTGGAAAGTGTGTTTTAAATCTAGGGATAGGCCAATCTTTAAACATCAATAACTTTTAAATGGCTAGATCATTTTAAGTGATTCTTGCTTCTAAAATAAGTTAGCTAGGTCGACTTTAATGTCCCAAAATATTAGAATTTTTAGAAAGCTTATGAGGGTTGAAGACTGGGTCGAAAGTTGGGCAACTGGTCGTCACTTTTTGAAAAAAATAAGAACTGATAATTTAAGTTTTATACTAGCGATTTGGACAAATTTTAAGACTCGATATTTTCTAGCTCGCTTAACTGTTTTCAATGATTTTTGTTTCTAATTAAAGGTGGCTGGGTGGTCTTTATTCACGCCAAAAATCAGAATTTATCATGGTCTCTAGATGGTCGAACTATAGGTGGGAAGTAGGGTTACTGGTCGACTGAGTTTGAAAATAAAATAACTGGTATTTAACTTTTTATACTTAACGATTTGGAACAAACTTTAGGGCTTCATAACTTAAAGAAAACTCGATAATTTTTAATGATTCTTTTTCCTGTCATTAGCTAGCTAGGTGAACTTCTTAAATACCAAAATTCAGAATTTAACAAGGTCTTTTGGGTGTCGGTTCAAAGGTCACAATTTGGCCTCCTGGGCTGTTTTTGGCTCGACCAAAATACAGAAAAAGAAACCAAATGGGTTTTTGAGTTTTTAAAGGTTTTTAACTAAAATTTTATGTAAGATATGATAATATTTAATGTATTCTAACATGTTTCATTGATCTTTGATTTGTTCTAACCTATTTCGAATAGATTGGGTATTTTAGTTTACTGATGCAATCAGAAGGAAAAAAAATAGAAACACTTTATAGTTTTTGATTATGTTTTATTTTAGATATCATGTGTTAATGTTTTTAAAGATAAATAACTTAAATAAACTGAATTTTAGAAGAGTTATTATACTTACTTAGGGTTTGGCTCGCTAGGGTTTTCAGGATCAAATGGATTGGTTTCTTGAATACTAGTTACTCCTCTCCTCTTCTAAGCTTCCTAGGGATTTTATTTGGCTTGTCTTTAGGACTGTGGTCAGTAGGGAAATAAAATGGGGCTGTTTTAGGTGTTTGGTCGATTTGGATGTGTAGTTGGAGAAGTGAAAATAAGTTGCTATTTATAGAAGAAAGTTGGTCTAGGGTTTTCTAAGATGTTGTGGCATAAGATAGGGAGATGTGGCTGAATTTGGTTGAAGGACAAATGGGAGGAAGGAGGTATTTGGACGTGGCATGTGGAAGGGAGTTGATGTGGAGAATTTTTCTTCATACAAGTCATCAAGGGGTGATGTCATTGATGATGTGGAGGAGGGGGTTTTAGGGAAGAGTTACTTAGTGTAGGTTATTTTTTTAGAAGTAAATATAGTTAGGTTTCTAAGTTAGAATTCGACTAGGAAGTTGTATGGGAACCGAATGGGCCTTTGGGATTTGTACAATAGGTCTAGGGAGTTGTAATTAGAGTTTAAAAGAAATTAGTTAGGCTAGTTTATGTATTTTTGTTATTTAGAAAATATTTAAAGTTATATGTATATATGGGAATTTTGAATTATATGAGAAAATGGTGAGGAAAATTGTTTGAGCTTATGAAGGTTGTACCATAGGCTTAATGGGATTGTACAATAATTTAATATATGAGAAAAATATAGTTTTAACAATTTATTAATTTATAAAATTTATTTGTTAAGTTTTATTATGTTTAAAAGTAATTAAATATGATTTTTGGTTCTTGTGCATTAAGTACTTGTACTTTATGCTAAAAGACTTGTAAAAATATTTAAGAAGTTTTTGAAAATATAATTTCTAAGAGTTATGCATAAATGGGTTGTAATTTGTGTTTTAAAAATAATATAAATAGGATTTTTATAAGGATTTCATAAATAATAATTTCTATGCATAAAGGACTTGTACTCTAGCTTATATGACTTGTACATTTATTATTTTGTTAAAATATTATATAAACAATTTAGGGTTTGTGAAATTTGTACATGAAATCATAGATTTATGAATTTAGGGTTTTACCGGGAATTAAAATAGAATTAGGGTTTCTGGTGCTTTAGTAACTTGTACATTAGTTCAGATAAGTTGTATTTTTATGTTCTAGGATTTAGTTATTTATATTTGGTGTTGTGATGAATTTTAGGGTTTCCTAGAAACTCTATATAGTTAATGAATATTTTGTTTATACATTTGTTAAGGATTTATCGTAAAGTGGTAAATGGTATTTTGAAATGTTTTCATATAATGATGTTTATGAAATAAATATTAGATTCGTTAGACAGGTTTGTGTGGGAGCACGTTTATCAAGGATGTGAGCTATGTCACATAAGATAGGAGATACAATTAAATAAATAAAAAAAAATTATTCGTGGAAAAAGGATAATAATTCAGTAAAGTAAATGGAAAATTTTACGAGTGGTTACAGTCTCACCCCCTTAACGGAATCCCGTCCCGGGATTCAATCTGTGTTAGGGGTTGAGATGATGACAACGAATAACCGGTATGTATAATCTAAGTAATTATGCTAAAACTTACGCATCTAGGTTTCTTATCTAATAAAGGCATAGTTTCTATAGGACGAGACTAAGTTCACTGGAATTGGCTAATATGATAGAATACTAATTGTCTAGAAAAGCGTACCCATTATGCTGCATCCGAGTCACCTAAGATGTAAGCTCTACCACGGGCCGGACCAATATGGGCTAATGGTTTTGGGTTATTTCCTTCAATGGCTAAAGCTAGATTTCCTTGTCCAGGTGTTCTATTCAATCTAGGACACGCATTTCGAAAGTGATTCGGGCTATTACACTCATAACATATCCTTTGGTTATTCTTCATATTGCCCGCATTCTCTGGTGCTCTACACCGATTTGCAAGATGACCCAATCGATTGCAATTTGTGCATATACGGCAGGGTGCAGACTCCTGATGATGATAAGAGCATTTAGCACACTTAGGATATGAACCCACATATCCTTTCTGACCAGAACTAGTGGCCGTAAAGTTTCTTGCCTTCTTGTTGTCAACCATTGCATCTGTTTGCTTGTACGGCTCATTTACTCCTTTCCTTTTATCATTGTTCTTCAAAGTTCCATTCCTAACCATCTCATCTGTTAGAGTCCCTGCTTTCAGTATTGCACTCTGAATCGTGGAAGGCTCGGTTGCTTTCACAGTTCCACGAATTTCAGGGACAAGACCGTAGATGTACCTCTCAATCCTCTTTGATTCAGGGGTAACTAGATGAGGAACTAATCTTGCTAATTCATGAAATAGATCCGTGTAGGCTGCATGACCAGCTCCTATCATAGAGTGATGATAAAGTTCATCTTCCAGCTTCTACATTTCATTATCCGGACAGTATTCTTCTTTCAGCAGCGCCTTGAAGTCATCCCACGTCATTCCCACAGCTGCTTCTCTGCCTCTAGCTTGAATCTGCATGTTCCACCATGTTAATGCCTTTCCTGACAGCGAGCATGCAGCATACTTCACCTTCTGATGTGTTGCACAGCTACTAATGTCGATTACCGACTCCATCTTTTCAATCCAACGAGTATATTCCAATGCACCTCCTTTACCATTAAACTCTATTGGCTTGCATGCCATAAACTCCTTGTACGTGCATCCACTTGCACGGGTGGTAGTCTCATTCACACCTACACCATTGGTATCTTCATTCCTGCTTCCATGGTTTTCTGAGTTGTTGATGTGATTGCCGACTTGGGTGACGATAGTTGGAAGCAAAGTTTGGAGTTGTTGAGCTATGATAGCGGCAAAATCAGGGTTTCCACCGTCGTTATTGTCGTTGTTACTAATGTTGTGGCCACCTCCTCAACCCCCACGTTCACTAGTCCTTCCACCTCTTAGTGTGACATTTCTTCGGTTAACGTTGCGAGCTGACCTCCTTGTTGCCATTGCCTCTCTGCAATGAAGGACATTTAGTGAACTCGGAGATGAGGTGAGAGTCGTTTGAGTTATCGATTTATACTTAACGTTCTTACAAAATCCCGTCGCGAGCGGTTATCCTAAAGGGGTGCCAATGCCGATTAACGTCCGCATGATTACATATGTCCACGTGTGTTGTGATGCACTTATAATTATGTTGGCCACCCATAATTATACTTGCCTCCTTTCACACGTGTACATATCACCAAGCACACATATCTCGACATTACTTAAATGGTGAAAGAATAGGGTGATTATCTCTCAGAAAAATCCTCGAGTGAATCCATCAAATTTATGCGACCGAGTGATAACCTTTATTTAACTTAATCCCATGTCTCATCAAACAAGAACTGTCACAAGATTAAGTTAAATAACCAGTTATCACTGAGTCCCATGCTTCTGATGTCTCGATTTAGATTCTGGGATATTTCCCCATCCTCAAGAGAAATCTCATTTTCGAGCAAAATCATCAAATTTTTCTGCGGCTAAGTGATAACACTTATTTAACTTAATCCCATGTCTCATCAAACAAGAACTGTCACAAGATTAAGTTAAATAACCAGTTATCACTGAGCTCCACACCTTTAATGACTCGACTAAATGATGAGATTCCCCTACCGGTCCAGATACTATAACATTTAACAGTGCACACATAAATGGGAAAAGTTATATCTATGCAAGGCGATAGGGATGAGAGTCTTAATGTATATAACGGTTATAGTCTAGGCTCCTAAATGCAACCTAGTTCTCTATAACCAAGGCTCTGATACCAATCTGTAACACCCCCAAAATATTGCAGCGGAACGATAGTGTCACTGGGGTGCTACTTCTCAATACAAAGCACAAGGTATAGAAAACGACCTCTAAATGAGACGTTTTGAAAAATTACCATTCAATTTATTTAAATCAGAGTTATTACATGAGGTCCCAAAGTATAATAATACATAAGAGTTTTTAACATAGGTTGAATGGTAAATGAGAAAAACATAGACTCCAAAGCATGCAAGTGACTCTACGATCCATGCATCCACTATCGCCTTTCTAACCTGAGATAAACATGCTAAAAAGTGTCAACACAAAGGTTGGTGAGTTCATAAAGTTTATTGAAATTAAATTAAAATGGTTTTAAAAGAATGTTTTCACAGCAAAGGCATTGTAAATCCACTCAGTTGCAAATCCTGCCCATTCAAAACTTGCAAACCTGTGTGTTCACAACCCACTGCTAAAATATAGAATGAATAAGTATGTTTTTACAGCAAAGGCATCGTAAATCCACTCAGTTGCAACTCCTGCCCATTCAAAACTTGCAACCTGTGTGTTTACAACCCATTGCTAAAATATAGAATAAGTATGACATGAGTATATACGATATATGTAAGCACTTAATGTAAAGCATAACAGCAAACTGAACCTCACGACTAGAATAAATAAGTATCATGAATAAACTGGATTATATTCACCCAAGGTCTCGAATAAATGTTGGACACAAGGGTGGGGGTGTCAACCCGATAGTACTATCAATACCTCTCCATCGGCTCCATCCAGGAGTTAAACAGTTGCTAAGAATAATGTGTAGAATAAGTGTAACACATTAAGGCACATATCGTAACTATATTTCATGTCCAAAAGTATCATAAGTAAAGCATAGCATAAGAGTATAAATGTTTTGAGTATAAAAACAAGTAGTTGAGCATGTATCTCCCCCAAAAATAGTTCAAAAGTATAAAAATAGGGGCTATGAAACTCACGTTAATATGTAAAAGTTTAGAATTGCTTATGAAAGTAAAAACAGATAATTGAGCATGTATCTCCCCCAAAATAATTCAAAACATGTAAAAGGAGGGGTTATGAAACTCACGTTAATATGTAAAAGTTTAGAATTGCTTATGAAAGTAAAAACAGATAATTGAGCATGTATCTCCCCCAAAATAATTCAAAACATGTAAAAGGAGGGGTTATGAAACTCACCTTGATTATCTGGATGGAAAACGAAAGTTGATAAACGTCTCCGGACAAGTAACCTGGGTTGTTATGTCAATATTTAGTAATCATTTCAGATAATTATAGTTTATTTATTAGTTTCGTTGTTTACATCTTTCGTTCTTATGTTTCTGTTCCTTCATTTATTATATCTTTTGTTTGTTTGTTATTTCACTTGTTCATTCTTTCGTTCGTCAAGAAAATAAATGTATTTCGTTGGTATTAAAACGGAAAATAAAAATAGAAATGATAAAAAATAATGGTTACGAAAAGTTACGTTTTAATCCCTAAGGTTTGGTCAAATGATAGTTTATACCCTGAACTTTTGGAAAATGACTGTTTCTACCCTTAAGTTACAAAAGTGTCATTTTCTACCCTTCTTATTTAATATTGTCAAAAATAGTCCTTGACATAAAGTATTTACAAATTCAGTCTTAATAAAACTCTTATTAACTAAAATAACATGTATGAAATATGTGACTTATGAAGAATTTTGAGTTCAAATAACTTAATGCATACTAGATGATTTTACGTGTTCTCAATTCCTATGATAAGCTAGCTAGGTCGTTGTTAAATGGGGTCAAGTTTCGTTATTTACGAAAATCATTTGATACTCGAAATATTTGACCTAAGTCGACTAGGTGATCAAGTTTTACAAAAATCTGGAAAGTGTGTTTTAAATCTAGGGATAGGCCAATCTTTAAACATCAATAACTTTTAAATGGCTAGATCATTTTAAGTGATTCTTGCTTCTAAAATAAGTTAGCTAGGTCGACTTTAATGTCCCAAAATATTAGAATTTTTAGAAAGCTTATGAGGGTTGAAGACTGGGTCGAAAGTTGGGCAACTGGTCGTCACTTTTTGAAAAAAATAAGAACTGATAATTTAAGTTTTATACTAGCGATTTGGACAAATTTTAAGACTCGATATTTTCTAGCTCGCTTAACTGTTTTCAATGATTTTTGTTTCTAATTAAAGGTGGCTGGGTGGTCTTTATTCACGCCAAAAATCAGAATTTATCATGGTCTCTAGATGGTCGAACTATAGGTGGGAAGTAGGGTTACTGGTCGACTGAGTTTGAAAATAAAATAACTGGTATTTAACTTTTTTATACTTAACGATTTGGAACAAACTTTAGGGCTTCATAACTTAAAAGAAAACTCGATAATTTTTAATGATTCTTTTTCCTGTCATTAGCTAGCTAGGTGAACTTCTTAAATACCAAAATTCAGAATTTAACAAGGTCTTTTGGGTGTCGGTTCAAAGGTCACAATTTGGCCTCCTGGGCTGTTTTTGGCTCGACCAAATACAGAAAAAGAAACCAAATGGGTTTTTGAGTTTTTAAAGGTTTTTAACTAAAATTTTATGTAAGATATGATAATATTTAATGTATTCTAACATGTTTCATTGATCTTTGATTTGTTCTAACCATATTTCGAATAGATTGGGTATTTTAGTTTACTGATGCAATCAGAAGGAAAAAAAATAGAAACACTTTATAGTTTTTGATTATGTTTTATTTTAGATATCATGTGTTAATGTTTTTAAAGATAAATAACTTAAATAAACTGAATTTTAGAAGAGTTATTATACTTACTTAGGGTTTGGCTCGCTAGGGTTTTCAGGATCAAATGGATTGGTTTCTTGAATACTAGTTACTCCTCTCCTCTTCTAAGCTTCCTAGGGATTTTATTTGGCTTGTCTTTAGGACTGTGGTCAGTAGGGAAATAAAATGGGGCTGTTTTAGGTGTTTGGTCGATTTGGATGTGTAGTTGGAGAAGTGAAAATAAGTTGCTATTTATAGAAGAAAGTTGGTCTAGGGTTTTCTAAGATGTTGTGGCATAAGATAGGGAGATGTGGCTGAATTTGGTTGAAGGACAAATGGGAGGAAGGAGGTAATTTGGACGTGGCATGTGGAAGGGAGTTGATGTGGAGAATTTTTTCTTCATACAAGTCATCAAGGGGTGATGTCATTGATGATGTGGAGGAGGGGGTTTTAGGGAAGAGTTACTTAGTGTAGGTTATATTTTTAGAAGTAAATATAGTTAGGTTTCTAAGTTAGAATTCGACTAGGAAGTTGTATGGGAACCGAATGGGCCTTTGGGATTTGTACAATAGGTCTAGGGAGTTGTAATTAGAGTTTAAAAGAAATTAGTTAGGCTAGTTTATGTATTTTTGTTATTTAGAAAATATTTAAAGTTATATGTATATATGGGAATTTTGAATTATATGAGAAAATGGTGAGGAAAATGGTTTGAGCTTATGAAGGTTGTACCATAGGCTTAATGGGATTGTACAATAATTTAATATATGAGAAAAATATAGTTTTAACAATTTATTAATTTATAAAATTTATTTGTTAAGTTTTATTATGTTTAAAAGTAATTAAATATGATTTTTGGTTCTTGTGCATTAAGTACTTGTACTTTATGCTAAAAGACTTGTAAAAATATTTAAGAAGTTTAGAAAATATAATTTCTAAGAGTTATGCATAAATGGGTTGTAATTTGTGTTTTAAAAATAATATAAATAGGATTTTTATAAGGATTTCATAAATAATAGTTTCTATGCATAAAGGACTTGTACTCTAGCTTATATGACTTGTACATTATATTATTTTGTTAAAATATTATATAAACAATTTAGGGTTTGTGAAATTTGTACATGAAATCATAGATTTATGAATTTAGGGTTTTTACCGGGAATTAAAATAGAATTAGGGTTTCTGGTGCTTTAGTAACTTGTACATTAGTTCAGATAAGTTGTATTTTTATGTTCTAGGATTTAGTTATTTATATTTGGTGTTGTGATGAATTTTAGGGTTTCCTAGAAAACTCTATATAGTTAATGAATATTTTGTTTATACATTTGTTAAGGATTTATCGTAAAGTGGTAAATGGTATTTTGAAATGTTTTCATATAATGATGTTTATGAAATAAATATTAGATTCGTTAGACAGTTTGTGTGGGAGCACGTTTATCAAGGATGTGAGCTATGTCACATAAGATAGGAGATACAATTAAATAAATAAAAAATTATTCGTTGGAAAAAGGATAATAATTCAGTAAAGTAAATGGAAAAATTTTACGAGTGGTTACAGGACCTCCAAAAGTTAGATGTGAAACGACTGTCTCGATCAGAGATGATAGAAATTGGCATACTGTGCCTTGTTGACCAATTTCTTTCAAGTACAGTCGTGCAAGTTTGTCCATGCTATCATTCTCCTTTATAGGAAGGAAATGAGCAGATTTAGTGAGACGGTCCACGATTACCCAGATCGTGTCGTAACCGCTCGATGTCTTTGGCAGTTGGTTATGAAGTCCAAT